>JBBFKN010000012.1:14625324-14675718 GCA_039654755.1 Calcarius lapponicus | reverse complement strand
TTCTCCAGTGATTGCAGGTAAAAGCACCAAAAAGAGCCCAAAGAGAAGCCAAAGGAACCATTGGGTTTTTTAGGTGGAAGTCTAAAAGCACATCTCAATTGCAGCCTGCAATGAGCTCTGTCCATGCTCAGGCAGAAAAGTTTCGTTAAAATTTCTCCAAGCATTTCATTTCTCCAATGATTGCAGGTAAAAGCACCAAAAAGAGCCCAAACAGATGCCAAAGGAATCATTGGGTTTTTAGGTGGAAGTCTAAAAGCACATTTCCATTGCAGCCTGCAATGAGCTCCGTCCATGCTCAAAGCAGAGCAGATCCCCAGCCACTCTAAAGAAGAGAAATTTCCCTCCCCAAAGGAAATTGAGAAATCTCAGACAGAAAAGAGAGAGAGCAGCGTTTTTATCCCTCCACCCCCCCGGGCAGGCAGCACAGCAGCAGTGCCAGAGCCCCCAGCCCTGCTCAGGAGGGCACAGAGCCCCAGCCCAGCAGCACTCACCGGTGAGCAGAGTGAGCTTGGCCATCTTGGACCAGACTGATGTGCTCGGGCTCTCTCCCTCTTTTATACCCTGCTCCTCTCTGCAGCCAGCGTGGGACCCACAGGGACGGGCAAACATTACGAAACTTGGCAGGGAGCAGTGTCACCAAACCTGACACCGGCACAATGGGCCTGGGCTCTCCAGCCGCAGGGGTCACTGCCGCGGGGCTGTGCCACGTCCCGGTGCTGCAAGGGCAGATCAAGGACGGGATTAGATTGTGGGATTGTTCAAATGTCCTTCTAACAACAGCTCTGTGTCCCCGCAGGGACCGACGGCTGCAGGGCTGACCTTGTGCTGTCCTTGAGCCCTTCCCAGGGGCTGGCACTGCCCAAGCCCAGCTCTGGCCTTGGCCAGCCTTGGGTGTGCTTGGTGGCAGCGGCCCCAGGCAGGGCTGAGCGGGGCTCTGGCTCCAGCTCTGGCCCTGCTGAGGGCTCTGGGCTCACCCGCTGTGGGACAGAGGGACCCTGGGGCTCCCAGCTCAGCTGGGGTCTCCTCTGGAAGCAGAGGAAGTTTCTTTATTTGTTGGAGGTTAAACTCCACAAGGCGCACCTTGGAAGGTGAAGCCAGTTCATTTTCCTCTCACATTTGTCCCCTCCTCTTCCCGCTCAGCTCTTTCCCAAACTGAGGACACTCCTGTATGGCTGAGCATTCCCATTTTTCCCTCAGTGAAACTCCATCAGCTGAATGCCCCAAAATATCCTTTCCACATTTTATCTTCTGTCCAGATGGAGACTCCAAGCTCTCCCCCTTTGTGAGGAGCCTGGGGATTTCTTCCCTTTTCCCCACTCAGGAGTGGGGACACGACTGTGTCCCTGCACTGGGAGGTTTAATTCCCTGTGGGGTGACATGAAGGTGACTTTCCAGGAGGTGACCCAGCCTTGGATGACTGGAAGCCTGGAAAACAGCCTGGTATCAGATGCTGACTGACCTGCAGATTACAACGTGCCAGCCTGAGCCTTTGGGATTTGGTGCAGGCACGGGGTGGGATATGGCTGATAACAGGACAACATCCTCAAGGAGTATTTTTCCAATGTTTTTCTTGGTTGATAAAGTCCCAGGGTACAAATTCAACGGGGATAGATCTGGAAAATCTCGCCCCCAGTGACCTCTGGAGCATTTTCAGCTCTGTTTTCCAGGGAAGGTGTTTGGGTCTGGATATGAGAGCATTTGGGACAGGCTCAAGGACACTGATTTGTTTTCATGTGGGGGTAACAAATCCTGGAGTTTTCCTTCAGGACTTTTCCTTCAGGACTTTTCCTGCCCTTCTCCTGTTCTAATGAAGGTGTTTTGCTGTGTGTTCCCTGGTAGTGCTGGGAGGTAACAAAGGAAAAGAATTCGTTCTTGCTGAAAGAATTCCAATTAAGAAGAGCAGACAGGGAACTTCCAACTATTCCAGTGTTGGACTGCAGAGAGATTTCACCACTCCGGTTTTTCGTGCTGCATCTTCCCGTAAAACTCTCATCCTGCCCATTCCATTGGCTGCTGGGAACACCAACACTGGAATTACCAAAACAGAGGTGTGGCACAAGGGTTGATGCAAACAAAGTGAATCAGAATCAGCTCCTGCTGTGTTGTCCTCCCACTTGTTCTTGTGACCATGGGTGTCAGGAGATTAGGGAAAGAAGACGACAAAAACAACGCTTCTTACAGAAGAATTTTTCTTTATCAGGTGGAGAATGACTCAGTAAAAACCAATGTGTCTTTTCATAGTGATGGGACTCCTCTTGTCTGCTTCCAGAGGAGACCCCAGCTGAGCTGGGAGCCCCAGGGTCCCTCTGTCCCACAGCGGGTGAGCCCTGAGCCCCCAGCAGGGCCAGAGCTGGAGCCAGAGCCCCGCTCAGCCCTGCCTGGGGCCGCTGCCACCAAGCACACCCAAGGCTGGCCAAGGCCAGAGCTGGGCTTGGGCAGTGCCAGCCCTGGGAAGGGCTCAAGGACAGCACAAGGTCAGCCCTGCAGCCGTCGGTCCCTGCGGGGACACAGAGCTGTTGTGAGAAGGACATTTGAACAATCCCACAATCTAATCCCGTCCTTGATCTGCCCTTGCAGCACCGGGACGTGGCACAGCCCCGCGGCAGTGACCCCTGCGGCTGGAGAGCCCAGGCCCATTGTGCCGGTGTCAGGTTTGGTGACACTGCTCCTGCCAAGTTTCGTAATGTTTGCCCGTCCCTGTGGGTCCCACGCTGGCGGCAGAGAGGAGCAGGGTATAAAAGAGGGAGAGAGCCCGAGCACATCAGTCTGGTCCAAGATGGCCAAGCTCACTCTGCTCACCGGTGAGTGCTGCTGGGCTGGGGCTCTGTGCCCTCCTGAGCAGGGCTGGGGGCTCTGGCACTGCTGCTCTGCTGCCTGCCCGGGCGGGTGGAGGGATAAAAACGCTGCTCTCTCTCTTTTCTGTCTGAGATTTCTCAATTTCCTTTGGGGAGGGAAATTTCTCTTCTTTAGAGTGGCTGGGGATCTGTTCTGCTTTGAGCATGGACGGAGCTCATTGCAGGCTGCAATGGAAATGTGCTTTTAAACTTCCACCTAAAACCCCAATGATTCCTTTGGCATCTATTTGGGTTCTTTTTGGTGCTTTTACCTGCAATCATTGGAGAAATGAAATGCTTGGAGAAATTTTAACGAAACTCTTCTGCCTGAGCATGGACAGAGCTCATTGCAGGCTGCAATTGAGATGTGCTTTTAGACTTCCACCTAAAACCCCAATGATTCCTTTGGCTTCTCTTTGGGCTCTTTTCGGTGCTTTTACCTGCAATCATTGGAGAAATGAAGTGCTTGGAGACATGTTAGCGAGACTCTCGTGCCCGAGCTTGGGAGCAGAGCCTTGCTGCAGGGGTTTGCATTGGCAAGGCCCAGCAGTGACCGTGTGTTGTTTCCTTGTGCCCTGCCAGGTCTGGCCCTGCTGCTGAACGCCCAGCTCGGTAGGTGCCCTGAGGCAGCCCTGCCCAGCCCGGGGAGGAAGGGCTGGGGCTGCGGGGCTGGGGGGAGCCCAGGGTGCCCCAGGGTGCCCCAGGGAGCCCCAGGGAGCCCCAGGGTGCCCCAGGGAGCCCCAGGGAGCCCCAGGGTGCCCGGCCCTGCTGCCTCTGGCAGAGCTGTGCCTCGCACATGGAGATGTCTGGGTTTGGAAAGCCAGGGGTCTGCTGGGGAAGGCAGGAGCTTCCCCTTCAATGGGGAATGTGAACCCTCCCCACCCCTCCGAATTGCTGTAAATTTTAAATTAAGGGGCTCTCAGGCAAGAAATATGGGAGCAGGAAATAACAGGTTTTTAATAGGGAAGAAAGTAAAAGGATAAAATAAACAATGCAGTAAACTAAACCAACACTGCCAGAGTCAGAACCCAGCCTGACACCCTGTGGGTCAGGGTGCTGTCACAGTCCCATTGGAATTGTGGCTCAGCCCTCCTGCAGTGTCAGGGGTGGCTCTGCTGGAGCAGGGATCCTGGAGAAAGGTGCATCTGCCTCTGGAGATCCAGGGGAAGAAAAGGCAGCTGCTGTTCCTCTGGGGAATCCAGTGCAGAAGCCGTGCTGGTGTTCCAGAATCTCCAGATTATATCCAGGCAGGAATGCTTGGCTGGTGTTCCAGAATCTCCAGGTTATATCCATGTAGGAATGCTTGGCTGGTGTTCCAGAATCTCCAGATTCTATCTGTGTAGCAAAGCTTGGCTCCTCCCTTTGGGCTCACATCTCCCAGTGGGATGCTGTAGCTCTTATCAGCCATGCAGTGACATTCAATAGCTGTTATAAGCAGATGTCCTCTTCCAAGGCATGAGTGATTGTGGAAGAGATAAGGCAAACTGCCCTCTAGACAGAAGACAGCTGCCATCCAGATGGCAATAGAGCAGATCTTGCCCTGCAATGTCTCCCAGGAGCTGTGCCCATAGTGGGGGACGCCGTGCCCAGGGCCGGGCCGTGCTGGGCACTGCAGCCCCTCCATGGCCGCTGTCTCCCCGCAGGCACTGCCTATGTGCTGACCTGTTACTTCACCAACTGGGCCCAGTACAGGCCTGGCGAGGGGAGGTACACCCCCGAGAACATCGACCCCAACCTGTGCAACCACCTGATCTACGCCTTTGCTGGCATGAACAACAACGAGATCACCACCTACGAGTGGAACGACGAGACCCTCTACAAGTCCTTCAATGGCCTCAAGAACCAGTGAGCGCTGGGAGCCCCAGCAGGGCTCTGCTCCCTCCTGTGCCCTTCTCTGCTCCCTCCTGTGCCCTCCTCTGCTCCCTCATGTGCCCTTCTCTGCCTTTCTCTGCTCCCTCCTGAGCCCTTTTCTTCTCCCTTCCACTCCTTCCCTCTGGTTCACTCTCAGCTCAGTGACAAGGATGCTGAGTGAAGAGGGGCAGAGACACAGCCAAGGCAGGACATGGGGACAGCTCCATCCTGTGAGCTCAGGGACAGTGGCTCTTGGCCTTTCCCACCAAAGGGACCCAGGCTGAAAGGCCACGGTGACACCAAACCCTTGGGGTCATTCTGGTTCCTCTTTTTTCCTTGCAGGAACAGGAACTTGAAGACCCTGCTGGCCATTGGAGGATGGAATTTTGGCACACAGAAGTGAGTCCAAACCAGCTCTTTTCAATAATGTCTCCCGGGAGAGGGAGGTAAAGCAGGAAGAGGCTGGATTCCAACCCCACCTCGGTCCTGCTCTGCTTGCCCAGGTTCTCCACCATGGTCTCCACGCCCCAGAACCGCCAGACCTTCATCAACTCCGTGGTCAGGTTCCTGCGCCAGTACGGATTCGATGGGCTGGACCTGGACTGGGAATACCCCGGCTCCAGGGGCAGCCCTGCCCAGGACAAGTCTCTCTTCACCGTCCTGGTTAAGGTGGGCTTGGCTCCAGGCTCTGCTGGCCCCAGCTCTGGCCTCTGAGCCCTGGGGAGCTGCAAAGCCTCAGCCCTGAGAGCCCCCAGGTGATTCCTGTGCCTTGGATCCCTCAGGAAATGGTGGCAGCCTTCGAGCAGGAAGCCAAGCAGACCAACAGGCCCCGGCTCATGGTCACTGCTGCTGTTGCTGGAGGACTCTCCACCATCCAGTCTGGCTATGAGATCGCTGAGCTGGGCAAGTGAGTGCCCAGCCTGGGGTCCCTGGTGGGATTTGAGGGGTTCCCTGCAAGTGCTGAAGTGAAAGAGCCCCTGATGGGGGGGAGGTGATGGGCAGCTCCAGGCCCCTCAGGTGAGGACAGAGCCCCTCTCCCTGCAGGTACCTGGATTACATCCACGTCATGACCTACGACTTCCACGGGCCCTGGGACGGCTCCACGGGCGAGAACAGCCCCCTGTTCAGCAGCGGCACCCTCAGCGTTGTGAGTGCCTTTGGCGCCTCCGGCCCGGGGCTCCCCTTGCCACAGCACAGCCTGAACCCTGCTGCCTTTTCCAGGAATACGCCATGAACTACTGGAAGAACAATGGAGCCCCAGCTCAGAAGCTGCTGGTGGGATTCCCAACCTACGGAAAGAGCTTCACCCTGCGGAGCCCCCTCCGACACGGCCGTCGGAGCCCCCAGCTCTGGGCCTGGCCCTGCAGGGCGCTACACCGGGGAGGCCGGGCTCCTGGCTTACTACGAGGTGCGTGAGGGACTCGTCCTGGCGCTGCAAGGGCAGCCCTGGCACTGCTGGCACTTCCCAGCACGGGGTTCTTAACCTGGCTCACATTCCTATTGGAATATGACCAATCTAGCTGGACAGGACATGCCTGAGCTTGTCCGGCCCTGCTGCTGAATCAAATAGTGGCAACTGTGGTGTTTCACCCCACAGACACTTTAGGCCGGCTGGGTGTGTGGTGTTTCACCCCACAGACACTTTGGGCTGGCTGGGTGTGTGGTGTTCACCCCACAGACACTTTTGGCTGGTGGGTGTGTGGTGTTTCACCCCACAGACACTTTGGGCTGGTGGGTGTGTGGTGTTTCACCCCACAGACACTTTTGGCTGGCTGGGTGTGTGGTGTTTCACCCCACAGACACTTTGGGCTGGCTGGGTGTGTGGTGTTTCACCCCACAGACACTTTTGCCTGGCTGGGTGCTGCAGCTGGGCACATGGAGACCAGTCAAGGCCTGCCGGAGCTCTGGGGGTGCTGGGATGGAGCTTCCCCCCATAACAGGGGCTGCTCCTCAGGTTTCCCTCTGTGGAGAAGATTTAAGGTGGTGGTGAAGGAAAGGGGTCGGTTCTGATGGAGGGTTTGGATCCAGAGCTTTATTCTGGCCCACAGCCTCTGAATGCAGCACCAGCTCCAACAGAACTCTCTGAGCCCATGGTTGCTGTTCCTGTTAACCCCAGGGAGAGGGGCAGGGAAGGGGCAGGGAGCCACCAAGCAGGGACAGGAGGGGAGGGACAAAGGGACAAAGGACACCTGGGTGGCCCAATGTCCCCAGGGGTAGAGGGCATCCTTTGAATCTGCCAATCACCCAGGCCTTCTGGAATTTCAGGACTGACAGACAGTGCTGGGAGGGGAAAGGAGAGGGGAAAGGAGAGGTGACTGACCCACCTGGGGAAGGAATCTTCAGGGAGAAACCCGGGGTATCTGAGGCAAACCATGACATCACACCGCAACGTGTTCCCACTGCTCTTTCTCCTTAGATCTGCACCTTCCTGAGCACCCAGGTTTGGGTTCCTGACCTGGCTGACATTCCCACTGCTCTTTCTCCTTAGATCTGCACCTTCCTGAGCTCTGGAGCCACCCAGGTTTGGGATGCCCCTGAGGATGTCCCCTACGCCTACAAGGCCAACGAATGGGTCGGCTACGACAACGAGAAGAGCTTTGGCCTCAAGGTCTGGGGGCCGTGCTGGGATGGGGTTGGATTCTCCTGTGGGATCAGTTCCTGGGGCTCACTGGGATTTTCCTCCCCACAGGTGGACTGGCTGAAGAAGAACAACTTTGGAGGGGCCCATGGTGTGGACCATCGACCTGGATGACTTCACTGGCAACTTCTGCCACCAGGGCAAATACCCCCCTGATCTCCACCCTGAAGAAGGGCCTGGGGCTGTGAGCGTGCAGTGAGTGACAGGGGGGACACGGGCTGTGTGCCCCAAAGGACACAGAGGGGTGGGCAAGGGGGAATTGCAATCATCATCCCGTCCCCAGTGTGAAAAACGATGCTCACTTCCACAAAATTTTAAAGGTTTATTAAAAGCTTATCAAAAATACAACAGAAGAGTGAATAGAGAAAATTTAAAGGATTTTTTTCCCCAGCATGTGCTCATCCATACAATGGAGGTTTTGCCTTTTAACCCTTTAGCCCTTTCCGAAGTTTTGTCCATCAACCCCTCCTTCCCTGTGGTGGAGTTTCACTTCCTTAAATCTTAATTGGAAGTCAGCTGTTGCCATAGCAACAACCCCACCCTCCCAAATGCCCCAAAGCCAGGCCAGCCCATAATAACAACACAAGGGGAGGATAAAACAAAACTATAAATCTATAAAACTTCTCCTGACAGATATACATGACATTTAATTCAATTTAATTGATATTTAATTTAATTGTGAGAGTCGGCCATGGCATTACTCATGTGTCACACCAAGGAAAATTCTGCTTTCTTTTCACAGCACAGTCCTCACGTCCCTGCAGCTGCTGGAGGTGCAGCGACAGATCCTGATCCCAATCCTGATCCTGATCCAGCCCAAACATCCCTCTGATCCCACT
Organism: Calcarius lapponicus; assembly: GCA_039654755.1. Classification (NCBI taxonomy): domain Eukaryota; kingdom Metazoa; phylum Chordata; class Aves; order Passeriformes; family Fringillidae; genus Calcarius; species Calcarius lapponicus. The sequence goes on along the minus strand of JBBFKN010000012.1, from coordinate 14,667,556 downwards.
GCACACAATGACAATGATCCAATAAACCTTCACCCAAAACCAACAACCCGCTGTTTCAACTCGTTTTCTTCCTTTGTGTTTTGTCACTTCCTGATTCTCTCAGGAGAGAAAAACACGTTCACTCTTCTGTGGGAATGTAAACAGTTTAATGAAGGACAATAGGAGACAAGGACCATAGAGCAAAGGTGTGAAAAACACTTTCACTCTCCTGTGGAAAAGTTGAAAAGTAAAATAAAGGGCAATAGGACGCAAGGACCATAGAGCAAATGTGTGAAAAACAGGTTAAAAAGTTTAATGAAGGACAATGGGACACAAGGACAAAGGTTATCGGGTCAGCCAAGATCCCCCTGTTATCCTCGGGGATTCCCCTTAAATACCTTTTCGTTTCATTATCCTGTTGCATATTCATGATCCTGATACATATGCATAAACTAATTTACATATTAAGGAACTATTTTACACGCTCCCCTCCTTGCTCTGCCTTTTTAAAGACTGAGCGATTCCTGGCTGTGCTTTTGGGAAGTTATCCCATCCCAGCAGGCATTTTAACACAAAATTCACTATTCACTATTTCACTGCTATATCCAAGCTTAATTAACAACAGAAATAAAAACTATATAACAAAGTTACTTTAACATCACACATATAAAATGTACTTTAATGTCAGCAAAAAGCCAGTATTATAATATGTATCTATAACATACATCAGCCATTTCACTACTATGTCCAAGCTTAATTAACAACAGAAATCAAACCATATCTTCATAACAAATTTAGTTTAACGCCACACATATAGAATCAATTTTGATATTTGCAAAAAGCCAATATTATAATGTGCATCTGTAATGCATGTCAGCCATTTCACACTATGTCCGAGCTTAATTAACAGAATTGAAACCTATATTTTTATAACAAAGTTCCTCTAAATCACACGCACAGCATGCATTTTAACGCTGGCAAAAAGCCACTATGACAATGTGTATGTCTGACACTCACACTGCTGCTCGGGGAAGGGTTTGGATTTAACACCACACCTATAGAATCAATTTGCATTTCCTCCCAGCCGGGGATTTTCGCTGCCTCCCCCCGGGCAGTGCCCTGGAAACCGAGGCAGGAGCCGCTGTCCCATCGCCAGCGCTGTGACCTCACAGGCCGGGGCTGCTGCCCGGAGCCAGCCCAGCCCGTTCCAGAGGGAAATGCCCAATCCCGGCTTTTCCCCGGCTCCCTGGTGCCCGTAGCGGTGCCAGGCCAGGATGGCAGCGCCACACGAGCCCAAAGGTGAGAGCTGGGGGCACCCGGAGGGGCTGGGGTCTCTTCTCCTTCATCCCCTTCATCCCCTTCATCCCCTTCATCCCCTTCATCCCCTTCATCTCCTTCATCCTCCCCTGCTCCAGGATCCTCTCAGATCCCAGCTCCCTGCTCAGAATTATTCCCTGTCAGGAAAATTATTCAACAAATATCAGAGATTTATGTCCAAAAGGTGAAAAATCTGCCCTTTCAGGAAAATTAATCCACAAACATCAGAGGTTTGTGTGCAAAAAGGAGACAGAGGAGTCCTTTGGCTTTGTTCCAATAAAGGGAGAGGCCATGGGGTGTTCCCCTGGGGTCTCTCCAACTTCTGGAGGACCAGGCTCCTTTTTAATCCCAATTTCCCTCTCTCTTTCCCCATTTCTGAGGTACCTGAGAGGTTCAGACTTCTCAAAACACCTGATACAAGAGATTCCCCTCTAATGTACAACTCTCCCTTTTCATTTTTAATTCTTACAGAATTTCTGAGGTACCTGAGAGGTTCAGACTTCCCCAAACACCTGATACAAGAGATTCCCCTCTAATGCACAACCCTCCCTTTTCATTTTTAATTCTTATGGAATTTAGGGTTTTCCCCCCATTATTTTCACCTTTCAATATCCAGTTTCATTTATCAGCAAACCTGCAGCTTATTTGTAAAGGCAAATACCTTTTTTCCCCCATTCATCAACCATGGGGACGGATTGAATCCAATCCATGGTTGGATTTCCATCCATGGGAATCCTTCCCATCATTTCTTTTCTCTCTCAGTGCTGGTTTTACCTACCAGCAGACCCACAGCACGTTTGGAAAGACGAATCTGGCGTTGCTTGTGAAAAACAAATCTGTTTGGAAAGAAAATTCCCTCGTTCCTCTCAGCCCCTCGTGGCTTTGAAGAAGGCTCTGAGAGGAAGGAGGCAGAGGCAAAGGAAGACCCCTCCCAGATATCCAGGGCAAAGACAAATCTGTCATTCCTTGTGAAAAATAAATCTGTTTGGAAAGACAAATCTGTCATTCCTTGTGAAAAACAAATCTGTTTGGAAAGAAAATTCCCTCGTTCCTCTCATCCCCTTGTGGCTTTGAGGCAAAGAGCCAACCCCAAACACCCAGGGCCAGGGGGATGAAGGCAGAGAGCATCTCGTGGTCACCCTTTTTTATCGTTTTTCTCTTTTCTCTCTTTTTTTTCTCGTTTATCTGGCATTCCCCAGCTGTGGGCAGGCTCATCTCCTTTGGGACAACTCAGGAAAGGAAAATGTTCCCCTACAGCTGCGCCCCAGACAGGCTGGGCATCGAGGTGCTGGGGGTGAGGGGCAACCCCTCGCTGGGGCCAGGCTCCTACCTGGGGCCAGAGGTGAGCTCCTCCTTCATTTTGGGGTTTTTTTATAGAAGTTATATGGTCACTCTCACCCCAAAAACCTGCTGGAAGGTGTCCCAAATCCTCCTGGAAAAAGGAATTGTCTCCTCTCCTCCAGGCTCTGCAATAGTCAGAAATAAAGGGAATTATTAGGGATAAGTTTAAGAGGAAAAGTGTCTGCTGCTCATGCAAACCCACTGCAGGATGGAAAAAATGGAAATTTTCCTGGGAAAAGGAATTATCTCCTTTACTCCAGGTTCTGCAGTAGTGAGAAATGAAGGGAATTATTATTAGGAATAAGTTTAATAGGAATAGTAGCTGCTTTTCATGCTGCACTCCTGCCCTGCAAACCTACTGCAGGATAAAACCAGGAAATTTTCCTGGAAAAAGGAATTATCTCCTTTCCCAACCAATCCTTGAGGTTCTGGAATAGTCAGAAATTCAAGGAATTATTAGAAATAACTTTGATAGGAATAGTATCTACTGCCCATGCAAACCCACTGCAGGATGGAAACAGGAAATTTTCCTGGGAAAAGGAATTTATCTCCTTCCCCACCCGATCCTTGAGGTTCTGGAATAGTCAGAAATTCAAGGAATTATTAGAAATAACTTTGATAGGAATAGTATCTACTGCCCATGCAAACCCACTGCAGGATGGAAACAGGAAATTTTCCTGGAAAAAGGGATTTATCTCCTTTCCCACCCGATCCTTGAGGTCCTGCGGTAGTGAGGAATTCAGGGAATAATCAGGAATAACCCCATTAGGAATAACATTTGCTGCTCAGCTGACTCTGCCCTGCAAAGGACGCCTTTAAAGAATAAAAATAAATTATTTTTTTGGCTCTCCAACTGCAGAGCAACGTCCTGCAGTCCTCCTGGAGCACCCGGCCCATGAGCACCCTGGGCTACGTGATGGGAGCCAGGACGGCGCCGCGCTTCCAGCAGAGGGCTCAGGTGAGGGGGGAGTGCCAAAAAGAGGGGAAAAGCAGGAAAAAAAACCAGAGGGAAAGCAGGAAAAAAATGGGGGAAAAGCAGCCAAAATATTGCCCAGCCCGGCCGTGCCATGCCCTGGCTGCTGCCGTGGGAATGCGGAATTTTGGGTGGGAATGTGGTGGGATTTTGGGTGGGAATGTGGAATTTGGGGGGGGGAAAATGAGGTGGAATTTTGGGTGGCAATTTGGAATTTTGGGGTGAATGTGGAGTTTTAGGTGGGAATATTGGAATTTGGGTAGCAATGTGGAATTTTGGGTGGGAATGTGGTGGGATTTTGGGTGGGAATGTGGTGGAATTTTGAGTGGCAATGTGCAATTTGGGTGGGACTGTGGTGGAATTTCGGGTGGCAATGACCAATTTTGGGGGGGAATGTGCAATTTTGGGGGTGGCAATGACCAATTTTGGGGGAGAATGTGCAGTTTTGGGTGGCAGTGTGGAATTTTGGGTGGGAACGTGCAATTTGGGTGGCAATGTGGTGGAATTTCGGGTGGCAATGACCAATTTTGGGGGGGAATGTGCAGTTTTGGGTGGCAGTGTGGAATTTTGGGTGGGAACGTGCAATTTGGGTGGGAACGTGGTGGAATTTCAGGTGGCAATGACCAATTTTGGGGGAGAATGTGCAATTTTGGGTGGGAATGAGGTGGAATTTCGGGTGGCAATGTGGAATTTTGGTGGCAATGTGCAATTTTGGTAGGAATATTGGAATTTGGGATGGGAACGTGCAATTTTGGGCGGGAATGTGCAATTTTGGGTGGCAATGACCAATTTTGGGTGGGAATGTGCAATTTTGGGGATGGCAATGTGCAATTTTGGGTAGGAATATTGAATTTTGGGTAGGAATATTGGAATTTGAGATGGGAATGTACAATTTTGGGCGGGAATGTGCAATTTTGAGTGGCAATGACCAATTTTGGGGGGGAATGTGCAATTTTGGGTAGGAATATTGAAATTTGGGTAAGAATATTGGAATTTTGAGTAGGAATATTGGAATTTGGGATGGGAATGTGCAATTTTGGGCGGGAATGTGCAATTTTGGGTGGGAATATTGGAATTTGGGATGGGAATGTACAATTTTGGGCGGGAATGTGCAATTTTGGGTGGGAATGTGCAATTTTGGGTGGCAATGACCAATGTTGGGTAGGAATATTGAATTTTGGGTAGGAATATTGGAATTTGGGATGGGAATGTGCAATTTTGGGCGGGAATGTGCAATTTTGGGCGCCAATGTGCGATTTTGGGTAGGAATATTGGAATTTGAGATGGGAATGTACAATTTTGGGTGGGAATGTGCAATTTTGGGTGCCAATGTGCGATTTTGGGTAGGAATATTGGAATTTGGGATGGGAACGTGCAACTTCGTGCGGGAACGTGGTCGAATTTTGAACGTGGCGGAATTTTGCGTGGCAACGCGCAATTTGGGGGGTGAATTCTCCATGAATTCCCGGGGGGTTTTTTTGCTTCCTTTTCCCTCATTTTGGCCGCTTTCCCGCAGACCGTGACCCCCCGGCCCCCGCCGCCTACGGGCCCTTCCCGGCTGAGCCCCGCCCGGCCCGGCCCGGCCCGGCCCCGTTCTGCTCCAGCAGCCCCCGGTTCCCCACCCGCCTCCTGGACCGGGACCGCTTCCCCGGGTAAGGAAAATCCTTTGCTCACTAAAAAAAAATAAAAAAAAATTGGTTTATTCTCTTCAAAAAGATGATTTTTGGCTCCGAAAAGAATTATTTTCTGTCCCAAAAAAGAAGGGTTAAGAAGGTTAAAAGAAGGGTTTTTAATCTCCAGAAAAGAAGCTTTTCATCTCAAAAAATACTGGTTAATATTGGAATACTTTGGTTAATACTAGGATATTTTGGATAATATTGGGATATTTTGGATAATATTGGGATATTTTGGATGATATTGGGATATTTTGGATAATAGTGGGGTATTTTGATGAACACTGGAATTTTTTGGATAATATTGGAATATTTTGGTTAATATTAGGATATTTTGGATAATACTGGGGTATTTTGGTTAATATTGGGATATTTTGCTTAACATTGGGATATTCTGTATAATACTGGGATATTTTGCTTCACATTGGAATATTTTGCTTGGCATTGGGATATACTGGTTAACATTGGAATGTTGTGGTTAACATTGGGATGTTTTGGTGAATATTGGATTATTTTTGGTCAATATTGGGATATTTTGATTAACATTGGGATACTTTGCATAAAATTAGAACGTTTCGGTTAACACTGGAATATTTTGGCCAACACGGGGACGTTTTAGCCGAACCAAACCCAGCCCCAAAATGCAGATTAAACGCATTTCAATGAATAAACGATACAAATAAATAGATAAACAATTCCTGTTCCCCCCAGGCCTGGCACCTACGACATCCGGGAGCCCTTCACCAAGAAGGTCTCGTGGCCCTCCAGGTTCGGGGCTCCCGACTGGGCAGCGCTGCCCCAGCTGGCCCCGAGGATGGTGAAGATGCAGGTGCAGAAGGTGAGGAAGGCTCGGAGGTTATGAGACAAATCCCTGTTTGCAAAACCCTCAAAAAAAACCCCTTTTGCTCAGAATTTTTCTCTGATTTCCACCCCAAAACGAGCAAAGTCTCCACCAGCCTCATGGGGCTAAGCTGGTACAAAAATCTGATTTAAATCCCAATTTTAGGCCTCACCCCTTCATTTCCTGGCACGTTTTCGTTGTTTTTAATGCAAATTTGGGGGTTTTTTTTAGATGACTGTGGATAAAAAATTCCAGAAAAACCAGGGCAGAGAGGCGTACCTGAAGCTGTACCACGGCTGAGGAAAAAGATCTTTATTTGGAGACGCTCACGAGCAGCTCCAGAAAAGTTACAAAAAGATAAAATTTTTGGATATTTACAAACATTTACAGGGTCTTCTGTACATTTTTCACTCTGTACAAGCAAGGCACCAGCAGAAGTGACAGTGGCACACACGGGGGGGGGAGTTTGAGATTTAATTTCAGATTTTTTTGGCAGGAAATCATTGAACAAAACCTCTTTTTTTAAATTTTTGTCCTGGGGGAAGAGGGGGAATCCTTTTAACTTCATGGAGGTGAAGCTGGAATTCTTGGAAGATTTTGGACCAAACCTCAGGAGCTTTTTCTGATGGAAACTGAACCCAGATTTTGGGTCAAAGAAATCCCAAATGGGTTTTCCAAAGAAACCTTTTTTGGTTTTCTTTAACCTCAAAAAAATGAGATTTTTCTTCTTTATTTTACCTAAGAAAATGCTGTAGGAAAATGAAAGCAAAGCCCTCCAGAAGCAGCCAATAATGACAACAGTGGCATGGAAATCAAGGGAATCAAGGAGGAAATAAAGGGAGGAAATAAAGGAAATCAAGGGAGGAAATCAAGGGAGGAAATAAAGGAAATAAAGGGAGGAAATAAAGGGAGGAAATATAGGAAATTAAGGGAGGAAATAGAGGAAATAAAGGAAATAAAGGCCGGGTCCTCCAAATCGAATCTCAATTCCTGGGTCCCACAGCTCCAGCTCCTGTGTCCTCCAAATCCAACCCTGTGTCTTCCAAATCCAAATCAACTCCGATGCCTTGGTCCTCCAAATCCAACCCTGGGTCCTCCAAATCCAAATCCAAATCCAAATCCAACCCCTTGGTCCTCCAAATCCAGTCTTTGGGTCCCCACATCCAACCCCTCGGTTCTCCAAATCCCAATCCCTGCGTCCTCCAAATCCAAATCCAACCCTGGGTCCTCCAAATCCAACTCTGTGTCCCTCCAATCCCTGGGTCCTTCAGCTCCAGCTCCTGTGTCCTCCAAATCCAACCCCTGGTTTTCCAAATCCAAATCCAACCCCTTGGTCCTCTAAATCCAGTCCCTGGGTCCCCACATCCACCCCCTGGGTCCTCCAAATCCAACCCCTGTGTATTTGAAATCCAAATCCAACCCCTGTGTCCTCCAAATCCAAATCCAAATTCAAATCCAACCCCTGGGTTCTCCAAATCCAAATTCAAATCCAACCCCTGTGTCCTCCAAATCCGAATTCAAATCCAACCCCTGGGTTCTCCAAATCCAAATCCGAATTCAAATCCAACCCCTGTGTCCTCCAAATCCAACCCCTGTGTCCTCCAAATCCAACCCCTGGGTTCTCCAAATCCAAATCCAACCCCTGGGTTCTCCAAATCCAACTTCAAATCCAACCCCTGGGTTCTCCAAATCCAAATTCAAATCCAACCCCTGGGTTCTCCAAATCCGAATTCAAATCCAACCCCTGGGTTCTCCAAATCCAAATCCAGCCCTGTGTTCTCCCAACCCAGCCCTTCCAAGCTCCGTGTCCATCAGCTCCTCAGAAATTCAACCCCCCCAGGGTGGAACCAAAGCCCCCCAGACAATTCCCAGGCGTTCTCCTGGAGCCCTGCAGGGAAAGCAGGGTGGGAGTGGGGTTCCCCAGGCTCAGGGACCCCTCCTCAGCTGGGCTGCCTCTCCTGAGCCCTGGGTGAGGCTCCCAGGGGAATTTTGGGAATCTCCCCCCTCACTTCTTCCTGCGGATTTTGGGTTTCTTGACGGGCCTCAGGTAGGGGTTGTCGATGACGTTCTCCTCCCCGTTCCTGCTGCCTGCCAGGGAGCTGCTCTGCTGCAGCACTGAGGTGTTCTCCTTCTCGGGTCCTGCATCATCCTGCCATGGAAAAAAAACAAGAAAAAAGTCAAAGTCAGGCTTGGAAATCCTTCTGCTCAGTTCCATTTCCCATTTTCCAAGAGACAAAGACGGAATTCCAAGCTGGGAGACCCTGATGCTGTTCAGTTCCATGACTCCCCCATTCCCCAGGAGGCAGGGGCAGGTTTCCAAGCTGGACAACCCTGACAATACTCAGTTCCATTTCCCATTTCTCATTTCCCACTTCCCATTCCCCATGGGAAAGGAATGGAGGCAAAGGCAGAATTCCAATTTCAAGAGCCCTGACACTGCTCAGTTCATTTCCCAGGAGGCAGAGCCAGGTTTTCCAAACTGGGGAACCAGGACAATGCTCAGTTCCATTTCCCAGGAAAACAGGGCCAGATTTTCCAAGCTCAAGAACCAGGACAAAGTTCAGTTCCATTTTCCAAGGGATAGAGCCAGGTTTTCCAAGCTGAAGAACCCTGACCATGCTCAGTTCCATTCCCCATTTCCCAAGGGACAGAGCCAGAATTCCAAACTGGAGAACCCTGACAAAGTTCAGTTCCATTTCCCAGGAAACAGAGCCAGGTTTTCCAAACTGGGGGACCCTGACACTGCTCAGTTCCATTCCCCATTTCCCAAGAGACAAAGATGGAATTCCAAGATGGGGGACCCTGACACTGCTCAGTTCCATTTCCCATTTCCCAGGAGGCACAGCCAGAATTCCAAACTGGCAATGTTCAGTTCCATTCCCCATTCCCCAGGAGGCAGAGCTAGGTTTTCCAAGCTGGAGAACCCTGACACTGCTCAGTTCCATTTCCCAGGAAACAGAGCCAGGTTTTCCAAACTGGGGGACCCTGACACTGCTCAGTTCCATTTCCCATTTCCCAAGAGACAAAGACGGAATTCCAAACTGGGGGACCCTGACACTGCTCAGTTCCATTTCCCATTTCCCATTTCCCAAGAGACAAAGACGGAATTCCAAGCTGGAGAACCCTGACACTGCTCAGTTCCATTTCCCATTTCCCATTTCCCATTTCCCATTTCCCATTTCCCATTTCCCATTTCCCATTTCCCAAGGGACAAAGACGGAATTCCAAGCTGGAGGACCCTGACACTGCTCAGTTCCATGATTCCCCATTCCCCAGGAGGCAGGGGCAGTTTCCAAGGTGCAGGAATGGCCCCAGGAGCTCCCCAGGGTGCTCCCACCGTGCTCATGTGCAGCGGGAGGTTCTCGGTGTCGGTCTGCTCGTCCTGCTCCGAGGAATCCGTCTCCTCCATCTGCTGCATCTCCAGCTCCGAGGGCAGCAGAGCTGTCAGGTAGGGCACGGTGAAGGGCCTGGCAGCGATCACTGGCAGCAGGGGAAAGAGGAGACATGGTCAGCAAGCTGGGAGAAATTCCTGCCCTCAGAAATGAGGGACAAAGGTACGGAGATCAAACATTTCGCTGGTTCTGGGTTTGGGTGCGTTTCGTTTTCCTGTTCCTTTTTTGGATGCTTTTCCTTTTCCTTACATTTCCTAAGGGTCAGGAAGGAAATCCTGATCCCTGAAAGATGGCATTCTTTATTTCCCAGTTTTCTGATCCCTAGAAGATGGCACTCTCACCTTCCCAATTTCTGATCCCTAGAAGATGGCACTCTCTACTTCCCCCAATTTTCTGAATCTCTTCATGTTTCCAGCAGTGTTCAAATACAGAAAATGCTTCCTGAGCTTCACCATAAAATCCCAATTACTGGGAAATTGGGCTCCTCTTAAATGAAGCTGTGCTGCCAGCAAGCCTTGGGAAAATGGGAATGCTCATCACTGCTCTGCAGGCAGAGACAGGAAAATTTCCAGCAGGAGGAAAATGTCAGGGAGAAGAAATTCCTTGGTGAGGTGAAAGTGATGGAGCCAGGATTGGGATGAGATTTTGGATTTGGCATGAGATTTAGATTTAGGCCAGGAGAACAAAGGGAACCTTGAGGAGCTGCTTTCTGCTTTTCCTCCCCATTTTAACCCCCAAATCCCTCCTTTCCCAACCTTCCATTGTTGCAATCCTCAAATCCTCTGATTTTGAGGATTCCCACACCCAGCAGGGCCAACACCACCACGGGATGATTCCCAAACCCAAAAGGGAGGTGAAACCCTGGAGTGACTGACGTGGGAATGTGCTGACATCGTCCTTGAAGAGGCTCTGGGTCTCGCCGGTCTTGGCCATGAAGCGGGTGAGGGCCCTCTCCACGTCCCTGCGCTGCGACGCCGCCTTCTCCCGCAGCACCTGGTAATCGGAGACCGGCTCCCGGTACGTCTGCAGGGAGGGACAGGGCATGGGGGAGATGGGGAGAGCTCCAGCTCCAAACTGCACAGGGATGGAGCAGCTCCAAATGTCCCAGGGATGGAGCAGCTCCAAACGTCCCAGGGATGGAGCAGCTCCACTTCCAAACTTTACAGGGATGGAGCAGCTCCAGCTCCAAACTTCACAGGAATGGAGCAGCTCCAGCTCCAAACTTTACAGGGATGGAGCAGTTCCAGCTCCAAACTTCACAGGGACGGAGCAGCTCCACTTCCAAACTTTACAGGGATGGAGCAGCTTCAGCTCCAAACTTTACAGGGATGGAGCAGCTCCAGCTCCAAACTTCACAGGGATGGAGCAGCTCCAGCTCCAAACTTCACAGGGACGGAGCAGCTCCAGCTCCAAACTTCCCAGGGATGGAGCAGCTCCACCTCCAAATTTCACAGAGACGGAGCAGCTCCAGCTCCAAACAAACATCTCAGGGATGGAGCAGCTCCACCTCCAGACTTCACAGGGATGGAGCAGCTCCAGCTCCAAACTTCACAGGGATGGAGCAGCTCAACCTCCAAACTTCACAGGGACGGAGCAGCTGCAGGTTCTGCTTTTCAGCATCCCAGGGTTTTGGACAGTTAGAGGGGAATCCAGGGATTCTGCACTGGGAATGGTCTGGGAGCAGGCAATGGGAAGGATCCCATTCCAAGGAATATCCACAACCCACAAACAAGGAATATTCAAAGCCAGGAAAAACAATACTTTGGATAAATAGCACCAGCACTGAAGTAAAAAAACAAAACACTCCTGGGGTTCTGGACTTCAAACAGATCCCAGCCAGCACAAAAATGAGAAATCCAGGGATTCTGGCTGATTTCTGGATGGCAAGGGATGTCCACAACCCACAAAGAAGGAATGTATCAGGTCAGCAGGAATATTTTGGATAAATGGCAGCAGCACTGCAGGAAAACCACCCCAACTCCTGGAACGCAGAGAGACCCCAAACAGCACAGAAATGTTGTTTTGTTCTCACTCACTGGTGTCTTGATGTAGGTGTGAGGATCTGGGAACTCTGGGAAATGGCCAGGAATGTGGGGTGGGTGAGGCTTGTTCTGCCCAGCTGTCAGGGCTTTGGGGGTCACGGGCTGGTTTGTCACTGGAGCTGCAGGGGGAAAACAGCACGGGAATCAGGGAAAAAACCCACAGGAATGAGGGGAAATACCCACAGGAATGAGGGGAAAATACCCACAGGAATCAGGGAAAAAACCCACAGGAATGAGGGGAAAATACCCACAGGAATCAGGGAAAAACCCACAGGAATGAGGAAAAAAACCCCACAGGAATGAGGGGAAATACCCACAGGAATGAGGGGAAAAAAACCACAGGAATGAGGAGAAATACCCACAGGAATGAGGGGGAAAAACCCACAAGGATCAGGGAAAATACCCACAGGAATCAGGGAAAAGACAGAAATTAGGGAAAACAAACACAGGGATCGGGGAAAACCCACAGGAATCAGGGAAAACAACAAAGGAATCAGGGGAAACACAGGAATCAGGGAAAAGAACACAGGAATCAAGGAACATAAAAAGGAAAACAACAAAGGAATCAGGGAAAACAGTACAGGAATCAGGGAAAACACAGGAATCAGGGAAAAGAACAAAGAAATCAAGGAAAACACAGGAATCAGGGAAAAGAACACAGGAATCAGGGAAAACAACAAAGGAATCAGGGGAAACACAGGAATCCTCCTGCCCAGGGTCCCCCCAAAGCTCTGACCCCATCCCTGACCTTGGGACTGGACCCCAGAAGGGAAAAGGATCCCTTGATCCCTGCAGCCCAATCCCCTCCCGAGTGATCCAGGTCCCTTCACCCCAACACAGGAGCCCCGAATTCCTGGGATTGTCCCCCAGAAAGCTCCTCAGGAGCTCCCTGGAAGGCAGTGAGAGGAATTCCAGGGATGCCAGGCTGCTCCCAGCCCAGGAGAGGTGTCCCACGTACGGGCAGTGATCACCATCCGCTGGGAACGCTTGGCGTAGGCAGGAAGGGTTTCCACGTTGAAGCCTGGAACACCAAAAAGAGGAAAAGAGGAATGGATCCTGTCCAAATCCAGATTTTTTTTTCCAAATTAAAGGGTTTCATCAGAAGGCTTGAAAAGGAATGGGAAAAAGAATGGAATAACAAAAGCTCCTGACTCTCAGAGTGTCCGAGCCAGCTGGGCTGTGATTGGCCATTAATTAGAAACATCCACATGAGACCAATCCCAGATCCACCTGTTGCATCCCACAGCAGCAGATAATTATTATTTACATTTAATTTCTGAGGCCTCTCAGCTTCTCAGAAAAAATCCTAAGGGAAGGATTTTTCATAAAATGTGTCCGTGACAATCGCAAAATAACAAATCAGCCTTCTGAACACGGAGTCAAGATTCTCATCTCTTCCCTCATCCTGGCACATCCTGAACACCACCACAGGCACCCCACGAATCCCAGATTTTGGGGGAAACTTCCCCAATCCCAAGGTGGAAGGAGTGGGAAGGGGGAACTGCTCACCCATCTCCACGAGGGTCACCACGATGTCCGAGAGCGTGGGCTGGGTCCTGGCCGTGTGCTCGCAGTAGGATTTGGCGCTCCGGCCGATTTCCGAAATATCTGCGGGACACAAATCCACCGGGGGTTCAATCCCACTGCTGGGGCAGCTCCAGGAGTTCAGGGATTGGGGGCTGGATCCAGGGATTGGGGCCTTGGATTTGGGGCTGAGTCTTGGGATTTGTGCCTTGGACTGGGGGCTGGTTCCAGGGATTGGTGCCTTGGATTGGGAATGATTTTTGGGATTTGTGCCTTTGATTGGAGGCTGATTCCAGGAATTTGTGCCCTGGATTAGGGGCTGATTTTTGGGATTGGTGCCATGGATTGGGGGCTCATTTTTGGGATTGATGCCTTTGGATTTGGGGCTGAATTTTGGGATTTGTGCCTTGGACTTGGGGCTGATATTTGGGATTGGTGCCTTGAACTGGGGGCTGATTCCAGGGATTGGTGCCTTGGATTGGGAATGATTTTTGGGATTTGTGCCTTAGATTGGAGGCTGATTCCAGGAATTTGTGCCCTGGATTAGGGGCTGATTTTTGGGATTTGTGCCATGGATTGGGGGCTGATTTTTGGGATTGGTGCCTTTGGATTGGGGGCTGATTTTTGGGATTGGTGCCTTTAGATTTGGGGCTGATTTTTGGGATTTGTGCCTCACACTGAGGGCTGATTTTTGGGATTTGTGCCATGGATTTGAGGCTGATTTTTGGGATTGGTGCCTTTGGATTTGGGGCTGATTTTTGGGATTGGTGCCTTTGGATTTGGGGCTGATTTTTGGGATTGGTGCCATGGATTGGGAATGATTTTTGGGATCAGTGTCTTGGATTTGAGGCTGATTTTTGGGATTTGTGCCTTAGATTGGAGGCTGATTCCAGGAATTTGTGCCTTTGGATTTGGGGCTGATTTTTGGGATTGGTGCCTTGTATTGGGGGCTGATTTTTGGTACTTGTGCCACGCACTGAGGGCTGATTCTTGGGATTTGTGCCATGGATTGGGGGCTGAGTTTTGGAATTTGTGCCTTGGACTGGGGGTTGATATTTGGGATTGGTGCCTTGAACTGGGGGCTGATTCCAGGGATTGGTGCCTTGGACTGGGGGCTGATTTTTGGGATTGGTGCCTTGGATTGGGAATGATTTTTGGGATTTGTGCCTTGGATTGGGGGCTGATTTTTGGGACTTGTACCATGGATTTGGGGCTGATTTTTGGGATTGGTACCATGGATTTGGGGCTGATTTTGGGCTGTATCAGCCGCGTCAGAGCCGGGCTGCCCTCCGTGCCCTGCCAGCTCTCTGCCCACCCCGTGGCTGTGTGAAAAGCAGCAGCCAGCCCCTGGGGGGGCACTCACAGCTCTGGATCATCTCGGTGAGCGTCTCCACCGCCGCCTTCTCGGCGCTCTCGAAGCCGGCCTCGGTCAGCAGCGAGCTCACCACCACCTGCAGCGTGCGGCGCCGCGCCAGCTGGTAATTGTCAGCCGGGGTGCCGGCCTGCTTGCTGCCCCTCTGCCAGGGAAAACACAGAGTTATCCATGGGATCCATGACATGGGATCCATGGGATCCATGGGAATTGTCAGCTGGGGTGCCGGCCTGCTTGCTGCCCCTCTGGAACCAGGGAAAATGGGAACAGTTATCCATGGGATCCATGGGAATTGTCAGCCAGAGTGCCGGCCTGCTTGCTGCCCCTCTGACAGGGAAAACACAGAGTTAGAGATCCATGGGATGGGATGGGATTGAATGGGATCCATTGAATGGGATCCATGGGATGGGATGGGATTGAATGGGATCCATTGAATGGAATCCATGGGATGGGATGGGATGGGATTGAATGGGATCCATGGGGTGGGATGGGATTGGATTCAATGGGATCCATGGGAAGGGATGGGACAGGGAGCAGGGAATGGAAGGGTTTGGGAGCAGGGACTTGGGAGCAGGGAAGGGTCACAGCGCAGGTGGAAGGACCATGGAGCAGGGATTGGAAAGGGACATGGAGCAAGGATTGGAAAAAGTTTGGGAGCCGGTGATGGGAAGAATGACACAGGTATACACACATACACACATGGGTCTTATACACTCACGTGGGTACGTACATATAGATATAAATATGAAAATATTTCTATAAACACATGTATTTACACACGTGTCCTTACAGAACCTCCCAGACACTTTTGGGACGCGGCCCCTTTAAGCACCGCCCACAAGCCCCGCCCCTCCCCCCGCCAGCCAATTGGAGCGCGCCATCCTCATCCAATCAAACCCCGCCTCCCCTCGGGCCCTCCAGCCAATCAGCGCCTCCCTCCCTCCACCCGCTGCCTCCACGCTCCGCGGCCTGGCCGCGGCCGCCTCCGCGCTCCGGAGGGATCGAGCGCTGCCGCCCCGCCCGGCCCCGCCGGGGACCCGCCGGGAGCCCGCCCTCACGGCCCCGCGCCCCGGGGATCAGGCGCCGTTACCGTGCCGGAGCCCCCGGACGCTGTGTCAGCCATCTTGGAGCCATATGGAGCTGTGCGCATGCGCCAGATGCGGGCGGGGCGGTGGGCGGGCGCGCGGGGCATTGTGGGAGCTGTAGTGTAGGCGGAGCGAGGCGCGGGGCATTGTGGGAGTTGTAGGCGGAGCGACGCGCGGGGCATTGTGGGAGTTGTAGTGTAGGCGGAGCGACGCGCGGGGCATTGTGGGAGTTGTAGTGTAGGCGGAGCGACGCGCAGGGCATCGTGGGAGTTGTAGGCGGAGCGACGCGCGGGGCATTGTGGGAGTTGTAGTGTAGGCGGAGCGACGCGCGGGGCATTGTGGGAGTTGTAGGCGGAGCGACGCGCGGGGCATTGTGGGAGTTGTAGGCGGAGCGACGCGCGGGGCATTGTGGGAGTTGTAGGCGGAGCGCGGGGCATTGTGGGAGCTGTAGTGTAGGCGGAGCGACGCGCGGGGCATCGTGGGAGTTGTAGGCGGAGCGACGCGCAGGGCATCGTGGGAGTTGTAGGCGGAGCGACGCGCGGGGCATTGTGGGAGTCGTAGTGTAGGCGGAGCGACTCGCGGGGCATTGTGGGAGTTGTAGGCGGAGCGACTCGCGGGGCATTGTGGGAGTTGTAGGCGGAGCGATGCGCGGGGCATCGTGGGAGTTGTAGGCGGAGCGATGCGCGGGGCATTGTGGGAGGCGTAGTGTAGGCGGAGCGACGCGCGGGGCATTGTGGGAGTTGTAGTGTAGGCGGAGCGACGCGCGGGGCATCGTGGGAGTCGTAGTGTAGGCGGAGCGACTCGCGGGGCATTGTGGGAGTTGTAGGCGGAGCGACGCGCGGGGCATTGTGGGAGTTGTAGGCGGAGCGATGCGCGGGGCATCGTGGGAGTTGTAGGCGGAGCGATGCGCGGGGCATCGTGGGAGTTGTAGTGTAGGCGGAGCGATGCGCGGGGCATTGTGGGAGTCGTAGTGTAGGCGGAGCGACGCGCGGGGGATTGTGGGAGTTGTAGTGTGGGCGGAGCGAGGCGCGGGGCATTGTGGGAGTTGTAGTGTAGGCGGAGCGACGCGCGGGGCACTGTGGGAGTTGTAGTGTAGGCGGAGCGACGCGCGGGGCATCTTGGGACTTGTAGTGTAGGCGGAGCGACGCGCGCGGGGCATTGTGGGAGTTGCAGTGTAGGCGGAGCGACGCGCGGGGCATTGTGGGAGTTGTAGTGCGGGGGAGGGGCAACATCTGGATGCGCGCGCACATCTGGAGCTCCCAGTGGGTGGAACGGGCTGGGATTGATGGTCCCGCCCGTCCCAAACCGGACAGGACGCGAGGACCGCGAGGATTTTGCCGAGGCAGCAAAGTCTCCATTGAAACCTGATTTATCCCATCCCAATTGATGACATTCTGATTTATGATATCCCAATTTATTTATTTTATATATAATTATTTATATTATTTTATATATAATTTATTATTGTTATTTATTTTATTTATTTATACAATCCCATTTATGATATCTTGATTTATGACATCCCTGGAGCTCCTTAATTCCAAGCTGCCCTCGAGCCTGGATGAAGCTTTGCCTGCTCCACTCATTAACTCTCCTTTCCTGCTAATTAGGCTGGAAAGTGCACAAAAACCATCCTGATTTGAGATAATTGTGATTTATCCCACATTCTGATCGTGATTTATTGTGATTTATCCCACATTTTGATTGTGTTTTGTTTTGTGATTTATCCCACGTTTTGATTGTGATTTATCCCACATTTTGGTCGTGATTTATCGTGATTTATCCCACATTTTCATCCTGATTTATCATGATTTCTCCCCCATTTTGCAAGGAGCCCCGCTGCCAGCAGAGGGCACGTTGGGCCCGAGAAATTCTGATTATTTTTTCATTCACAAACCAAATCAGCAGCACTGAGTGAATTCATGGCGATTTTCCCATCCTTTTGGGGACAATTCCCGCCCTTTTGGGGACAATTCCCGCCCTTTTGGGGACAATTCCCGCCCTTTTGGGGACAATTCCCGCCCTTTTGGGGACAATTCCTGCCCTTTTGGGGACAAATCCTGCCCTTTTGGGGACAATTCCCGCCCTTTTTGGAAATCGAGAGTTGGGAGTGGGGCACGAGAGAGGAGACAGTCCCAATAATGTCCCCAGAAGTGGCAGTCCCTAAAGGGGACCCAACCCCTGATAAAGTCCCCAAAGATGGCAGACCCAAAATGGGGACAGAATCCCAAAAAAGTCCCCAAGGATGCCAAGGATGGCAGCCCCAAAATGGGGACAGTCCCTGATAAAGTCCCCAAGGATGGCATCCCCAGAAGAGGGGACACAAAGGGACAGTCCCAATAAAGTCCCCAGAAGTGGCAGCCCCAAATGGGGACACAACCCCTGATAAAGTCCCCAAGAATGGCAGCCCCAGAGAAGGGGACAGTTCCTTATAAAGTCCCCAGGGATGGCAGCCCCAAATGGGGACAGAATCCCAAAAAAGTCCCCAAGGATGGCAGCAGCCCCAAAATGGGGACAGTCCCAATAAAGTCCCCATGGATGGCAGCCCCAAATGGGGACACAACCCCTGAGAAAGTCCCCAAGAATGGCAGACCCAAAAATGGGGACAGTCCCAATAAAGTCCCCAGAAGTGGCAGTCCCTAAAGGGGACACAACCCCTGATAAAGTCCCCAAGGATGCCAAGGATGGCAGCAGCCCCTAAAGAGGACAGTCCCAATAAAGTCCCCAGGGATGGCAGCCCCAAAATGGGGACACAATCCCAATAAAGTCCCCAAGAATGGCAGCCCCAAAAGAGGGGACAGTTCCTGATAAAGTCCCCAGGGGTGGCATCCACAAGGAGGGGACAATCCCAATAAAATCCCCAGGGATGGCAGCCCCAGAAGAGGGGACACGAAGGGACAGTCCCTGATAAAGTCCCCATGGATGGCAGCCCCAATAATGGGGGACAATCTCCAATAAAGTCCCCAAGAATGGCAGCCCCAAATGGGGACAGAATCCCAAAAAAGTCCCCAAGGATGCCAAGGATGGCAGCCCCAAAATGGGGACACAATCCCAATAAAGTCCCCATGGATGGCATCCCCAGAGGAAGGGACACGAAGGGACAATCCCTGATAAAGTCCCCAAGGATGGCAGCCCCAAAAGGAGGTGACAGCCCAAATAAAGTCCCCATGGATGGCAGCAGCACCAAAAGGGGGGACAACCCCAGATAAAGTCCCCAAGGATGGCAGCCCCAGAGGAGGGGACACAAAGGGACAGTCCTGATAAAGTCCCCAAGGATGGCAGCCCCAGAGGAGGGGACACGAAGGGACAACCCCAGATAAAGTCCCAAGGATGGCACCCACAAAGGAGGGGACACAAAGGGACAATCCCTGATAAAGTCCCCAGGGATGGCAGCCCCAGAGGAGGGGACACGAAGGGACAATCCCTGATAAAGTCCCCAGGGATGGCAGCCCCAAAAACGGGGGACAATCCCAATAAAGTCCCCAAGGATGGCAGCCCCAAAGGAGGGGACACAAAGGGACAATCCCAATAAAGTCCCCAGGGATGGCAGCCCCAGAGGAGGGGACACAAAGGGACAATCCCTGATAAAGTCCCCAGGGATGGCAACCACAGAGGAGGGGACACAAGGGGACAACCCCAGATAAAGTCCCCAAGGATGGCAGCCCCAGAGGAGAGGACACGAAGGGACAATCCCTGATAAAGTCCCCAGGGATGGCAGCCCCAGAGGCACAGCTGGAGCTGCAGCAGCAGCTGGGAGGCCACGATAGCTCCTGCGCTGTCCCCTCCCTGTGCCATGGGGACAGTGGCCCTGTCCCCTCCCAGCTCCTCCTCTCTCCCCATCATTCCTTCTGGAAGGTTCTGCCCTGGGTCCCTCCTGTGGGGGATCCTTCTCTGGCAGGAAATGCAAATTTGGAAGAATTTTCTGGCTAAAATCTCGATCCTGGGCAAAATTCCCCTCGGGATTTGTCCCTGGGGTTGGGTGGGAGGAATTCCAGTTTTGGGCGCCCCCAAAACTGATCTGAGCGGGTTTTCCACATTGCAGGTGGGCAGGAAGGGAAGGAGGGTTGATATCCCCATTTTTGGGGGGTTTTTGGGTTGTCGTTTTTTGGGGGGATTTTTTAATTCAGTTTTGTTGTTGTTGTTGTTGTTGTTTTGGTTTTTGTTGGGTTTTTTGTTTGGTTTTTTGTTGTTGTTGTTGTTTTTTCCATTTTGTTTTGAGGATTTTAGATTTGTGGAAGAGCAGGAAGGGGTTTTAGCAGGAAAAAGCTCAGCAATTCAGAACTTCACCCTGATTTCAGCAGGAATGATGGAGAAGGGATTTCCCTCATCCTCACCAGCAGAGCCAGGGCTGTTTTGGGGGGGGAAATATTCCAAATATTCGATGAAATTCAAATATCCGAACGTCGATAAAATTCAAATATTCGAACGTCGCTAAAATTCAAATATTCAGATGTTGATGAAATTCAGATATTCAGAAGTTGCTGAAATGATTTCCCAGGGGCCCTGCAAGGCTCGGGGGCACCCGGGGGGGGTGGCAGGCCACGCTTCACGTGCACACAACTGTCACCTGCTGTCACTTGGGGCTGCTGCCACAGCTGGGGCGGCCGTTGGGACCGGGGGGAGATTTAAGGAGGGGGGGACAGGGACAGACAGACAGGGGGACAGGGACAGACAGGGGGTGACAAGCAGGAAATAGGAAAAAAAAACCAAAACTGCCCCGTTTAGTGGCATTGGGATGCTCCAGACCCTTTATTGAGGCAGGGAAAGAAATCCCAATCTTTGGGAAAATGCAAATCCCAACATTTGGGATGCTCCAGATGCAACCCTAGAATTTGGGGTGCTCCAAATCCTTTATAGAGGCAGGGAAACAAATCCCAATATTTGGGATGCTCCAGATGCAACCCCAGTCTTTGGGGTGCTCCAAACCCTTTATAGAGGCAGGGAAAAATACAACCCCAATATTTGGGATGCTCCAAACCCTTTATTGAGGCAGGGAATGAAATCCCAACATTTGGGATGCTTCAAATCCTTTATAGAGGCAGGGAAAGAATTCTCAATCTTTGGGAAAATGCAAATCCCAATATTTGGGATGCTCCAGATACAACCCTAGAATTTGGGGTGCTCCAAATCCTTTATTGAGGCAGGGAAACAAATCCCAATATTTGGGATGTTCCAAATCTTTTACAGAGGCAGGGAAAATGCAATCCCAAGATTTGGGGTCCTCCAAACCCTTTATCAAAGCAGGGAAAGTGTAATCCCAATCTTTGGGATCCTTCAAATCCTTTATTGAGGCAGGGAAAGAAATCCCAATCTTTGGGATGCTCCAGATCTTTTCTAGAGACAGGCAAAGATGCATTCCCAATCTTTGGGATGCTCCAAACCCTTTATCAAAGCAGGGAAAGAAATTCCAATATTTGGGATGCTTCAAATCCTTTATTGAGGCAGGGAAAGAAATCCCAATCTTTGGGATGCTCCAGATTCAACCCCAGTTTTTGGGATGCTTCAAACCCTTTATCAAAGCAGGGAAAGAAATCCCAATATTTGGGATGTTCCAAATATTTTACAGAGGCGGCGAAAATGCAATTCCAAGATTTGGGGTCCTCCAAAACCTTTATAAAAGCAGGGAAAAAATACAACCCCAGTCTTTGGGGTGCTCCAAACCCTTTATAGAGGCAGGGAAAGAAATCCCAATATTTGGGATGCTCCAGATTAAATCCCAATATTTGGGATGCTCCAAACCCTTTATCAAAGCAGGGAAAAACACAACCCAAATCTTTGGGGTGCCCCAAACCTTTTATTGAGGCAGAGAAAGAAATCCCAACATTTGGGATGCTCCAGATTCAACCCCAATCTTTGGGATGCTCCAAACCCTTCACCAAACCCTTTTAAACTTTTTTTAAGCCGAGCTTTGCAGAGCTCAGCCCTGAGCTCAGGAGCCTCCCCAGCTGAATCCCTGAGCCCTTCTGGCTTTGCAGGCTGAGCTCAAAATTCCCCCCAAACACCTCAGACCCAGCCCGGGCTGCAGCTGTTGGGGTTCAGAGGAGATTTAGGGGCGCCAAAGCTGCTCTGGAGCTCTCAGCTGCGCGCCCAGCCCTGCAGGTGAGCAGAAATCGTTGCTCAGCA
This sequence comes from Calcarius lapponicus, assembly GCA_039654755.1. Lineage (NCBI taxonomy): Eukaryota > Metazoa > Chordata > Aves > Passeriformes > Fringillidae > Calcarius > Calcarius lapponicus. The sequence goes on along the minus strand of JBBFKN010000012.1, from coordinate 14,645,894 downwards.
GCTTTTATTTTTTGTTTTTCCCGCTCATTTTTTCACTCTGCAGGAAGTAAAGCAACACTTCTGAACGCTCACAGCAGTAAAAATAAATTTGTGGGGCACAACGGGTTTGTGGGGACCCCCTGAAATCCGCGGGGGCAAAGGCAGCCTTGTGGTTTTGTAGATTTTTTTTTGGTTTTTTTGTTGTTTCCCTGCCACCATCAGGGGAACCATCCTGAGGGGGGAAGGCCCTGAGGCCTCCTGTTTCAATCCAACAGGATTTTGGTGCTCTGAGGTGCAAAAATTGGGATTTTTGGGGTGTTTTGCAGGAATTTGGGGCGTCTTGGAGCATTTCCCAACCTTATTTCACAGGAGAGCCCTGGGAGGGTTCAGGCCAAACATGCAGTCCCTGGTTTTGGTTCATTCCTTAGGACAGAATTGATAATTTAGGATAGAATTTATCCCTTAGGATGCAATTTATCCCTTATTTCCAGTTTATTATTTAGGATAATATTCATCTCAAGCAGATAATCCCTGGAAAAAAAGGGATTTTTCTGTTTCCCTGGATGGAAAATTGAGCTCCTGAAGCAAGCAGGACTTCCCAGGGCTCGGTTTTGAAACCCTGCAGAGCTGAGGAAAATTTGGGATTTCCATTGAAACCCTGCAGAGCTGAGGAAAATGTGGGATTTCCATTCCAAAATTTGGGATTTCCATTCCAGAGCCTGCAGGGCTGAGGAAAATGATGGAATTTCCATTGAAACCCTGCAGGGCTGAAGATAAATTTGGGATTTTCATCCCAAACCTTTCAGGACTGAGGAAAAATATGGGATTTCTATTGAAACCCTGCAGGGCTGAGGAAAAAATTCGGGATTTCCATTCCAAAATTTGGGATTTCCATTCCAAACCCTGCAGGGCTGAGGGAAAATTTGGGATTTCCATTCTAGACCTTGCAGAGCTGAGGAAAATTGTGGAATTCCCATTCCAAATTCTGCAGGGCTGAGGAAAAAATTTGGGATTTCCATTTCCACTCCAAAATTTGGGATTTCCATTCCAAACCCTGCAGGGCCAAGGGAAAATTTGGGATTTTCATTCCAAACCTTTCAGGGCTGAGGAAGAATATGGGATTTCCATTCCAAAATTTGGGATTTCCATTCCAAAGCCTGCAGGGCTGACGAAAAATTTGGGATTTCCATTGAAACCTTGCAGAACTGAGGAAAAATTGTGGGATTTCCATTCCAAAATGATGTGATTTCCATTCCAAAATTTGGGATTTCCATTCCAGAGCCTGCAGGGCTGAGGAAAATTGTGGGATTTCCATTGAAACCCTGCAGAGCTGAGGAAAAATTTGGGATTTCCATTCCAAACCTTTCAGGACTGAGGAAAAATATGGGATTTCCATTCCAAAATTTGGGATTTCCATTCCAAAATTGTGGGATTTCCATTCCAAACCTTGCAGGGCTGAGGAAGAATATGGGATTTCCATTCCAAAATTTGGGATTTCCATTCCCAAATGTGGGATTTCCGTTCCAAACCTTGCAGAGCTGAGGAAAAATGTGGGATTTCCATTCCAAACCTTTCAGGGCTGAGGAAAAATTTGGGATTTCCATTGCAGCCCTGCAGTTTGGTGGCACAGCCGCCTCTGGAAGCGCAGGCAGCTCTTCCCCCATAATCTGTAGGGCGCTGATAGCCCAGGGCAGCCTCTCCCTGTGCCTGGGGACAGGGACAGGGACAGAGCTGGCAGCGCTATCGCTCCCTGTCCCCATCCCCACACCATTTGTTTGTCTCATCTCTCCTTTGAGGGCAGCTGCATTCTGAGAAACCCAAGCCTGGAGCTGCAGGAGCACCCAAAAACAACACAAAAAAAGGACTTTTTTGCTTTATCTCTGCCTGGAGCTGCAGGAACACCAAAAAAAAAAGGACTTTTTGCTTTATCTCTGCCCTTTCTGCCCCCACAAGGCCTCAATAAGCCCAGGCTGGGCTGGCAGGATTAGACACCAAGGTGCCACCTCTGCCAGGCTCTGGGGACACCCAGATGTGGCACAGCTTCCCAAAACAGCTGCTCTCCCACAACACTGAGGGGATCGCTCATGGCTGGAGATGCTGCAGCCATCCAGCGGGGTCAGAACCTCTCCTGAGTGCCCCCTTTTTTGGGGGGGACACTTTGTGGGATTGTCCCACCAAGAAATCAACCAAAGGATGGAGAATTTCTGGGAAAGGGAGGCCAGGCTGGTGGGTTTAGCTGGGTTTTTTTTCTGTAGGAAATGAGGCCAGGAAATGAAAAGGTTTGGGTCCACCCTGATGGCCAGCAGGGAGATTTTCGTGGGGCTGGAGGGATTTTTTTCTCTTCACCCAGAGTGAGGAAGCCACAGGGAGGGTCTGAGTCCTGCAGCCCAAAATTCCCCTTTAGGGCATCACAGCCAAGCCCTGCTCCTCCACAGAGGGAAACAGGGAGGGAGGCACAAAATCAGGGATTTATTCCAGGTAGAAAAAGCAGCTCCTCACAGGGTTTTGGGGGACAAACAGCCCCAGGGAAGTTTGGGGTTTGGGGAGGGAAATATCTGGAGAAGTTTGGGGTTTTTGGGAGATGAACATCCAGTGAAGTTTGGGGCTTTGGGACTTGAGGGAGTGAAATATCCAGTGAAATTTGGGGTTTTGGGAGACAAATATCCCATGAAATTTGGGGGTTTAGGAGATGAACAGCCTGTGAAATTTGGGGTTCTGGGAGGCAAACGTGCTCTGAAGTTTGGGGTTTTTGGGAGATGAACATCCAGTGAAGTTTGGGGCTTTGGGAGTTGAGGGAGTGAAATATCCCGTGAAATTTGGGGTTTTGGGAGATGAACAGCCTGTGAAATTTGGGGTTCTGGGAGGCAACTATCTGGAGAAGTTTGGGGTTTTGGGAGATGAGCATTCAATGAAGTCTGGAGTTTTGGGAGACAAATATCCCGTGAAATTTGGGAGTTTGGGAGATGAACAGCCTGTGAAATTTGGGGTTTTGGGAGACAAATATCCCGTGAAATTTGGGGGTTTGGGAGATGAACAGCCTGTGAAATTTGGGGTTTTGGGAGGCAAACGTGCTCTGAAGTTTGGGGTTTTGGGAGATGAACACCCTGTGAAATTTGGGGTTCTGGAGGTGAAAATCCAGTGAAGTTTTGGGGTTTTGGGAGGTGAACACCCGGTGAAGTTTGGGATTTTAGCTGGGAAATCTTTGGGAAACGCCGGAGCAGCCCCGGGGCAGGAGGATGAGGAGCATTTTGCTGCCCCCACTCGGGTTTGGGGCACTGTCCCCAAGGCTGTCCCCAAGGCTGTCCCCAAAGCTGGCACTGCCACTGTCCCCGGGCTGGCCCTGCCACTGTCCCCAGAGCTGGCCCTGCCACTGTCCCCAAGGCTGGCACTGCCACTGTCCCCAAGGCTGGCCCTATAACTGTCCCCAGAGCTGGCCCTGCCACTGTCCCCAGGCTGGCACTGCCACTGTCCCCAAGGCTGGCCCTATAACTGTCCCCAGAGCTGGCACTGCCACTGTCCCCAGGCTGGCACTGCCACTGTCCCCAAGGCTGGCACTGTCACTGTCCCAGAGCTGGCACTGTCGCTGTCCCCAGGCTGGCACTGCCACTGTCCCAGGGCTGGCACTGCCACTGTCCCCAGAGCTGGCCCTGTCACTGTCCCAGGGCTGGCACTGCCACTGTCCCCAGGCTGGCACTGCCACTGTCCCCAAGGCTGGCACTGTCACTGTCCCAGGGCTGGCACTGCCACTGTCCCCAGGGCTGGCCCTGTCACTGTCCCCAGAGCTGGCACTGCCACTGTCCCCAGGGCTGGCACTGCCACTGTCCCCAGGCTGGCACTGCCACTGTCCCCAGAGCTGGCACTGTCACTGTCCCCAGGCTGGCACTGCCACTTCCTCCGCTGCCCTGCCAGCCGCTGGCCCCGGGACAGTTTTGAGGGCAGAATTTGCCTCCGGATCAGGCGGATCCGGGCAGATCGGGGTTTGCTCCCTGCAGCAGCCAGCAGAGGATGTTGTGGCGGTGGAAGCAGCTCGGTGTGACCGTATTTAAATCGGCAGAAATGGAAAAACAACGGGCTTTGATGTAAAGCGGGGCCAAGTTTGTGTGAAAACGTCTCTGGGGTGAATAAAGCTCCTCCAGCTCGGCAAGCAGTGATTCCTGAGGTTCCTACACGTGGAATGAAAATAAAAACAAAAATTAAAAAATAAAATAAAAATAAAAATAAATATAAATATAAATATAAATATAAATATAAATATAAATATAAATATAAATAATATAAATATACCTGGAGTTCATCTTCCAAAACCCCAAACTTTACCGGATGCTCATCTCCCAAAACCCCAAAGCTTCACTGAGTGTTCATCTCCAAAACCCCAAAACTTCAATGGAAAAAAAGCTGAATTTTAGATGTAAAACATCAGGGCAATGTGGTTTTTTTTTCACTGTTTGCATAATTGGTGACCACAGATAATCCCCTGCAAGGACCTAAATTTATCCCATCCGGGGGCTTTCCAAGCCCAGGTTGTTTTCTGAAATTCTGGTTTCACCTTTGCTTTTCTATTTTGTTTTAATTTTTAGATTTTTCTTTCTTTCTTTCTCTCCTGGTGTCTTCCCCAGGTGAGTTTTGGTTCCAAAAGGCTGATTTGGGAGCAAAAATGAGATTTCACCTGGGGCCGCCTCGCTCTGAGTCGAGGCAAATGAGATTTCATTGGAGATTTCCTGGGGGAAAAGGGAACCGAGGCACCGAACAGCTGGGAAATGGCAAAGGAGGGCAAAAAACGCTCTGAAAAATCGGAGGGAATGACACAGGGGATCAGCGGGAATTTCTTCATGGGATCAGCAGGGATTTCCTATGGAAGCAGCAGAAATTTCCTGATGGAATCAGCAGGAATTTCCTGCAGAATCAGGAAGAATTTCCTCATGGAATCAGCAGGAATTTCCTCATGGAATCAGCAATTTCCTCATGGAATCAGCAATTTCCTCATGGAATCAGCAGGGATTTCCTATGGAAGCAGCAGGAATTTCCTTATGGAATCAGGAGGATTTTCCTATGGGATCACCAGGAATTTCCTCATGGAATCAGCAGGAATTTCTTCATGGAATCACCAGGAATTTCCTCATGGAATCAGCAGGAATTTCCTCATGGAATCAGGAGGAGTTTTCCCATGGAATCAGCAGAAATTTCCTCATGGAATCAGCAGGAATTTTCTGGAGAATCAGGAAGAATTTCCTCATGGAATCACGAGGAATTTTCCTATGGAATCAGCAGGAATTTCCTATGGGATCAGAAGGAATTTTCCCATGAAATCAGCAGGAATTTCCTCATGGAATCAGGAGGGATTTCCTATGGGATCACCAGGAATTTCCTCATGGGATCAGCAGGAATTTCCTCATGGCATCAGGAGGATTTTCCTATGGGATCAACAGGAATTTCCTCATGAAATCAGCAGGAATTTCCTGCAGAATCAGGAGGAATTTCCTCATGGAACCAGGAATTTCCTTCTAGGATCAGGAGGAATTCCACTGTGGAATCAGGAAGAATTTCCTCTGGGCTCAGGAGAAATTTCCCCTTGGATTTAGGAATTTCCTCCTGGAATCAGGAGTCATTTCTTCATAGAATCAGCAGAAATTTCCTATGGGATCAGGAAGAAATTTCCTATGGGATCAGGAAGATTTTCCTCGTGGAATCAGCAGGAATTTCCTCATGGAATCAGGAGGAATTTTCCTATGGAATACTCAGGAACTTCTTCATGGAATCTGGAGGACATTTTCTACAGGATCAGGAGAAGGTTTTCTATGGGATCATGAGGAATTTCCTCATGGAATCAGGAGGAATTTTCCTAAGGGATCAACAGGAATTTCCTCATGGAATCACGAGGAATTTCCCTATGGAATCAGCAGGATTTTCCTCATGGAATCACGAGGAATTTCCAGTCCCCATTCCCAGAGGTATCCAAAAAAATCCCAATTTTATCATTCAGCCAAGACCAACCTCACCCTGCCGAGCTCCTGGAAGCCTCTGAGGGCTTTTTGGGGGTTTTTTTTTGTCATTTTCACTCCCAAGGAATTTCCTTTTTTAACCTTGCCCAAGCCAGGACGCCGCCTATCTCCGGCCAGCAGTGACCAACATTTGGTTTTCCTGGAATTTTCCCCCATTTCCCTGCCCACACCCACACATTTTAGGTTTTTTAGGATGCTGAAATTTAATTTTTTTTTGCATTTCCAGCCTGGCCCTGTGGCTTGCAGAGGCTCCACTTCTGCCCAGTCATCATCTGGAGGGAACAGCAGCTTGTGCAACGTTCCCTTCCCCCTTTTTTGGGGCCACAAACACCGGAACAGGAGCAGACCCTGCAAGTTTTGTGTGGACAACATTTTATTTTCTTTCATTTTATATCTTTTTATATAGAAAATATTTTACTTGATATATTTTTATATATAAAATTTTCATATAGATATAAATATATAAATTTTTACATATAAATTTAATATATCAAATATCAAATTTATATGTAAAATATACATTTTATATGCTGATTTCTGACGCTTTCCAGCTTTCTGACGCTTATCTGGGCAGCTCCCCCCGCGGTTATCTCCTGCAGAGCCGCACCAGGGGGAATTTTGGAAGCCAGCAGGCTGCAAACATGGGCACGGCTGATTATTTCCACAGCCTTGAAAAAAAAATGTGCTAAAAAAAGAGAAAAAAAAGGGAAAAAAGGAGGGAAAAAAGGGGGGAAAAAAGGAAAAAAGAGGGAAAAAAAGTTATAGGACAAGAAATTCAAGTGTCAGGGGTTGCCAGACGCCTCGGAGCGGGGAGATGAAGGGGATGCGGCGGAAAGGCGCGGGGGTGGCGCCGTGTCCCCCTGTCTGTCTGTCCCCCCGTCTGTCCCCCCGTCTGTCCCCGCGTCCCCCCCCAAGATGGCAGCAGCGCCCCACGTGCGCCCGTCCCGCCGGAGCACCCCGGCCCCGCCCCCTCCGCGGCGCTCAGCCCTCTGATTGGTGAATACCGCTTACGGCCACGCCCCCAACTCGGCGGGCGCGGCGGTGCCTGTCAATGATTGGCTGCGGCGCGGCTCTGCCTGTCGGTGATTGGTGGCGGCGCGGCGCGGGCACGCCCCCTCCCGGCGCGCGGCGGCGCTGGGGGGCCGGGGCCGGGGCGGGAGCGGCGCCAGTTCCCGGCGTCCCGCGGCGGAGCCGGCGGCGCCTCCGCAGCGTCCCCTCAGCAGCGTCCCCTCCGTGTCCCCTCCGTGTCCCCTCCGTGTCCCCTCCGCAGCATCCCCTGCCCGCCCCCCATGGAGCTGCTGTGCGTGGAGTCCGCGGGCCGCGCCCCCCGCGCCGGGCGGGACCCGCATCTGCTGGGGGACCGGCGGGTGCTGCAGAACCTGCTGAGCCTGGAGGAGCGCTACAGCCCCCGCGTGTCCTACTTCCAGTGCGTGCAGAGGGACATCCAGCCCTACATGCGGAAGATGTTGGCCTTCTGGATGCTCGAGGTACCCGAGTGCTGCGGGGTTTGCCCCAAAAACCCGGGGGACGAGGCGGCGCTGATGGGTGTCGGGCACAGCCGGTGGGGATGGAGGGTGGAACTCGCTGTCCTGTGCTAAAATTGGGATTTTTTCCCCAAAAGCTGCGGGCAGGGCTCAGCTCAGCCCCCGGGGGGAAATAATAACGCTGCCGTTGACTTCCCGAAATTAAAAACGAATCTGCGGGTGGAGCTCGGGGCAGGGGGGATGTCCCGGTGCTGTCCCAATAAGTGACAATTCCGCTGGGCTCGCTCCAAGGAGCGCTTCCAAAGAAATCCAGAATATTTCCATTTTTAAGAAGGTTTTTATTCCCCCCCTGCTGTCATTATCCCGCATCCCCCTTTTGGGGTGGATAAACCCCGCTTTGGGAGCGGCGAGGTGGCCCCGGGGGATGTCGCGACCTGCGTGTCGCTGTCCCCAGCGCTGCTGGCGGCGGGAGCGGGGCGGCGTCCGCTGCACAGGGAGCAGAAACCGCAGGAGATTCTATGGTCGTGCCGAAAGGAGGAAGCTCGGTGTGACAAGTGTCGCGGTGCCGATAAGAGGCGCGGGGCTGACATTGGGAGCTGCTGGCGGCTCAGGGAGGGGACTTTGGGTGCTGCCGTTGATTCTCCCCGTGTCTCTGGAGAGCTCCAGGTGGAATTGGCAGCCCTGGATCCTTCTCTCCATCCCCCAGGGTAGGGGTGGCAGCTGCCAGGGGCACAGCAGAAATGTGGAAAATTCAGATTTATCCACCTGCTCCAGGTGGAATTTTCAGTCCTGGATCCTTCTCTCTGGAGATCCAGAGCTGCCCAGGGCAGGGGCATCCCCAGCAGGGCACAGCAGAAATGTGGAAAATTCAGATTTATCCACCTGCTCCAGGTGGAATTTTCAGTCCTGGATCCTTCTCTCTGGAGATCCAGAGCTGCCCAGGGCAGGGGCATCCCCAGCAGGGCACAGCAGAAATGTGGAAAATTCAGATTTCTCCACCTGCTCCAGGTGGAATTTCCAACCCTGGATCCTTCTCTCTGGAGATCCAGAGCTGCCCAGGGCAGGGGTGGCAGCTGCCAGGGGCACAGCAGAAATGTGGAAAATTCAGATTTATCCATGTGCTCCAGGTGGAATTGCCAGCCCTGGATTCTCCTCTCCATCCTCCAGCTGGATCTGCTGTTGTCCCATCCATGGCAGGGGTGGCAGCTGGCATGGGGCATCCCCAGCAGGGCACAGCAGAAATTGGGGCAAATTCAGATTTCTCCACCTGCTCCAGGTGGAATTTCCAGCCCTGGATCCTTCTCTCCACCCCCAGCCAAAAAATGCACCAAAAAAAAGGAAATTTGGAGCTCCAGAGCTCCAGCAGCCCAGGGCAGCTGGCAGGAGCCATTCCCAGCAGGGCACAGCAAAAACAGGGCCAAATGGAGCAAATTCAGATTTATCCACGTGCTCCAGGTGGAATTGGCAGCCTTGGATCCTTCTCTCCACCCCCCAGCCAAAAAATGCACCAAAAAAAGGTGCATTCCCCAGCAGAAACGGGGCCGAAAGGGGCAAATTCAGCTTTCTCCCCGCAGGAAGGTGACGCCTCAGGGTGACACCACGGCCTGCAGCTCCCCGTGACGAGTGAGAAGCGGCAGCTCCGAAGCTGCGCTCGGCTCCTCTCCCCTGAGCAAAGCTTCCCTTCCTCCCTGGCAGGTGTGTGAGGAGCAGAAGTGCGAGGAGGAGGTGTTCCCGCTGGCCATGAACTACGTGGATCGCTTCCTGGCCTCGGTGGCCGTGCAGAAGAGCCACCTGCAGCTGCTGGGGGCTGTGTGCATGCTGCTGGCCTCCAAGCTGAGGGAAACCATGCCCCTGACCGTGGAGAAGCTCTGCATCTACACAGACAACTCCATCACCCCCCAGGAGCTGCTGGTGAGCCCTGAGTGCCCTCCCTGTGTGCCCTCCTTGTGTGCCCTCCCTGTGCCCAGCTCGCACCTGGCATCTCCTGATCCCATCCCTCTGCTTTCCCTTCCTTTTTGGTGAAGGATTTTCCATCCTACCCATGCAGAGCAGCAGAATTGTCCCCTCAATTGTCCCCTCCTGGTTATGGATGAAGTTTTCTGTGCCACCACCGAGCTGTCACTCTGAGTTGTCATTCCAGTGACATCTCCAGGACTCACAGCTCTGGTGCCCTCCCTGTGCCCTGCTCCTCCTGGCATCTCCTGATCCCATCCCTCTGCTTCCCCCTCCTTCTTGGTGAAGGATTTTCCATCCTCCCCATGCAGAGCAGCAGAATTGTCCCCTCCTGGTTGTGCAGGAAGTTTTCTGTGCCACCACTGAGCTGTCACTGCAATGACATCTCCAGGACTCACAGCTCTGTTTGGCATCTCCTGTTCCTGCTCTCCTGATCCCATCCCTCTGCTTCCCCTTCCTTCTTGGTGAAGGATTTTCCATCCTCCCCATGCAGAGCAGCAGAATTGTCCCCTCAATTGTCCCCTCCTGGTTATGGATGAAGTTTCATGTCCCAGCTCTGTGCTGTCACTCTGAGTTGTCGTTCCAGTGACATCTCCAGGACTCACAGCTCTGGTTGGCATCTCCTGTTCCTGCTCTCCTGATCCCATCCCTCTGCTTTCCCTTCCTTCTTGGTGAAGGATTTTCCACCCTCCCTGTGCTGGGGAGCAGAATTGTCCCCCTCCTGGTGTGGATGAAGTTTCCTGTCCCAGCTGTGGGCTGTCACTCTGAGTTGTCAGTGACATCTCCAAGGTTCCAAGTTCTGGGTCAGGCAGCTCTGGTACCCTCCCTGTGCCCCCTCCCAGTGCCCAGCTCCTCCCTGGCATCTCCTGATCCCATCCCTCTGCTTCCCCCTCCTTCTTGGGGAAGGATTTTCCATCCTTCCCGTGCTGGGCAGCAGAATTGTCCCCTCAACTGTCCCCATCCTGGTTGTGGAGGACATTTCCTGTGCCAACCACTGAATTGTCACTCTGGGATGTCACTCTGGGCTGTCACTCCAGTGACATCTCCAAGACTGACAACTCTGGTGCCCTCCCAGTGCCCAGCTCCTCCTGGCATCTCCTGATCCCATCCCTCTGCATTCTCCCCCTCCCTGGTGAAGGATTTTCCACTCTTCCTGTTCTGGGCAGCAGAATTGTCCCCTCCTGGTTGTGGATGAAGTTTTCTGTGCCACCACCGAGCTGTCACTCTGGGTTGTCACTCCAGTGACATCTCCAGGACTCACAGCTCTGGTTGGCATCTCCTGTTCCTGCTCTCCTGATCCCATCCCTGCTGGGAATTCTCCTTCCACCCAGGAAGGAGATCTCAAATAAATGGGTTTATTTTCCCCTCTCCCAGGATGCCTGGGGTTGCTCTTGGATGCTCTGTGATGGTCGATATCGATGAAAATAATTTTATTTTGGGGGTCAAAATTGATTTTTTTTTTTTTTGGCTTTTCCAAAAGATCCTTCCTTCTCCCCTGGTGGGAACGAGAGCGCTCAGCAGGGCAGGGGTTTGATCCTGTTTGATGTCCAAGGCTGCACTGGAGGCCATCAGCGACCTGAGGGAGGGAAACTGAGGCACTGGGAGGATCCCTGAGGGTGGAGGAGTCTTCTTCCCTGGGTTTCCATGGATTTCAACCCTTTTTGGGGCACATCCTGCTCCAATAAAGAGAGAATACCCAGGGATCTGTGAAGGATTCACCCTGGTTGTGGGATTTGAACCCAGGTTACTGGATTTCCATGATTTTAACCCTTTTTGGGACCATCCTGCTCCAGTAATGAGAAAATACCCCAGGGATCTGAAGCACTCACCCTCACTGAGGGACCTGAGGGAGTTAAATCTGAATTTCCACGCCCCAAAGCTGCTCCTTCCCCCTCTGTGCTCATCCCCTGCTCCAATAAAGAGGAGAATGGAGGGAATACCCAGGGATCTGTGAAGGATCACCCTGGCTGAGGGACCTGAGGGAGTTAAATCTGAATTGGTCCATGGAAAGTTCCTCTTCTCTGGGTTTCCATGGATTTCAACCCTTTTTGGGACCATCCTGCCTCCACTAAAGAGGGAATGGAGGGAATACCCAGGGATCTGTGAAGGGATTCACCCTGGTTGTGGGATTGAAACCCAAATTACTGGATTTCCATGGATTTCAACCCATTTTTGGAGCTCATCCTGCTCCAGTAAAGAGGGAATGGAGGGAATACCCAGGGATCTGTGAAGGATCACCATGACTGAGGGACCTGAGGGAGTTAACATCTGAATTTCCACACCCCGGAGCTGCTCCTTCCCCCCTCTGTGCTCATCCCCTGCTCTTTCCCAACGCCCTGGAAGAGGAGGGAGGGCAGAGCAGGGCCAGGGGGACAATGGGACATCCTGGTGGCGCGGGGCCATCCCTGCAGGAAGCTGGCTCGCGTTCCCGTGGGCTCTGCTTCCTCCTCCTCCTCCTCCTCCTGCTTGGGCAGGGGCGCTTGGCAGCAGCTCAGCCCTTCAGAAAGGACACAGAACCTCGCTGGAGTTATTCTGGGGAGAAGGAAATGATGCAAGGAGGGATTTGTCCATTTGGAGGAAGTTGGGGTTTCCGTCCAGGCCCTTCTCTAACCCACCTTGGGGTGTTTTTTTAAGTTTATTTCTTTTATTTTTTAATTTAATTCTTATTTTATTTTATTATTTTATTTTATGTTATTTTATGTTCTTTTATGTTATTCTTTCAATGTTATTTTATTTGATTTATTTTTTGTTTTATGTTATGTTTTTTATTTTATTTCATTTCATTTCATTTCATTTCATTTTTATAAAGACTTTTCTGGCCTGGATGAGAGGGGGGGTTCCAGCTGCTCAGAGCTTGGGGAGAGCAGCCTGGAAATCACCTGGGAATTCCTCAGCCTCAGTTCTGCCAAGGGCCAGGAATTCCCTGGAAGATGACAAAGGGGCCAGGGTGACAAATTGTGCCCAGGGTGGCCTTTGGGACAGAAATGGCTCCTGTGGGTGACAAATTGTGCCCAGGGTGGGTTTTGGGGCAGGTTGAGCAATTCTGCCTCTTTGAGCAACCCAGGGCGGGTTTGTTGTGCAAGGGGAAGGAGGGAAGGGGGGGGGCAACAACCAGAAAAAAAAAGGGGAAAATGAAGATCTGAGCTTGGGGAAGAATTGTCACTATTGTCACTATTGTCACTATTGTCACTTCATCCCATCTGCCTGTGCAGCTCTGTCACCTGGGCTGGATTGTCCTGGACATCAGCCTGTCCCCTTGGGAGTGGGGAGGGGATTGGCCATGGTGTCCCTGCTCTGGTTTGTCCGTCTGTCCCTGCTCTGGTTTTTCCGTCTGTCCCTGCTCTGCTTTCCCCCTCCCCGGGCTCTCCCAGCGCTTTGCAAAGCGAGCAGTGTCCAGGGATCACCCCGGGGAAGGAAAAGTCCCATTTTTCCTTCTGCTCTCTGCTCTGAGCCCCCCGTGACGCGCTGTCCTCGCTCTCCCCGCAGCACTGGGAGCTGCTGGTGCTGGAGAAGCTCAAGTGGGACCTGGTGTCGGTGATTGCCAACGATTTCCTGCCCCACATCCTGCACCGGCTGCCGCTGCCCGCCGACAAGGTGGAGCTGGTGAAGAAACACGCGCAGACCTTCATCGCCCTCTGCGCCACGGGTGGGTGCTGGGACTGAGAACCTGACTGCGTGCTCTTGGAGGGCTAATTTATTGTTTTATGATCATATATAATATAGTATAATATAATATAATATAATATAATATAATATAATATAATATAATATAATATAATATAATAATAAACATAATATAACATAACATAATATAACATAATATAATATAACATAACATAACATAATATAACACAACATAATATAACATAACATAACATAATATATCACAACATAACATAATACAGCATAAATGTATTGTAAATAGAATGTAATATAATCTAATAGAACGTAATGTATTGTAGTAGAATGTAGTATAATTAATATCTTTCATATTATATTTTACATTACATTTTATATTATATTATGTTATATATTATATTGTATTAATCATATTATACTATATCATATCATATTATAGTAAGTTGCATTACATTAATCATATATCATATTGTATTATATCATACTATATATCATATTATATCATATCATATCATAGTATATCATATATCATACTATTCTATATTATACTATTCTATATTGCATTATACTATATTACATTATACTATATTACATTATACTATATTACATTATACTATATTACATTATGTTATACTAAAACTCTATTAAAGAATACAGAAGGGAAGGAATGGTGATAAAATCTTGTGACTGCTCAGAGTCCCGACACAGCCGGGCTGGGATTGGTTTTTGGCCATTAATTAAAACCAACCACACGAGACCAATCCCAGCTGCACCCGTTGCACCCCACAGCAGCAGATAACCATTGCTTACATTTCATTTCTGAGGATAAAAATCCCAGCAAAAAGATTTTTCAGAAAATACCTCGGTGACAATTCTCCTGCACAGACCCTGCAGGGCAATCCCTGAGCCCAAACCCCATCTGCAGCCTCCCTGACGCCTCCTCTGTCCCCTGCAGACTGCACCTTTGTCACCCTCCCTGACAGCTCCTCTGTCCCCTGCAGACTGCACCTTTGTCACCCTCCCTGACGCCTCCTCTGTCCCCTGCAGACTGCACCTTTGTCACCCTCCCTGACAGCTCCTCTGTCCCCTGCAGACTGCACCTTTCTCATGTACCCCCCCGTCCATGATCGCCACCGGCAGCATCGGCGCCGCCGCGCACGGCCTGGGGCTGCCCGGCAGCGGAGAGGCCCTGACCGAGCTGCTGGCCAGGACCACGGGCACCGAGCTGGTGAGCGAGGGGCACCCAGCTGGGGAGTGGCACTGGGGCTGGGGAGTGGGCACTGGGGCTGGCACCCAGCTGGGGAGTGGCACTGGGGCTGGCACAGCTGTGCTGAGTGCCACTGGGCCTGGCACCGAGCTCTGAGTGGGCACTGGGGCTGGCACTGGGGCTGGGGAGTGCCACTGGGCCTGGCACCGAGCTCTGAGTGGGCACTGGGGCTGGCACTAAGCTGGGGAGTGGCACTGGGGCTGGCACTAAGCTGGGGAGTGCCACTGGGGCTGGCACCCAGCTGGGGAGTGTTACTGGGGCTGGCACCCAGCTGGGGGAGTGTTACCGGGGGCTGGCACAGCTGTGCTGAGTGCCACTGGGCCTGGCACCGTGCTCTGAGTGGGCACTGGGGCTGGCACTAAGCTGGGGAGTGCCACTGGGGCTGGCACCCAGCTGGGGAGTGTTACTGGGGCTGGCACAGCTGTGCTGAGTGTTACTGGGGCTGGCACAGCTGTGCTGAGTGTTACTGGGGCTGGCATCAAGCTCTGAGTGGGCACTGGGGCTGGCACCCAGCTGGGGAGCGTTACCAGGGCTGGCACAGCTGTGCTGAGTGTTACTGGGGCTGGCATCAAGATGGGGAGTGGGCACTGGGGCTGGCACTGAGCTGGGGAGTGGCACTGGGGCTGGGGAGTGGCACTGGGGCTGGCACTGGGCCTGGGGAGTGGCACTGGGGCTGGCACGGGGCTGGGGAGTGGCACTGGGGCTGGGGAGTGGCACTGGGGCTGGCACGGGGCTGGCACCGAGCTGAGGAGCCTTGCTGCCACTCAGAGGAGGGCTTCTCCATCAGGGTGGGACATGGGGAGGGTGTGGTGGGCTCTGTGCCTCTGGAGATGTCCCAGATCCACCTGGATGTGGCACCTGTGGCACCTGCTCCAGGTGGCCGTGGTGGTGGAGAGACTGGGATGGACTGGGTGTGGTGATGGAGAGACTGGGATGGACTGGGTGAGGTGATGGAGAGACTGGGATGGACTGGGTGAGGTGATGGAGAGACTGGGATGGACTGGGTGTGGTGATGGAGAGACTGGGATGGTCAGCCCAGGATGGTCTGGTCATGGTGAGGGACAGCTGGGGATGGTCTGGCCAGAGGAATGGACAGCCTGGGATGATGGAGAGCTGGGGATGGACTGGTCATGGTGATGGAGAGACTGGGATAGACTGGGTGTGGTGATGGAGAGACTGGGATGGACTGGTCATGGTGATGGAGAGACTGGGATGGACTGGGTGTGGTGAAGGAGAGACTGGGATGGACTGGGTGTGGTGATGGTCAACCTGGGATGGACTGGGTGAGGTGATGGAGAGACTGGGATGGACTGGGTGTGGTGATGGAGAGACTGGGATGGACTGGGTGTGGTGATGGAGAGACTGGGATGGACTGGTCATGGTGATGGAGAGACTGGGATGGACTGGGTGTGGTGGTGGAGAGACTGGGATGGACTGGGTGTGGTGAAGGAGAGACTGGGATGGTCAGCCCAGGATGGTCTGGTCATGGTGAGGGACAGCTGGGGATGGTCTGGCCAGAGGGATGGAGAGACTGGGATGATGGAGAGCTGAGGATGGACTGGTCATGGTGATGGAGAGACTGGGATAGACTGGGTGTGGTGATGGAGAGACTGGGATGGTGATGGTCAAGCTGGGATGGTGATGGTCAGCCTGGGATGGTGATGGTCAGCCTGGGATGGTGATGGTCAGCCTGGGATGCTCTGGCCATGCTGATGGTCAGCCTGGGATGATGGGACGGACTCCAGAGGGCCCTTCCATCCCCAGCTGCTCTGTGATTCTGTGGAATGTTGCTGTTCAGACGGTGCTGTCCCAGTTTGAGGAGAACCAAGGGCTGTGGGATGGTCCCTGGGCAGGGCAGGGTGGGCTCAGAGCCTTTGAAGTGGCACACAAAGGGCAGGATCTGTTCCCTGCCCGGGCAGGGTGTTGGCAGGATCGGGTTCGGGGACACGCCAGGCTCAGCATCTGCTCCCCTCAGTGTCTGGTTGCAGCTGGGGGGGAAAGGGGGGCTGGGCCATGAAACCTTCCAGCTTTGGGGGTTCTGCAGCCCCTCAGAGGGGGCACAGGGATCCTGTGGGGGCTCCAGTCTGAGCTTCTCCTCTCCCCTTTGATCTCCTCCCCTGGCCAGGTCAGTCCCAGTGCCCTGCCAGGACCTGGGGCAGGTGGGGGTGGCTTTGTCCAGGGGGAGGCTCCTGCTCTCTTTGTGCAGATGGAATTTTTTTGTTCTCTGGGGCCTTTTTAAAGAGAGAATCAGTGCAGCCACCTGCTCTGGGAGGTCGGGGCTGTGCAGGGAACAGGTGGGAAGCAGGGAGGGGCTCTGTGGAGGAGCTGAAACGGAGCCCAGCACCCTCCTGTCCCCTCCTGTCCCCTCGTGTCCCTCCCCAGCATCTGCTGTGCCCCCTGCCCAGGTGTGGGGTTGCCTCACAAACAGCTCCAGCCCGGGCAGGACCAGGGCAGCTCCTCCTGGGATGTGAACACAGAATTCTGGGTTCCTGGGAGAGCTCCTGGGCTCAGCTCCCTCCCTTGTGCTGCTGCTGCTTCTCCCTGAGCGTGCCCAGGTGCCCCATGAGGATGCCCAGCCCCTGCCCAGGTGCCCATGGAGATACCCAGGGGGATGCACAGCCCCTGCCCAGGTGCCCACGAGGAATGCCCAGCCCCTGCTCAGGGGATGCACAGCTCATGCCCAGGCACCCATGGAGATGCCCAGGGGATGCACAACCCCTGCCCAGGTGTCTGTAGGGATGCCCAGACCCCTACCCAGGTGCCCATGGAGATGCACAGCCCCTGCCCAGGTGCTCATGAGGATGCCCAGCCCCTGCCCAGGTGCCCCAGGGGATGCCCAGGTTGTCTGTAGGGATGCACAGCCCATGCCCAGGTGCTCATGAGGATGCCCAGCCCCTGCCCAGGTGTCTGTAGGGATGCACAGCCCATGCCCAGGTGCACCATGGAGATGCCCATGGGATTGCCCAGGCCCCTGCCTAGGTGCCCCAGGGGATGCACAGCCCCTGCCCAGGTGCCCGTGGAGATGCCCAGGGGATGCCCAGCCCCTGCCCAGGTGCCCCTGGCACTCAGGGCCGGGGGCAGGAGGAGGCTGCACGGAGGGGAAGCCGGGCAAGGGGTAGCTGGGCGTTGCTATTTTCGCTCGCCACATCCTCTGTCAGTTTCTAAGAACCGCCGGCGGATTCCTGGTACGAGATCTCGGGGTGTGACAATGTCCCTTGAGGTGCAAACTGTCACCGGGCTGGGCTGTGCCCCCCAGGGCTGTCCGAGTGGGAGTTTCCTCCCGCTGATGGCTCGTGGGGGAAAAACCAGAGCAGGGTTTGCATTTCTGGCGAGGTTCCTGTGCTGTGCCCCAGCTCTGGGCTGTCACAGAGGGACAGGAGGGTGGAAGCCTTTGTCAGAAGCTGGGTGGTTCTCCCGGCGTGGATGGGAGGTGCTGTAGGGTGGGTTTTGGGGTCAGGGAGGGTCCTGCTGCCCCAGGGGCACCCCAGCAGAATTCCATGCCCAGCTCTGGGAATGCTGGGCTGGAGAAGGATCCATGTCCCAGGGACAGCCATTTTTTTTTGGGATCTGGGAAGCTTGGCCTGCTCTTGTCACACCCCTGGGAAGCTCTGCTGGACACAACATTCCTGCAGAACAGGGGCAGGACAACCAGAGTGTGGGGCTTTGCCTGGGGAGGGACAAAGATGGAGAAAATCTCCTTTTTGCTGCTGCTCAGACGGGAAAAAAAATAATCAATAATTGTTATTTTCATTTCTTTTTTGCAAATGAAGGCAATGAAATATCAGTCCTGCATTGCAGAAAAGCAATGTATTATTTTCATAGTCCATCATAAACCACTCCAATACAAGGGGTTACTTGGGGGGTCAGAGGTGCAAGGAGGAGGAGGAGGAGCAGGATGTGATGCCCACCGTGTGTTTCCCTGTTGCAGGACTGCCTCAAGGCCTGCCAGGAGCAGATCGAGGCTGCCTTAGCCGCGAGCCTGAAGCAGGCGTCCCAATCCCATCAGGAATTCAGCTCCAAGGCGCTGCCCTACGCGGGCAAGCCAGCCCACCAGCACCCCCACGGACGTCACCGACGTCAACCTGTGACCAAGAGCCCTCGGCCAGAGCTCCAGCCCCTCCCTGGGCACCCCCAGCTCGCTGCACCCCCCTGCCCACCCAGCTCCCCCACCTGGAGCTGCTGCGGGGAGCCGGAGCCTGGGTGAAGTTGGAATCGTTCTTCTGTGTTGGTGTTCCCTGGCTCTCCATGGCCACTTCCAGCCAAAATCACAGAGCCAGCCCTGCAGGACCCCAGTCCTCGTCACCCCCCAGCTCCTGTGGGGCTCGTGGAGCAGCTGCTTGGTGGCCCCTTGTCCTGATTGCTTCGTGCCACGATCCCACAGCTCCAGGGGAAGTGGTTGCGGCTGCTTCTGCTTGGAGAGGAGCCGTGGGGGCTTGTTTGGTTTTGCTGTTGGATGTGAGAATTTTGGGGACGTGCTTGGGGAGGAGTTCAGGGTCCCCTTCGGCTGCTTAATTTATTGTTTCACTGCTGGGAAAGGGAGGGAGGAGAGCTGGAATTCCTCAGGATGCTGCTCTCCTCTCCTTCCCAAAACAAGTGCCTTCCCCCTTTGCCCCTTCCCTGGCTCCCTGGGCAGTGGCAGGACTCTCCTCAAGAGTGGGCCCTTCGGTAGCTTAGGCATCAGACTAGGATTTAAGGAAAACCTTTGAATGTGCTGCTATAGTCTGGGATGCATCTCCACTCTTCGCTGCTGTCCATCCCCGTGGATCGGAGCCGCCTCCTGACAGGGTGGAAAACTTTGCTGCGCACTTGAGTTGGGAAAAGCAATTACTGCCTTTTTTGTATTGTTGTTGTTTGATCCTTGTTAGTTTTTTTTATAAAAATTGTTGTAAAACAGAAAAAAAAACAACCAAAAAAAACAAAAAAAGAAAAAAAAATAATGCTGCTTTTCTATAAGAAATCCAGAGTGGAATTAACCAGGAGAAGCCAGAGACGCCACAGGGATGGGAGGCAGAATCTGCTGCTCCCTGGGGGAGCTCTGGACACGTGGCTGTTGTCCTCCCGTGGGGGGATGTGGAAAAGGAGGTCGAAATCTTCCTTTTGGATGGCACCAAACCCACCAGAATCCGGCGGAAAAAGGTGGGGCTGCTGCTCCTCCCTGAGCCTGCCTGGTCCGGAAAGCCACGGAGCCGCTGCCTCCTGCGAGCAGGAGGGCTGGGACAGAGCCTGCCTGTGCAAAAGGAAATGTGTTTCTTTCTTTTTTTTTTAGATATATATATATATATATATATATATATAAAAGTGGATTTTTTAATTTAAGAGTAAACTGGTTTGGTGTTCACTCGCACGAGTCTCGCTGCTGGGAGAGCCAGAGAACCCTGTGATGTTGCAATAAAATATTTTAAACAAAAAAAAAACAACACCAAAAAACGCTGGCTCGAGGGTTTCCCTGTGCTGTTCTTGGATCCTTCCCTGGTTCTGGGGATCCCTTGGGAGCTCCAGCCCTGCTTTTCCCAGGATGGAGGGGGGAGAGGA
This sequence comes from Calcarius lapponicus, assembly GCA_039654755.1. Taxonomy (NCBI): domain Eukaryota; kingdom Metazoa; phylum Chordata; class Aves; order Passeriformes; family Fringillidae; genus Calcarius; species Calcarius lapponicus. The sequence goes on along the minus strand of JBBFKN010000012.1, from coordinate 14,626,041 downwards.
CCCTGAGGGACACCCGGGGCAGCTCAGGGATGGTGGTGGAGCCAGAAACCGTCCTGCAGGTGAGGTGTCCCTGGAGCAGAGGCACTGGAGCAGCTCAGGGGGTGCCAGGAGCTCTGTGCCAGCCCAGGCTCCCTCCTGTGCTCATCAGCCTCTGGCTTCCTTCAGATAAAATCAGGAAATCACAGAAAAGGCTGAGGGGTGTGGGGACCTCGGAGGTGACAACAGGGCACAGCTCAGGGTGCAGCAGGGGCTCCTCTCTGTGGCCCAAAGCTGCAGGGCACAGACCTGGCAGTGACAGTGGCAGCAGGGCACAGAGCTGGCAGTGACAGTGGCAGCAGGGCACAGGGAAGTGCAGCCTGGTGGAAAAGTCTCCCCTGGGTTTGGTTTTCCAGCAGAGGTGGCACTCGGGCACAGTTCCAGGAGCACGCCAGGCCCTGTGGCTTCAAGAAGCAAACCCTGAGAGGCTTTTTTGGGGAAAATCCCTGGGCAAGGAGCTCCAGCAGCTGGTGGGGACAGGCACAGGCTGGGAGCACGCGGGGCAGAGCCAGCCCTGACTGACTGACAGGGCTCTGGTTTTATTTCAGAGTACAGGAACAAGCCACAGTGTCCCCGTGCTGGTGGCACCGGGCTCCTGGGTGGCACTGGCAGCAGCACAGTCCAGCTCTGTGGGCACAGCCTGTCCCAGTGAGCCCTCAGAGCAGCGGGATCCAGCAGGGA
>JBBFKN010000012.1:14563019-14625224 GCA_039654755.1 Calcarius lapponicus | reverse complement strand
CAAACCCAGCTCAAACTGCCCCAAAAGGGACAGACAAACCCGGCTCAAACGGCCCCAAAAGGGACAGACAAACCCAGCTCAAACTGCCCCAAAAGGGACAGAGAAACCCGGCTCAAACGGCCCCAAAAGGGACAGACAAACCCCGGCTCAAACAACCCTGAGACATCCACAGGCAGCTCCATCATCGAGTGGCACAGCCTTAGCACAGCTCTGTCCCAAGGAGCAGCACCCGGAGTGTCCTGGGCAGAATGAAACCCCAAATCCCTTGACAGAAAATCAAACAGGCCAAGCTTTGCCTGTGGGTGTGTGCCCTGTTAGTGATGGGAATGTGGACACACACACAGGTAGAGCTGCTCCCAAATCCCCCCAGTGCCTGGGAATGTGGGATAGGGAAGTTTGCAGTGTTCCAGAGCAAAAACATCTCCTGGGTGGAACCCAAAAAGGTCCCCGTGTCCTGTCTGGAGCCAAATGTGCTCCCACCACAGCAGCCCTGAAATCAAACTTGCTCTTCCACAGCTTTGAGAGGAGGAAACTCCTCTCCTACAAGGATTCTTGGTGAAAATAAACCAGTGTGGGACAGGGGATCCACCAAACCACCGCTCTCCACCCCTCTGCACAGCAGGAAGGACCTGCTGAGGCTCCAACCCAAAACAACTCAGCAGCTGCTCTGCCACCTTCTCCCCCTTCTTCTTCCAAAAACCTCATTTCTCTTTTTCACTCTCTGTTGGGGAGGGCTGGGTGGTTCTTGGGGTTTTATTGTTATTATTATTATTATTATTATTATTGAGAACATGCAATCGTGTTTCAAAGCCCAGATTTCCATCCAAAAGAGTAGGAGGCCGTAGTCAGACTTCCCAGACCACAAAGACGCACGGCTCTGTGGCTTTTCCAGCCAGAGTTTCCATTGTATTCTTCCCAGATGAACTTTTAAAATGTGCGTGTGTTATGTGTCAGTGTGTGTGCAAACGTGCGTGGTTTTACCTCTCTTAAAAATAATAAAAAAGGACTTTAAAAAAAAAAAAAAGAGTGAGCAAGTGAGGCTTTCAGGAGGTTAATCACTGACCTGCTGCCAAGTTGGATATGTGCATGGAAGGGGGGAGTCAAGGGTTTTAATCCCAGTTTTTGATAAATAGAAGACATTCTAGTCATAATAAAACGTGTTTTACACTTGAGGGGAGGAATAAGGGGGAGAAAAAAGGAAAGTTTTGGCCAGGCACCGCGAGCTCCTGAGCCCAAACAATGAGGTTCAGAAACATAACTGTAACGCATTAGTAAATTGACAATGAAATTGCAGTTACTTCACTGGCTCTTTATTAAATAAACACAGCCCGAAAGGGACCTGTCTGCCCCGGAGGTATTTGCAGAGGGTTCACGTTACAAACCCAACACCGGCACCGCTCCCCCCCCCCAGAGCAAACACATTCCAGCCGGACCCTGCGAGGTGGGGCCGGCCCTGCTTTTCCCCCTGTCACTTTTTCCCTTTCGTGGAGATCCCGGGTGGGTTTTACAGGCTCTGCAGTTTCACCCTCAGCCGCAGCTCCCCTCTGGGCTGGGTGGGAGAAGGGGGTGTGGGAATGGGATACTGGTGGAGCAGCCCCTTCCCACACACCTGGCCCTGCCCTGCTCCTACAGCTTCAGAAAGCTCTGAATTTCCTTCCCATCCCAGCCCCAGCTCCTGGTGGCAGTTCTGCTCTTCATGACCCTTTCCACTGAATCCCAACAACAAAAATTTCCCCACCCCATTCAACCAACCACCGTGGAGCCCTTGGCAGCTACAAACAGCCCTTTGCAGCTCAAACTGCCCCAAAAAGCAGAGAGTAACCTGGCTCAAAAAACCTTAAAAGGGAGAGACAAAACCTGCTCAAACCGCCCCAAAAGGGAGAGAGGAAGCTGGCTCAAAAAAGCCTTAAAAGGGAGAGACAAAATCTGCTCAAACAGCCCCAAGAGGGAAAGAGGAGCCCCAAGCAGTGACCACCACGCTTCCTACTCAGCAGCTGCTCAAAAGGGGTTTCCAACAACATCTCCACCCCTGTCCTGCTCTGGATTGATCTCATCAACATTCCTGATGCTTTGCCAAAGCTTTACCCGCAGCCCTCCGAGGCCACAGCCACGAGTGGAACTGAGATCCCCTGTCAGAAACCTCTGGAGAACCAGCTGGAGCTCCCATGCAAGGTGAAGCCACCTTGCAAACCCTTCACCTGCAGCTCTGCCTGACTATTCCAGCCAAATCCCAGCCCCATCCCAGAGGGAAGCTGGGTAATCCATCCCTCTCCTGCTCTGGATTGATCTCATCAACACTCCTGATGCTTTGCCCACAGCTGGAATCGAGATCCCCTGTCAGAAACCTCTGGAGAATCAGCTGGAGCTCCCACACAAGGTGAAGCCACCTTACAAACCCTTCACCTGCAGCTCTTCCTGACCAAATCCCAGCCCCATTCCAGAGGGAAGCTGGGTAATCCATCCCCCCCCCCCCCCCCCCACACACACACACACACACACACACACACACACCCGAGACAAAAGGAACGTCGGCGTGTTCAGCACCTTGCGAGGCCTTGAACGGCTGCCAAGGGCCTTTGGAGAGGGGCCAAGGCAGTCCATGAGATGTGAGGGATCAGGATTCTCAGCAGCCCATGGGGTCTGGAGCAGGCTGTGCTACTGTTGGAGCCTGGTCACGACACGCTCCCCCTTGTTCCGAGATGTACCTCCTGTGGAGGCAGCTTTTCCCCGGCAGGGATTCCATCCCTGGCTGCCAGGAGCAGGGAAAAGCCTCTGCTCCTCTTCCCCGCAGCACCAGAACTCAAAGAAGCAGTGGGTTAAGTGTTTTCCTGCTCTGCTGTCATCGAGGGCTTTGTGGGAAAACATCAGGCTCCCACAAAGGTAAAACACAGAGATGGGAGGAATCCTGTGGAGCAGAGAATTTACCTGTCACTAATTCCATCCAGCCAGTCTCCACCTGGACTTCAAATTTCCCCAGCTCGAGGCTCGTATTTCCAAACCTTCATGCAGACGTCTGAGGGGGTGGGAAACCACACCAAAATTCCTTTTTTTTTTTTTTTTTTGGTAATTTCTTCAACACCTTCTCCACAAAGCTTGGAGCAAGGGTGAGAGCATCCCACTCCCACTGAGAAGCCCCCTGCTCCTGCAAGGAGCAGCCAGGGCCAAGGGGATGAAGAGGAAGCAGAGACACAACCCCTGATGGGAATTTCAGTAACATGGGAGATGAAACTGGCATGTTTTGTTTTAGTTTGTGTGCTATGGAAATCAGCAAGTGGAAGCTCAAGTGATATGGCTTTACACAGCTCTGTGTCAAAGACATGCTCTGCACCAAAACATGGATGTAGGGACAACTAGAAAGTGATTCTCTGCGTTCCTCCTCTTTGTCCCATCCCCTCAGGTGTCTAACTGCTTTAAAATCCACCAGGATCAAGCTCACACCAAGTGTTTCCTTTGCCATCCTGTTTTTCCACGTGAGCCGACGGTGGCGTTGGCGCGCTGAGACTTTGGAAGGGCTTAGCGAGGGGGGAGGCAGCAAATTCTCAGGGATTTTGGGAATTTAAATCAAGGCTGGACATTTCTCCCTAGGGGACAATGCTGTGGCTCCACCAGGGAGTGCCTGGAGCGTGCAGGAGAGGGTGGGAGCGGGCAGGGGGTGAGCCCAGCTGCTCCGGGGGATTCCATCTGGCCCCGAGGCTGAGCCTGGAATCACAGACACGGCCCCTTCCCTGCCAAAAGCAGCTTTAATTTGGTGAGCCAGTGCAAAGGAGAGCTTTCCACAGAGTTCTTTCATTCCTACAGACTGGTGAGTTTCAGATTATTTTTTTTTTCTCCCATCTTGGTGCAGCCCCAAGTTTCCCTGTGAAAATTCCATGCTGGGATGGTTTTGTCTGTGAGTTACCTTTTGCAGACTGCCCAGGTGCAGCCCCCTCTTTAAAGGGCTTCTGATCTTTTCCTATCTGGGACAGGGGTGAGTTTCCAAATCCCACTTTAAGAAAAATCCACTGTGGATTTGCCCTTTGTGGGCAAGGCAGGAGGGAGAGAAACTGCGAGACAGAATTTCCAGGGAATTAAACTCTTGGAGTTTCCATCTTTTCCCCATCCAGGTGGTTCTAAGCGTCGTCTCTCCTGGCAGTGGAAATCAAATCCCCTTGATTTCAGAATGCTCCCACCTTCCCCTGCCCCATTTTCCAAGGCTTCCCTTGCCATCTGGGAAAGAGGGCTCGAAGCCACCCTGCAATGAAACCTTACCCTGCCTCTTTTTCCAGCCTGTCTGACAGAACAAGTCAGCTGTGGGCCTCAGCACCAACTTTAAACAACCCCCCAATCCAGCAGGTCAGGCCATTTTAGCATCTGTACCTTTTATTTGTAGCAGACTGTTAATAATTAAGTGATGCCTTTCATACAGACATTTACAATAATTTAACCTTGCCCTTGCTGTGTAATTTATTCTTCGCAGAAGCCAATAAAAATAAAGGCCCCATATTTCGTCCCCCTCACTCATTCTCTGTCCATATATATAAATATATACACACACATACAGCCAGGAGAGTGTAATAGGTTTCACATATTGTTCCATAGGTATCATTAGGGTACCAGAGCCAAGTGTCTCAGTTCATATGACTCTTTATAGGTGCCTTATAATCCACATAAAATTGAGTTTATGTTTCCTTTCCATCTGCTGATTCTAAAACAAGATGAGGAAGGGTTTTCTCGCTCTTTTTCTCTGGTTTTTTTTTTTCCCTTCTTCACTCCAGTCCTCGCTGCATCAAACTCAAAATTTAAAGAGGAACCAACAATCTCCAAACTGGGCATACTTTATTATCCATCTTTGGTGATGCCTTATCTCTGACCATGATAAGCATTAAAGGCTCCAGAAAAAAGGTTGGAGCAAAGACAAATATCAAACCTCCTGCCCAGGGAGGAAAACCCTTCCCAAGTTTGCCATGGAGTCATTTTTCCTGCTTCTAAATCCACATAACAGAACACAGCAGGTAGATGGAATAGAAGCGAGGGAAGGGACTAAAACCTGAGATTTATTCCTTCTCCAAAACAAACAAAAAAAACCAAAAAAAAACCAAAAAAAACCCCACCAAAACCAAAACAAAAGGAGAGGAAAAAAAAGCACAGGACAGGGAAAAAACGAGCCAGAGCTCAAAGTATTGGCTGCACTTCCACAGCGAGTCCTAAAGAGGCTACGCAGAGAAACAAAAGAAAAATACTTCCCCCTAAAGAAACATTCGTAAAAACACGTTTATTAAAGCCCCAAAAATTCCATAACACGTCAGAGCCCCGGTGCTCTGGAGAGTGCTGGGCTGAGCATGGGGCTTGCCCTGCAGGGCCTCCCAGTCTGCCCAGTCCAACCCAGCCAGGGCCACCAGCACAGCACAGCTTGGCCTGATCCTTGTGGAAGAGGGCCTAGAGCCTCAGCTGGGCTGTTCCTGCTCTCCAAAAATCCCCTTTAATGCCCTTCCTGTGGTCTAACCTGCTCTTAAATCCTCTGCTTTAGTTATTCCAGCTTTTCCAGGGGAACCATGCCATGGGCCGGGGCTTGGAGCAGGCTGGGATGGTGGAAGGTGTCCCTGTCCATGGCAGAGGATGCAATGAGATGGGATTTAAGGTCCTTTCCAACCCAAACCAGGCTGGTATTCCATGTTGGAGAGGCCTGGAACCTCTGGGGCATACAGGGAACCTGTTTTCCCTGGTAACAATGCAAAAATTTCCCATTCCATCCCAACCACAACTCATTTTTTTTCCCCCCTGGATCCTCTGGAGCAGCAGCTCCATGAAATCCCCCTCCTGTTGTTCCTGGGGCTGTTTTCCAGCAGGAGGACAGGGAAGGACAACCCAGACCCTGATCCCCAGCAGGGCTGGCTCAAAACTTCTCCACGGTCCCCGTGAGGTGATGGAAAACTTTCCCCAGCATCAGGTGTGAGTGTGAGCAGCTCCAGTCCCACCCCGAGCAAGTGTTATAAACACACAGGCACAATCTAAATATTTATGGCACATGAAATCTCCCGTCTGCTGTTGCTCAGAGCCCAGAGCCGAGGAGGGAGGGGGAGTTAAGAGGTGATTATTGTGAGGGGCCTGAAAACCCAAAATGTGGGATTGAGCTGAGTCCAGTGCCCTGGAATGGTCACTGCACCGGGGCCAGGTGTCAGCTCAGCTCCTTGACAAGGATCTGAGGGGTTTGTCACTGCTGGGCCTGGCTTCCATGGGGAAACAGCAGATGGAAAACACGGCCCTGGCTTTGTGGGCTCCTTTTCCTCTCTAGCACCTCCTGAGAGAGCGGCTGCTCCAGCTCGTAAAACCTTCCTGGGGCTGGGAAGGAGGAGCAGAGCACGCCGGGCAATTATTTCTCTGGCCTGGAGAAAAATTATGATAGAATTTGTTTTCTTATTCGTGCTATTTTTTGCTCGGATCTCTGGGGGTTTTGTTAAAGGTTGAAATAAAATTTTCAAAAAAAAAAAAACCCAATGAAAACACAAGACAACAGAAGGAGAGAGGCAGGCTGGGGAGCTCCATGTGTTTCTGGAACAATTGCCCATTGATCCAGCCTGGAAAGTGCTGAGTATCTGGAGGTGATAGGACTGTCTTGGCAGCAAGAAGTGGAGCTGCTTTAGGAAAAATGCTCCACTTAGCAACGTTTGGGGAGCTGGTATTGCCCAAAAAGGCTACACCAACACAAATCCTGCCCATGCTGCTCTCTGGGCCCGCACCAAACTCCCAAGAGAGCTGCCAAGGTGAATGATGCCCACAGCAAGTCCTTCCTTCCCTCCTGGGAGCTGCTGCTGATTATCACCCTTCCTGATGAGTGATTCCTGTCAGGAAGGGTGACACCACACAAAGAAATGGGATTTCAGCTCCAGGCTTTGGTTCCTGGCTGGCACAGCCCAGGAGAGCAGCACATGGCCATTCATGCGCTGCTCTGCTCTCCAGGGAGTGTGGGCAGCTGAGTCCCCAAAGCCAGTTTAACTCAGTGATGGAGCAGAAGGCTTTGATGCTTTTTCTGAGTGAGTCCCAGGGCTGAATTATAAAATCCAGGCAATTTCAGCTCCAGCTGGGAATTTGTCGAGAGTTTCACCTTGATTCGTGTAGGTGGTGTGAGCATAGGCCGCAGACAGGATCAGTAGGACGCACGTGGGTCCCTCTGGGGTGATTTCTTCTCCAAAACACAGCTTCTTTTTTTTCCCCAGCCCTACTCTGCAAAGCCACCCTCAACTTCAAGGAAGCCCTCAGGGCCTCCAGGGGCTGCCAAAGGAGAGCAAACACAGCAACTTCCACATCCCCTGGAGCCGGGAGCGGGGCATGGATGGCTCCAGAGAGACTGCAGAGAATCCAGCCCAGCACAGCCAGGGCACGCTGGGCTTGGCACACCCAGGGCACACCGGGCTTGGCACACCTGGGGCACGCTGGGCTTGGCACACCTGGCTGGTTTTGGCATTCCTGGCTCGTGTTTACACCCACACCCAGAGCGGCGCCAGCCCCGCGCCCCGGCCATGGCAGGCCTGGCTGGGCCGGGCTTCCCCAGCACAGCCCTGCTGAGGAATTCTGCTCCCAGGAGGCTGGGAGAGTTTTCTACAGGGGAAAAAAAAAGGAAAGGTGCTGGTTTTGTGTTTTAAACGTGCAAAGTTGGATATCACCTCGCATGGCCTAGCGCACATTCATCCCTGGGACTCTGGGATTCACTGGGGCCGTCGGTGAGACAAGGGGCTGCTTTGGGATCCTTCCCATTCCCCATTTCTCCCTGATTTAAACCTCTCCTATACCTCAACAAAGCACATTCCTCCAGGAACAACAGCCCAGCAAAGGTAAAGCTACTGTGGACATCCAGAAGCCTCCAGGCTGCACCACGTCTGAGCTCAAGCCTCCAAAAAAGCCAAACCCCTCCAGCTCAAACTAATAGACACATCTGCCAACAGCTTCTTTTAATTTTTTGGAAGCACTCTCTAGATGACTTCATTGCCAAGAAAAAGAAGATATATTTATGATAGCAACTGGAAAGCCTTGAAATTCCAAGTCAGATCCTCGGTGGTGTAAACTGAGGCTGCTCCAGCGAGTCAGGGGGCCAGTGCCAATTCACACAGGTTGAAGTGGCTCTCTGCTCTTATCTCCTGGCTCCCCAGCACGCAGGGACAATTAAAGGCAGCTCAGGCAGGCACTCCATGAATCTCTGCCACTCTCTGCTCTGAAGTCATCCCCTTGGAAAAGAAATAGAAGGGCAAAAATTCAGGAGTGAAAGCAGACGTTTGCTCCTGCCTTGAACTCTGGAGCTGCAGCTTCAGCAGGAAAAGCAAAAGCTGGAGGGACACAGAACACCTGCTGAGAGTGTCCAGTAATTTCTTTGAATGTTTTGTTCTCTAAATCAGGGGAAAAGATGTGGTTTTAGTTTGAAATGGGTTCAAGTAGGTTTAGTTTGTGGGTATTAAAAGCAGGTAAGGCAGGGAGAGGTTTCAGTAGCAAAGGAGCACAAGGGAGCACTGGAGACACAGAACCCTTGAGCAGGTGCTTGGGTTTCTGGAACATTCAGCAGGTGCTGATGTGCAGCTCAGTGAATCCCAGACTTTCCTGTCCTGAAAAATGTTCTTCCCATCAAAACAACCTTTCCTGGGGTGGTTTGGTTCCAAATCAGGGGCTGATGTGACACAGGGTGGGTGAGGTGGGTTTGTCACTTACCTGGGTTGTGTGTGAGGAGACATCTCTGTGGTTAATCAGGGGTTAAAGAATGAACTTTGGAATTAAATAAACACAGAATTTGGTCCACAGATAAAGAAAATACAAGCTGAGGTGTGCACCAAACACTCACCAGACTTAACCTGGGAGTAACTTTACTCATGGTAACAGTTCCCCTTGTCTTGAACTTCTCACTGGTGAAGTGATGGAGACTCCTGCAGGACCCTACAGAGCATTCGAAAAAATTGTTTTTAAAAACGTAATTTTTTAATGTCTTTAAAAGCCCCATAAACCAGTGGTGAGTCCTGTCACCCTGGGACAGGGGTTTGCAGCCTTTGTTAAATCTGAATTTAATCTCAGAATGGAATTTTATGGCCAGCCCTGAAAAGGAAGTTTATAAAGGACAATCTGAATTATAAGGCCGTGAATGGCAGCACTTGAATCACCCCATTAAAGCCACCAGTCCCTCCCAGCAAAGGCTGCTGGAGCCACTGGGCAGGTGGAAGGATCCTCACTGGCTTCAGAGATCTTGGGATCAGGCCCAGATTTTTTATGGATTTCAACTATTTTATATCCTTTCAATCCTTACTCAGACAGATATTTTAAAATACGCTAAATATCTGCCGTTTCCTAATCCCAAATTCCAAATTTTGCATGGGTGTAACTGTTGTGCCAACAGGGTACTGGATGAGCTCCTTGAAGAGGTTTTTCCTTGAATTTGGGATGGGATTTTCCTGTGATTTTGGTGACACTTTAATTCCTTTAAAGCACTTGTCCCCTTTTGTTCCAGCCCACACTCACACTGCAGTGTGGGGATTCTAATTGTGAGGGTTAAAAAAAACCCCAACCCTTTCCAGTTATTTGGGGTTTCATTTTCATTTTCTCAGGAAGAAAAGACAGGAAAAAAATAATAAAGAGAAAATGGAAGGTTGAAAACGATTGGGTTTTGGGGGAAAATATATTTTTGGCATTGAAATGAAGAAAAGCACCAGGGTTAGAGAAAAAACCTGAAGCGAGCTCTGAAACTTTACCTTCCTTTAATTATCCAGGTGACATTTCAGACATTTAGTCTGATTTTTTTTGTTGTTTTGCATCTGCATATTGAAAACACCCTTTTAAAAACACTTTCAAAAAAACCCCAGCTGCTCCCGAACATTTATAAATTTTATAAAAATTCAGTTGCAAAGTAGTTAAGGTATTTGAATTTTTTATATATATATACATATATATATTTTTTTAAGGAAAGAAGAATCCCAAGAAAGAAAGTATTTGATGGCTAATAATCTCATTTCAATATAATAGGACCTTTCTTTTGCAAAGAGCAAGACAGGTTAAAAGATATAATTATGACTTTGCAAACTCTCCCAAGTGCTACGAGATCATCTGACAGTTCTGATCCCGGGCTCAGCTCTCAGAGGGGAAAAGTCTTTGTCTAGTTCGAGAGTTAAAGAGACAGGATCCCTATTCCACCCTCTGCCTACATTGCAATTTAACTGTCAAAAAAATCCAAGCTGCAAAATTGTCTTATTCCAACACAGCGCAAGGAAAGAGAGAGAGGTTTGAGACTGACCTGTCAAACGCACCCTCTTTAAAAATGTATAATATATTTTAAACATTTTTTTCCAGAGGTACTTAAAGGTTAAAGATGTGCCAAAGAAGGAGGATGGATTTTTTTTTTCTCTTCTCCCCCTTTTCGCTGAAGCTTTTTAAAACAATTAAAACCAAAAAAAAAAAAAAAAGGAGAGGGAGAAAAAAAAATTCGAAATTAGGGATCATCAGTGTAAAAAATCCCCTGAAGATCAAAAGGAACACATTAGAATCACATTAATTCTGATTTAGAAAAAAGAAAGAAAAAAAAAGAGAATAAATCCCCTCTTTCAATGGGAAGAGAAACTTGGAGGACATTTAAATGGTGTTTCCATTGTCAGGATGTGCAGGAAGGTGGAGCAGTGTCAGGGAGAGATGGAGCCACGGGCAGAGCTGGAGCCTGGTGACACTCCAGGATATTCCTGGGCTTTTTGAAGCTTGGCTTTTTTCGTGTTTCAAAATAGGGAAAGAAGGAGAGGAAAATATTTTTTCCCAAGTAACCAAACAAAAGGAGCCATTTCCACGGGGGGTGTTTCCAAGGAGCCACAAACAAACAATTCCCAGTCATTTTTTGACCAAATATAGATGGCAGAGAGCAGCTGGACATGGCCAGAGGCTCGTCCGTGGTGCCACCACCCGGGCACGTGGCCGTGTCCCCACACACCCCCTGTCACCCCACAGGGACACAGGGGCTGGGAGCAGAGCCTGGGAGCTGCAGGAATGCCAGGCTGGCATCTGGGAGCGCAGGATTTGGGTGTTTGTGGAATCACAAGATGGGTTGGGTTGGGTTCAAAATCATTTTATCCCTCCCCTGCCATGGGCAGGGACACTTCCACCATCCCAGGATGCTCCAAGCTGGCCTTGGGCACTTCCAGGGATCCAGGGGCAGCCACAGCTTCCATGGACAACCCGTGTCATGTTATAAAAAACTGTAAAAAATTCCCATTTTTCATCCTGCTGCAAGTCAGGAGTGAGACCCCCACAGATCAGGAGTCATTTCCCTGATTTCCCATGTGATTTCCAGAAACCAAGTGGGAGCAGGTTCAGGTCCATTATCTACCTCCATCCCACCCCAGCAAACTGGGAACTGGAACTGGGATCTCTCAGCCCAGCAGAGTTTTTGGAGTCTTTATCTGCAGCTCATCCAAGGAGCCAGGTGGGTTTTCCTCCCTCCTGAACTGGGATCTGCTCCTTGCCAGCCGTGCCTTGATGGATGGGTGACAGATTGGTGGCTTTGGGACAAAAGGCTTGTGAAATAACATCCCTCCCTGTCCCACCTGGCACTGGAGGTCATTCCCATCATGGTTCCTCTCCCAGGCCCCCAAACCCACCAGGAAAAAACCGGGAATCTCATCCAGGCTCTCAGCTGATCCTTCCAAGCAAAGGCTGTGTGAACGTCACCAACTAAAATCTATTTAGGACTGAGAGCCAAAGGACAAAACCTTGGGGATTTTCCCAAATCATTGATGACCAAATAGTCCCAATCCAGCAGCACCTGCAGACTTGCATCACCTGCACAGCTGGGCTGATGTTTCAGGCTTTAAAGAGCTTGGAAACAGCCCCTGATTTCCTTGGATTTATCCAAACACCAAGGCCGTGGGCACACCCAGTAAATCCACCCTGAATGGTTTCAGCACAATCCAAGATAACCTGGCACCAGCCTGATAAGGGTCAGGAAAATCAACCCACCCCTGTGCCAAATTCCTGCCTTTCCAGCCCTCCTCATCCTGTGTTTCCAGGTGGGTGGGGAAATCGAGGAGTTCTGCAGCAGCAAAAATGTCAGATATGGAACTTGGGAACAGGGGGAAGTTGTGTGCTTATCTTCAATATTTAATAGATAACAACCTCTGAGCTGGGGGTGACAAAAAAAAAATTAAAAACAGGGATGGGAACCTCCTTAAAGCACCCTGGCAAATGGATTTGGGAAGTGTCACAGCCCTGATTGCCTGGGACCTGCAGGGTGACAGGGCTTTGGGGATTGCTCACTGAGAATGAGAGCCAAACTGGACTCCTGCCCCAGGAATGCTGCCAGATTCCTGCTCTGAAAGGAATGATAAACCTTTGGGATGCTGCTTCTCTGACTCTGCACAACCAGGGCTGGGTCTGGGATCACAGCTCCTCATGAAATGGCTCCGCTCCTGCTTCCCTTCCATCACAGGGGTCTTCCCAGGAGCCAGCAGTGACACCGAGGTGTGCTCCTGATGGGCCATCCCAAGGCTCCCAGGAGCTCCTCTTCTCATGGATCTCTTCCCATCAAAGCCTTTCCCATCCTTTCCATCCCAAATTCTGCTTGGTTTGCCTCAGCTGAGGAGAATTCGGGATAGAAAGGATGGGGTGGTGATGGGGTGGTGATGGGGTTTCCCTGGTGCCACCGGGAGCAGGATTTGGGTCTCCTTGGAAAAATCCTTGTGCCAAAGCTGAATTCCTTGTGGAAAGCAGCCCCCTTCCATCAGAGGGGTCTTTCCAGCTGTGACACCGAGGTGTGCTCCTGATGGGCCATCCCAAGGCTCCCAGGAGCTCTTCCCCTCATGGATCTCTTCCCAGAAGAAATCAAAGTCTTTCCCATCCTTTCCATCCCAAATTCTCCTCAGTCAGCCTCAGCTGCGGAGAATTCGGGATAGAAAGGATGGGGTGGTGATGGGGTGGTGATGGGGTGGTGATGGGGTTTCCCTGCTGCCACCAGGAGCAGGATTTGGGTCTCCTTGGAAAAATCCTTGTGCCAAAGCTGAATTCCTTGTGGAAAGCATCCCCTTTCCATCAGAGGGGTCTTCCCTGAGGAGCTGGCCCAGGAGCCAGCAGTGACGCCGAGGTGTGCTCCTGATGGGCCATCCCAAGGCTCCCAGGAGCTCTTCCTCTCATGGATCTCTTCCCATCAAAGCCTTTCCCATCCTTTCCATCCCAAATTCTGCTTGGTTTGCCTCAGCCTTCCCAGGGATGAGGTGGTGATGGGGCTTTCCCTGGTGCAACCAGGAGCGGGATCTGGGTCTCTTTGGAAAAATCCACGTGCCAAAGCTGAATTCCTTGTGGAAAGCTGCCAGGATTCTGCCCACAGATGAACCCAAACTCATCTGCTTTCTCTTAATCCAACCCATTTTCCAGCTCATCTTGCCTGGTTTGGGATGAGTTTGGAAGGATTTGTCTTTCTCTGCCGAGGACAGGCTTGGCTGTGACAGCACCATGAGGGCTGCAGGTGTTGGGAGGGAATTCCAGCAGGGAAAATCATGGATGTGGCTCCAAGGAGACAGGGACAGTGGGAAGGGAGACACTGTGAGTGTCACCTGGTGAGGGGACACAGTGATTCTAGGAGCATCCATCCAAAGGGGAAAGGGAATCAGCATGGGAAACCCCAAGAAACCACAGATAAACCCATCCCTGTGTGGATTTATCCTGTTAAAATCACGGAATGGCTGATCCAAACCATGGGGAGCAGCTTTTCCAGGGTTTTCTCAGGAGGGGAATTCTGCAGGGGGTGTGAGGCTGGTGGCGCCAGTGCCACCCTGTCCTGGGTGTCCCCAACACTGAGTGGAGCTGCCCCAGGCTGGGCAGGGCTCTGGCACCGTCCCTGTCCCCAGCTGGGCCCCCCTCGGTGCTCAGCTCTGCTTTGGTTTGATTGATTTTGTAATTGCTCCTTTAATTGAACAGCTCCAGCAACACTAGCAGGGAAAGGTTCCAGGGCTGGGAGGGGAGGTGGGAGGGTGTGGGGGTGGAAGGGGAATTGGAGCTGGGGAAAGAGCAAAATGGGTTTTTCCCTGTTTCTCCAGATGAAAACACAGGGAAGAGGCAGGGGATGAGATCCCTTCAGCAGGAGCTGAGGAGGAGGAGGAGGAGGAGGAGAGCCGACAACAATAAATTACAGGAGGAGAAGAAGAAAAATGAGAAGTGGGTTGAAAAGTGTGGCAGGGCCAGAGGGTCCCAGGGACTGCTCAGCCTCCAACTGACATCGGCTTCCTGAGGGCTGGCAGTGCTGGGTGAGCAAAATGGGCCACCGAGAAGGAAAGGGGGGGAACTGGGAGAGCTGGGAACCAGCAGGACAAGGTGGGAAAAGATCTCAGCAAAAACGTGCAGGAGCAAGGTGGGGAGGAAGGGAAAAGGAAGGGAAAAGGAAGGGAAAGGCATCCCTGTGTCAGAGGAGCGGGGAAGGAGAGCAGGTGAGATCAGGGCTGTGCTGCAGAGGGATTTCTGACAGGGAAAAGGACCATGGGACAATGGGAAGGGATTGTTCCCTGTGAGGGTGGACAGAATTCCCAGAGAATTGGCTGCCCCATCCCTGGAAATGTCCAAGGCCAGGCTGGACAGGGTTTGGAGCACCCAGGGATGGTGGAAGTGCCTCTGCCATGGCTGGGGGTGGCACTGGGTGATCTTTAAGGTTCCTCCAACCCAAACCACTCCACGATTCCACGATTCAAAGCCACGCTGTGCCCAGCTGTAGGGCAGGCACAGCTCACCAGGAGCTCACCAGGAGCGTGTCAGGAAAAGGACAGGAGAATCCAGACGGGGTCAGGGGGGAAGGTGCACGCAGAGGCCACGGAGCAGCTCCACAGAGAAGCAGCTCAGGTTTCAGGAGAGCCCTGAGCCGGGGCTGCAGGGGGACAGGAGGTGGGCTCTGCATTCCCTGGCAGGCAGCACAAGGCAGGTTTAAAGAATATCCTTCCATTTAGGAATTTGTTTATTATTCTTAACTAAGCAGCTCAGACAGGCAGCACGGCATCCACGCTGGCTGCCCAGGAAGGCAGGGGAGGGAGGGACAGGAAGGCACATTTCCACACTGGGGGCAAAGGGATTTGTGCCCTGCTGGGCCAGGGAAGGGGGCAAAAAGCTTTGCCAGCTCTGTAGGAGAAGTGTGGAACAGACTCAGTCAGGGGAGCCAGGGTGGAATCCAGCTGAGTGCCCAAAGGGATCAGAGCTGAGCTGCTGTCCCCAAACCCAGCAGCACCTTTGGGTGGCTGCTCCTCTGACACTTCAGACCTTGAGATTTTCATCTGAAACTTGAGATTTTGAGATCTTGATTTGAGCTTTTGAGATCTTGATTTGAGATTTTGGGATCTTGACTTGAGATTTTGGGATCTTGACTTGAGATTTTGGGATCTCGACTTGAGATTTTGGGATCTTGATTTGAGATTTTGAGATCTTGACTTGAGATTTTGAGATCCTGACTCGAGATTTTAATCTGAAATTCCTCAGCCCCCGGGGCAGAGACTGACAAGTGTTTTCTAGGGAGGAGGGAGAGGTGATCTCCCTGCTGTTAAAATCCACTCATTCTGTGAGGAGTCAAAAGGCACCAGTTCATTTGTGGTCATGGGAATCCCCTCACCTGGCAGGTGTGTCCAGACTGGGGGGTCAGGACGCATCTCCCAGCTCTGCATTTTGAATTTCTGGACCATCTGGAATGTGTTCATCTGCTGCAGGGATGGCCAAGAACAGCAACCCAGGCCAGGTTGGACATTTCTCCTGGTGAGGCTGGTGAGGCACAGGATGCCCAGAGAAGCTGTGGCTGCCCCATCCCTGGAAGTGTCCAAGGCCAGCCTGGGATGGTGGGAGGTATCCCTGCCCATGGCACGGGGTGGAAGTAGAAAAGCTGTGGTTTTTTAGCCCAAATTTTCCAATATCCCTGACCCTGGTGTGCAGGGTGCTGCAGATTTGGGTGTGAGCGCCAGCAGGACGGCGAGGGAAGGACAAACTGCCCTCCCCCAGTGCCCTGTGTGCTGGAAATGAGGGTGAGGAAGGTCATTCGGGATAAACCAGGGAGGAAGGTGGAGTGGGAGCCTGTGGATGCCAGGGAGCTCTCAGCAGTGGGAGGCGGCGGGGGAGGAATGGCTGATGAGAACGGGAATGCCGCACGTGGGGGAGCAGAAAATCCCAGGAACGGGAGCAGGGAAACGGTGGCAGCCAGAACAGGAGGCAGGAAAGGTCCCTCATCCTGGCCGTAAGCAGGGCTGGGTGTTAACTCCCGGGATTATCCTGCCCCGGAGGCAGGAGGGCTCCACACCTCTGACGGGAAACGCCGCTCTGGAAACTCCTGGTGCTCGGTACAGGATGTCTCAGTGCTGGGAGAAATTCATTCCCCATCCCTGGAACATCCCGGGATTATCCTGCCCCAGAGGGCTCCCAGCTCTGACAGGAAACCTTGCTCTGGAAATCGCTGGTGCTGGGTGCAGAATGTCTCAGTGCTGGGAGAAATTCCTTCTCCATCCCTGGAACATTTTTGGGAGCAGAGCAGCTGGGGGAGCTCCCACCTTGTCCCCATAGCAGGGAGCACAGAGCTGCCTGGTAGAAATTTGTTCTCCATCCCTGGAACATTCCAGGGGAAGGAGAGCTCCACACCTCTGACAGGAAACCCACGCTGGAAATCGCTGGTGCTGGGTGCAGAATTGGTAGAAATTCCTTCTCCATCCCTGGAACATCCCTGGGAGCAGAGCAGCAGGCAGGAGCTCCCACCTGGCCCCCCCAGCTGCCTGTCATGCCCTGCCAGCCCCCAGCCCACCTCTCCCCACCTCTCTCCTCCCTTTTGCTCCCATTCTCCACTTTTCTTCCATCCCTTTCTTTTCCTTTTGCTGTGGCTCTCCCAAACTCCTCTCACCTGTGCCCCCTCAGCGGAGCTCAGCACTTTCTCCCGGGGCTCCCAAAGCCTTTCAGTGGTCAGTCCTCCCCCAGCTCTCTCTGGACAGAGTCTCCCTCTGTCCCTGCTCCCTTCCCCCTCCTCTTTCTCTCCCTCCCATAATATTTTCCATATGAAGAAGCCTTCCTGAAGCCTCACACTGCCCTCTTGGCGAGTCTGAGGCGGGTTAGAGGAGACCCTGGGAGCCTTTAATCCTCTCTCTCTCTCTCTCTCTCTCTCTTGCTTTCATCCTCAGCCACAGCTGGACGCCCCATTGATGTGGAACAGACCAAACACCAGGCCCCTCACTAAGCTGCTGCTGTGGGGCCTCTCCTCCTCCTCCTCAGGAGCCCTGAGCAGGGTCCAGCAGCCCCTCCACACCCAGCCTGGGGGTCCCAGCTCCCCCCTCTCGCTGCCTCTGCTCCTTCCCGAGCCATCTTTTAGTGCTAAAGCTTCTGAGAGTCTCCCTCATCCCGTTATCCCCTTTCCCAGGGTTGTTTGGGATCGATCCCCCCAGTCCCTGCAGAGCTGGGTGAGGTGAGGGGCTGCTCTGTGTTGGTGGAACTCGTGGTTATGTCCCAGGGAGGGCTGCTGGGCTCCACCAGCTCAGCACTCACAGGTTGAGTCTGCAATGTGCTTGGAGTTTGGGGAGAAGCGTTTTGTAAAGCCCACGGCAGGTGAGGCAGGGATATCTGTGAATTGTGCTTTGGGTTGGAAGGGATGGGAAGGATCACCCGGTGCTGTGACAGGGACCCCTGGGGGTGTCCCAGGCCACGCTGGACAGGGCTTGGAGCCACCTGGGCTGAGGGAGGGGTCTCTGCCATGGCAGGGTGGCACTGGGGCTGTGTCGGGGGTCCCAGGGTGGCACTGGGGGCTCGGTGCCGTCCCAGAGTGGCACTGGGGGCTGTGGCAGGAGTTCCGGGGTGGCACTGGGGATGACACTGGGGGCACTGTGCAGTCCCAGGGTGACACTGGGGCTGTATTGAGGGTCCCAGGGTGGCACTGGGGCTGTATTGAGGGTCCCAGGGTGGCACTGGGGCTGTGTCGGGGTCCCAGGGTGGCCCCGAGGTCTCAGTGCTGTTCCAGGGTGGCACTGGGGCTGTGCTGGGGGTCCCAGAGTGGCACTGGGGGCTGTGTCGGGGTCCCAGGGTGGCACTGGGGGCTGTGTCGGGGATCCCAGGGTGTCACTGGGGGCTCGGTGCCATCCCAGGGTGGCACTGGGGCTGTATTGAGGGTCCCAGGGTGGCACTGGGAGCTGTGTCGGGGTCCCAGGGTGGCACTGGGGGCTCGGTGCAGTCCCAGGGTGGCACTGGGGCTGTGTCAGGGGTCCCAGGGTGGCCCTGGGGGTGGCCCCGGGGTCTCAGTGCCGTTCCAGGGTGGCACTGGGGCAGTGTCGGGGTCCCAGGGTGGCACTGGGGCTGTGTTGAGGGTCCCAGGGTGGCACTGGGGCTGTATTGAGGTCCCAGGGTGGCCCCGGGCTCTCGGTGCCGTCCCAGGGTGGCACTGGGGGTGTGTCGGGGGTCCCAGGGTGGCACTGGGGCTGTGTTGAGGGTCCCAGGGTGGCACTGGGGCTGTATTGGGGGTCCCAGGGTGGCACTGGGGCTGTGTCGGGGGTCCCAGGGTGGCACTGGGGCAGTGTCGGGGGTCCCAGGGTGGCACTGGGGCTGTGTCGGGGGTCCCAGGGTGGCACTGGGGCAGTGTTGAGGGTCCCAGGGTGGCACTGGGGCTGTATTGAGGGTCCCAGGGTGGCCCCGGGCTCTCGGTGCCGTCCCAGGGTGGCACTGGGGCTGTATTGAGGGTCCCAGGGTGGCACTGGGGCTGTATTGAGGGTCCCAGGGTGGCACTGGGGCTGTGTCGGGGGTCCCAGGGTGGCACTGGGGGCTGTATTGAGGGTCCCAGGGTGGCACTGGGGCTGTGTCGGGGGTCCCAGGGTGGCACTGGGGGCTGTATTGAGGGTCCCAGGGTGGCACTGGGGTTATGTTGAGGGTCCCAGGGTGGCCCCGGGCTCTCGGTGCTGTCCCAGGGTGGCCCTGGGGCTGTATTGGGGGTCCCAGGGTGGCACTGGGGCTGTGTTGAGGGTCCCAGGGTGGCCCTGGGGCTGTGTTGAGGGTCCCAGGGTGGCACTGGGGGCTGTGTCGGGGTCCCAGGGTGGCACTGGGGCAGTGTCGGAGGTCCCAGGGTGGCCCCGGGCTCTCGGTGCCATCCCAGGGTGGCACTGGAGGCTGTGTCGGGGGTCCCAGGGTGGCACTGGGGCTGTGTCGGGGTCCCAGGGTGGCCCTGGGGGTGGCCCCGGGCTCTCGGTGCCGTCCCAGGGTGGCCCTGGGGCTGTATTGGGGGTCCCAGGGTGGCACTGGGGGCAGTGTCGGGGTCCCAGGGTGGCACTGAGGTGCCCCCGGGCTCTCGCTGCCGTCCCCGGCCCGGGCGCACTCCCGGGCTCATTCCTGAGCCTCCCTCGCCCCCTGGCGGCCGCGCTCCGCCACTGCAGCGCCCTCTGCTCCACAAACCACCAAAAACCGCAAATCGCCAAATATTTCTGATCTTTTCAGAAAAGTCTAACCCAGACAAGCGTCTGTGGGTGTGACAGCAACCAGAGTGAATGAGCTGCAATCAGCTGCAGTTCCAGGGTTTGCTGGAAGGCAGCAGAAAAGGGGACGGTTCCATCCTTAAGCTCCAAAGGAGCTTTGGGGAATCCAAGCAGACAGGGAAGAGGTGGATTGATAACAGAGTTCAGAGAAAGGGGGAAAAATGATCCGAGTTGTCAGGAACACAGCTGAGGAGGGAAAATCAAAATATTTGGGATGCAGCCATCTGGAGTCGGTCTGGAGTGAAGGACTGAGGGGAGAATGGGAATGGTCTGATCTCTGAGGTCACAGTGGGTACAAAGGCATTAAAGTGGAACAAGGCACCAAAGAGAGGGAGAGGCAGAGCTGGGAGGAGTGTTCAGATGGGGCTGGTGCCTCACTGGAACAGGAAAATGCTGCAACCTCAACTGCTCAAAGAGATCTTTAGAAATGCCATGGACAGGCCTGATCCTGCTGTGTCACTGGGCTGCATGAAGCGACCTCCTGAGACAACATTCATCTTCTTCCCTGGGATTCTATAATTAAAATCACATTGATCCTCTGCCAGAGACGCAGCAAAAGGCCCAACTTCATCACAATCCTGCTGCTCCAAGATGCCAGGCCCTGGATGGGCAGCTCCTCACGGCCTGTCCTGCCCCACAGAGCCTCTCCCCTGGGGCAGGACCTCCCATGGATGCAGCAAATGCTGTGGGAAGGGCTGAGGAGCAGCTCTTGGCTCAGTTTGGAGGCAACCAGTTGCAGGGACTGAACTAATTGCAGCCTCCTGGGATTTGTTGAGCAGAGCCCGAGCGCGTTCCCCCTTCTCGTTACCGAGCATCAAGTGCCTGATGAGAGAGGGATTTGGGGACAAGACAATGCAGAGATATCTAGCACAAAATGATTAGCCAGAATGTATTGTTAATAAGCTGCTTATTCATATAATTGGAAATTCTTTGCAGCTGGGGTGTCAGTGGAGGCTGAGTGTGCTGCTCTGCTGGAGCGGGGCAGGTACCGGCCCAGGGGACGCCCAGTGCTGGCACAGCAGCTCCTGCTCCT
This sequence comes from Calcarius lapponicus, assembly GCA_039654755.1. Classification (NCBI taxonomy): domain Eukaryota; kingdom Metazoa; phylum Chordata; class Aves; order Passeriformes; family Fringillidae; genus Calcarius; species Calcarius lapponicus. Next base: position 14,604,755 of record JBBFKN010000012.1, on the reverse strand, counting down.
CCTTCAAGGGCAGGGAAGGACACAGGGAGGTGAAGGAGAGGCAGAAAGGCTCAGCCAAGCCCTGCTGGTGAGGGACACAATTCCTGCCTGGGAGCAGGGCAAAGCACAGACCTTCTCCAGCATCCTTACAGCGCCCAGAGAGAGAAGAGCCAGGTGTTGGGGAAGATGGAACAGGAAAGCCTTGTAAATATGATTGCCTGGCAAAAGATTTTGAAAATATGGAAACTAGAAGTGAGATTGAAATGAAAGCAAGCTTTGAGATCCCTCAGTTACTGAACAACTGGAAAACAATGGTGTGGCCACTGAAAGTGATCCCCCTTTGATGGAACAACACCCTCTGCTTGCAGACAGGCCCAAGGGTCAGAGCAGACCCTGCCAGCTGGGCAGAAGGACCCAAAGAGCAGTTTTTAGGGTTTCCAAAGAGGAGTTTTTAGGGTTCCCAAAGAGCAGTTTTTAGGGTTTCCAAAGAGCAGTTTTTAGGCTTGGCAGGAGGGGCCCAAAGAGGAGTTTTTGGGGTTTAAAATGGAACACATTGTGGTAATGTAATGATTCCTATGGGCTGTATGTAAATGCTGTAGGATTTGTATCTTGTACTAGATTGGTTAGTGAGAATTAGAATATTCAGCGCAGAAGGAGATTTATTGTATTGTAACGGGAACCTTGTGCTCTTACCCTCTTACTCTCTCACCCTCTGATCCTCTCTCCCCCTCTCTTCTCTCAGTCCTGCTCTGAGCTGTGGTTGGCAGCTCCAGGCAGGTCCCTGCACTTGGCCCTTTGCAATAAACCCCAAATTCCACAACCAGAAGAAGATTTATTGTATTGTAACGGGAACCTCACTCTCTCATCCTCTTTACCACTCTCTTTACCTCTCCTTCTCTCTCTCAGGTCTGCTCTGAGCTCCCAGCAGGGCCCTTTGCAATAAACCCCAAGTTCCAAGCCCTGGCTCCAGAGATCTCTCATCTCCATCCATCCCCACCATCCCACCCCCATCACTCCTACAGCCAGGGAAGCTTGGCCTCAGGGCAGGTGAGCCCTGACACTGCTCCTGCTTCCCAGAGCAGCTGTTTGGGACAGAACCAGCTGTGGGAGATGGTGAGGGATCCCCCAGAGCAGCTGTTTGGGACAGAACCAGCTGTGGGAGATGGTGAGGGATCCCCCAGAGCAGCTGTTTGGGACAGAACCAGCTGTGGGAGATGGTGAGAGATCCCCCCAGAGCTGGGGCAGCTGCCCCCAGAGGGGACTGTGGTGGTGGGATGCACACACAGCAGCTCCAGCACTCACCTGGAGGATTGCACAGGATCTTGTGCGGTTTGTAGGAGGCAGAGATCCTCAGAGAGGCTGGGGGAAAGCAGGGAAAGAAGCCATTCCCCATTCGCTCTGTTAGCCCTGGCTGACTGCAGAGCACCTGGCTGCACAACCAGCTGCAGGAAACTCATGTGAAACTCAAACTCTGAATTTTGAATTTCACATTTCAAACCCTGGAGCATTTCTCTCCCACCAGCCAGGGAGGAAGAGGAGCCAGGTGGGCCGAGCTCACCTGGAGGGGCTGGGGGGACAGGAGGGTGACAAAACCAATGCCACCAGCCAGGCGAGAGCAGCAACAGCCTTTGGCACCAGGAGAGGCTGTGCCACTTCCCCAAAAGCGCCCAGAGATTGCTGTCATATTAATTTTGTAACAAATCATGGGGAGGTGTTTCCGCTTGAGGCAAGAGCGAGAACTCGGCACTTCCCCTGAGCTGTGTCACTGCCAGGCAGGAGAGGCCGGGGGCACCCAGGCTGGCACAGCACCCACTGGGCAGCCTCCAGTGATGCCCCTGCCCTGGCCATGGAGCTGAGAGCCCTGTTCCTGCTGCCACTCTGCTTCCCAGGTAGGAGAAGCGCTCGGGGCGTCCCTGGGGACAGGGAGAACCTTCCCCACCTCCTTCCTGCTGCCCTGGGAGCGCCTCCAACGCCAGCACCAGGCTCTGAGCTGGGCACTGGGTGCCAGGGAAGGGCAGTGGGTGCCAGGGAAGGGCAGCCCCAGCTCCCTGGCTATGGGAGCGTCATGGGGTAGGATGGTTGGGATGGATGGATGGATGGAGACCAGAGATCTCTGAAGCCAGGCTGTGGAATTTGGGGTTTATTGCAAAGGACCAAGTGCAGGGCCCTGCTGGGAGCTGCCAGGCACAGCTGGAGCAGGACTGAGAGAAGAGAGGGGCAGAGAGGATGAGAGGGTGAGAGAGTAAAAAAGGCAAGAGAGTAAAAGCATAAGAGAGTAAAAAAGTAAGAGAGGCAAGAGCTAAAAAGGTGAAGTTCCCATTACAATAAATCATCTTCTGTGTTGAATATTCTAATTCTCACTAACCAATCTAGTACAAGATACAAATCCTACAGCATTTCCATACAGCCTATAAGAATCACTACATTACCATACTGTGCTACATTTTAAACCCTAAAAACTCCTCTTTGGGCTGTGCTCACAGGGTCTGAGGATGAGGGAAGAGATGAGGATCTGACTCCATGTTTCAGAAGGCTTGATTTATTATTTTATGATATATATTATATTAAAACTATACTAAAAGAATAGAAGAAAGGATTTCATCAGAAGGGCTGCCCAGGGAGCTGGTGGAGTCACCATCCCTGGATGTGTTCAGGAACAGACTGGATGTGGCACTGAGTGCCCTGGTCTGGGTGACGGGGTGGTGTGAGGACATGGGTTGGGCTTGCTGATCTCAGAGGTCCTTTCCAAGCCTGTTGGTTCTGTGATTCTGTCATGCTGTGATTCTGTGATTCTGTGATCAGCTCCCCTCTCCCTCACCACGTCTGATCCTTCCAGGTCTCCAAGGCCAAGCCCCAGAAGGCCAGAGACGACGGGAAGGGGACACTCTGTACATCCAGTGTCCTTATGCATGGCAGGCTACTGACTCTTACACAAAATACTGGTGCCTCGCCCTGGGAAATGGAAAATGTCAAGATGTAGTGAACACATACAGGAAACAATCCCAGGATGGGAGAATTCAAATAAATGATGACACCACTGCTAAGACTGTTTCTGTCACCATGACTGGCCTCAAGGCAGAGGACTCAGGCACATATTTCTGTGCTACTTACAAATATTACAATGAATATCCACAGCTAAGGGTGATCTCACTGATTGTTTTCAGGGGTGAGTACCTGTACCCCACCCAGAGCCAAAGATTGTCAGGAAGCAACATCACTCCTTCCCCTGCTCTGCCCCCCTCTCCTCCACAGCTGAGCAGCTTCCCCTGGTCCCCCCAGCCTCATTCCCTGCTTTCCCTCCCACACTGGGAGAGAAGGAGCCCCACAGCCCTGCCTGGTCCTGCTGGCTCCCAGCTCCCCCTGCCCTGAGGGAGCTGCCCCAGGGCATGGTGTGTCCCTGGTGCTCCTGTGCCCAGCACTGACTGGGCAGTGCCACTTTGATGTTTCACAGAGCTGCTCCAGTGGGAGCTGGACACCCTGACAGTGCAGTGCCCAGTGTGGAGTAATGCCTGGTGCCAAGGACCGACCAAATGCACAGCCCTGGAGAGGAGACAAACATCTTCAAAACAGAGTGAAATGAAATCCCTGCAGGACAGAGTGTCACTGCAGTATAATGCTCAAGGGGCTCTTGCTGTCACCATGAAGAACCTGCAGGCCCAGGACTCTGGTGTGTACTGGTGTGCGCTGAACTATGGGCAAACCAGGAAAATGGAGGTCGTGCTCTCAGTGTTCAAGAGTGAGTACCTGCCATGTTCTGTGTGTCCCTGTGAGTACCTGCCATGTTCTCAGTGTTCAAGAGAGTACCTACCATGTTCTCTGTGTTTCTATGAGTACCTGCCATGTTCTCAGTGTTCAAGAGAGTACCTACCATGTTCTCTGTGTTTCTGAGTACCTGCCATGTTCTCTGTGTCCCTGTGAGTACCTACCATGTTCTCAGTGTCTATGTGAGTACCTACCATGTTCTCTGTGTCCAAGAGTGAGTACCTGCCATGTTCTCTGTGTCCAAGAGTGAGTACCTGCCATGTTCTCTGTGTTTCTATGAGTACCTGCCTTGTTCTCAGTGTCTCTGTGAGTACCTGCCATGTTCTCTGTGTCCCTGTGAGTACCCACCACGTTCTCTGTGTCCAAGAGTGAGTACCTGCCATGTTCTCTGTGTCCCTATGAGTACCTGCCATGTTCTGTGTGTTTCTATGAGTACCTGCCCTGTTCTCTGTGTCCCTGTGAGTACCTGCCATGCTCTCTGTTTTCCAGGGACCCAGAGGTATTGCAGTGCTGGGGAGGGGGTTCCCCACTCTGGGATCCCCCTTTGGGCTCTCAGCACACATCCTGGGTGTTTTGCAGGGACCCAGAAGCTCACAGCCAAGGAGTTCACCAGCATCACTGTCAAGTGTCACTACAAGATTGCAGACCACAGCGCCGTCAGCAAAGCCTGGTGCAAAAGGGAAGAGGGGAAAACGTGCAACGTGCTGGTCACCACCAGCCCAGAGCCCCCAGCAGCAAACAGCACGGCTCAGAAAGGTGTCAGGATCCAGGATGACACCCAGCAGGGCATTGTCACCGTCACCATGGAGCAGCTGCAGGTGCAGGACTCGGGCGTGTACTGGTGTGCGCTGCAGGTCAGCTCCGGGCTGCTCCGCATGGAGGAGATCACCCTCAACGTTTCCAAGGGTGGGTGTTGGTATTTTTACCAGTATTGCTGGACAGGACGTGCCTGAGCTTGTCTGGCCTTGCTGCTGAACCAAATAGTGGCCACTGTGGTGTTTTCACCCCACAGACACTTTTGGCTGGCTGGGTGTGTGGTGTTTCACCCCACAGACACTTTTGGCCGGCTGGGTGCTGCAGATGGGCATGTGGGGAACAAATCCAGGCCTGCAGGAGCTCTGGTGGTGCTGGGATGGAGCTTCCCCCCATAACAGGGGCTGCTCCTCTGGTTTCCCTCTGCTGGAGAAGCTCTAAGGCGATGGTGAAGGAAAGGAGTCGGTTCTGATGGAAGGTTTGGATCAGTTCTTTAGAGTGACTTTAGAGCCCTTTTAGACTGATTCATCCTTTGGCTTTCAAAGACCTTCCCTTGGGCTGTCAAGGGAGCAACTTTAGACTGGGATTTTACAGATCTGTGACTCGTGGGTTCTCTTTCAGACAATGTTTTAATGGTAAGGGAAGGCACTGAGGGCCCTGGTCATGGCAGGGCAGCACCAGGCTGCAGCCTGGCTCCTGCAGCACTAAGAACAAGCAACAAGGGGACATTGGGGTGCTCTGGACAAACTCAGGGGATCAGGGCCATGGGAATGCAGGGGCAGAGGTTTCACTGCTGGATGCAGAGCAGCCTCACAGTGACCACTCCTCTCCTCATGTCTGTGATTGCAGCGTTGCCTCGAAGAGGTGTTGCAGTCTCTGAAAACCAAAGCGAAGAAACTCTTTTGGATGACAGGTAAGGCCTAAATGAATCTCTGAGCCTGAGCACTCACAGGTTACTTGTGTTGTACACCTGGGGCAGGCAGGCCCTGGGCACTCTGCCTCCTGCCTTAGAGGAATTGGATATGACATTTGGATCCTCACCAAAGGTGGCCTCTCCTCCTCCAGCTCCTGCCCTAACCCTAATTTCAAAGAGGTAGATTGGTGAAATCGTGTCAGAGCCTTCTGCAGGTGCCTCTCTGCTTCTCTCTTCTCTTCTCTTCTCTTCTCTTCTCTTCTCTTCTCTTCTCTTCTCTTCTCTTCTCACAGAACCCCCAAATTCTGCCTCTCAGCCTTGACTTTATTCCCTCCTGTCTGAGTATTTAACAATGGGACAGTCCTTGGCTGCTCTTATTCCATGTACCAGTTAAATGTGAAGGATTTTTCTCCCTTTGTACATCTGCTGTCATCAATGCCACAGCAGCACCTCAGAGCAGAATCATCCCTGCTCCAAAGAGCCTGGAATGGTGCTTGGAGCTCTGAACAGTGGCTTGCTTCTAAAGCCTGGAGAATGGTTTAGGAAAAGCTCAGAAGATACAGCCGAGTAGAAAAATCAAGAATCAGGAACCAGGGAAGGTCCCCAGTGCCTCTTCTGAATCAGCAGAGACTTGCCCAGGCTCATAGAGGGAGGACCCTGCAGGATCTCTCTTGCAGGAGAAGCAGATCCTCCTTCCAAATGAGCCCATAAAACCTGTCCCTGGCCCCCTTTTGGTGCCTGTTTGGTGATGGGCTCTTAAACCATCCCACCCTCTCTCCAGCTGCAGTGGGAACACCTTTTTCATCCTGTCCGTGGTGCTGCTCATCCTGCTGCTCCTGGCCCTGCTCACCTCCACAGCCCTGGCTGTCAGGTACTACAGGCTGCTCCTGAGAACAGGTACGTGGGCTGGGGTTGTGCCAGGTGAGCTCAGAGCCCCGGGAAGGTCAGGGTCTCGGTTTGGAAAGCCAGGTGTCTGCTGAGGAAGGCAGGAGCCTCCCCTGAAATGGGGAATGTGAACCCTCCCACCCCTCCGAATTGCTGTAAATTTTAAATTAAGGGGCTTTGAGGCAAAAATATGGGAGCAGGAAATAACAGTTCTTTAATAGGGAAATAAAAGGATAAAATAAACAATGCAGTACACTAGAACAACACTGCCTGAGTCAGAACCCAGCCTGACACCCTGTGGGTCAGGGTGCTGGCACAGTCCCACTGGAATTGTGGCTCAGCCCTCCTGCAGTGTCAGGGGTGGCTCTGCTGGAGCAGGGATCCTGTAGAGAAGGATATATTCCTCCTCTGAAGATCCAGGGGAAGAGGCAGCTGCTGTTCCTCTGGGGAATCCAGTGGAGAAAGCTGTGCTGGTGTCTCAAAAACCTCTGGATTATATCCATGTAGGAATGCTCGGCTCCTCCCTCTGGGCTCACATCTCCCAGTGGGATGCTGCAGCTCTTATCAGCCATGCAGGGACATTCAATGGCTGTTATCAGCAATGTCCCCTCCCGAGGGAGGAGTGAATGTGGTCACTCAAAGAGAGAGATAAGGCAAACTGCCCGCTTGACAAAGGCAATCTGCCCTACAGATGGCAATGGAAAACATCTTGCACTGCAATCTTCAACAGTCAGGTTGGAGCTCTCAAGGCAGGCTCCTCCCTGCCTCCCCTCAGAATAAATCAAACCCAGGTTCCTCCAGAGGTGCAAACACCTTGGAGGAGGAGTAAAGACAGCAAAAAGCGTTCCCCAGGCTCAGGGCAGAGCAGATCCCATCATGGGCAGCCCCACAGCCCTCCCAAACCTCCTCAGGCAGAGCTTCTCATGGATTTCTCCACATCTGAACCCTCTGATTTTGTCTCATTGCAAAGGTATCAGAGAAGCAGAGGACACCAGTGACAGAGCAGAGGGCACAGCACAGGTAAGGAAAATGAAACATTTCCCACAGGGTGCCAAACCCCTGACCAGCAGTCTGGGAGGAGCTCTCAGACCCTCCTGTGGAGTTCAGTTTGGTTATAAACAGGAGGGAAATCGTATTTAATGGCAGGAGAGAGAGGAATATTCATAGCTGGAGAGGAAGGGGGGTAATTAATGCAAGGAAACCCCAGCAGGAACAAACTCAGTGGAGCAAATTCTGGTAACCCTTGAGAAGGGACTCAAGGTGTAGCAAGCAGGGTCAGAGCATGAGGCTCCACCTGCATCCAGGAGAGGCGGGGAAGAAAAGAGTTCTCTGTTCCTGCACCTCTGTCACGACCAGAGGTAAAATTGGACAGAGCTTCTCCTTTCCTTGGGAAGGAAAATCAGAGGTAAAATTTGGCCCAGCTTCTCCTTTCCTTGGGAAGGTAAATCAGAGAAAATCAGAGGTAAAATTGGACACAGCTTTTCCTTTCCTTGGGAAGGAAAACCAGAGGTAAAATTTGGCCCAGCTTCTCCCTTTCCTTGTGGGAAAATCTCCTTCTCCTGGCAGCAGCTGTGGCCTGGCACTGACTCATGCCAACGAGTGTTTTCCCTTTCTTTTCCCAGCCTGGCAGCAATGGGAGGAGGGAAGGTTCTCAGGATGACAGCAAAGGGCCAGCGTACATCAACCTGGATGTGCAATCCCAGCCCAGCCCCGAGGATCCTCTTTACTGCAATGTGGAACCGAGCCAGGCTCCCAGGAACCCCCAGCACGTGGAATATGCCATCATTGCCTTCAACCAGTCCCCGAGGACCGGCAGGGAGTGAAGCACAGAATCCCAAACAAGCCGGGAGCGGGAGGAAGGAACTGGAATACACAGTGGGAGTGAGGATAGGAGATGTGTGGATGGACGAGCTGAGTTTTTGGTGTGTTTGGTGTTGCCTGAGCATTTTCAGCCCTCTCTCTTGCTTTAAGAAGCTGAGGTTTTGCCACTCTTGTGACAGATTGGGGGATTCCCAGGGTCTCTTGTACATTTGCTTTCCCAATTCCATTAAAGCGCAGAACCTTGGAGAGGCAGGTGTGCAAAGGAGCGCTGTGGCCGTGGCTGGGTGGGATGTCCTGGTACAAATCCTGCCCCAAATCCCAAGAATTCAGCTCCTGTGGCCAAGCAAACTCATTCCAGTGCTGCAGGGATCAAACTCCAACCCTGCTGTGGCCGGGTTCATTTTCATGGAATGGGCTGGGGATGTGCTGGATTCCAACAAAAAGCAGAAGCAGCCCCTGCACTTCCCTGTCTCTGCTGGAAATGCTCCAAATGACACATTTTGTTTAACAGTCATGTGGGCAGCAACGTGAAATGAGTTCTTGGGGCTCAGTTTTTGGATTGCACAGATCCATTTTAGGTCTTCTTCTGGGGCCCCTGCCCTGCTGTGTGTGGTTGGATTTCACACAAGGATGCTCCCACAGGTTCTTCTTTCTCCTGGAAACCCAGGGGATGATGTCCTTGTCCTCCTTCACCCTCAAGATGCTGCCAGAGCTACCAGGAGATCCTCCCTTTCATCTTTCCAGAAATTCCCCCTTGCACAGCTCCTGTAAATAATTTATCATGATTTATCACCATCGTGCTTGGAGTGCCAGCACGAGGGGATGGATTCCCACCACCACAGGGATTTTGGGAAGGAATTGTTCCCTGTGAGAGTGGGCAGGCCCTGGATCCCTGGAAATGTCCAAGGCCAGGTTGGATGGGGCTTGGAGCAGCCTGGGATGGTGGAAAGTGTCCCTGCCATGGCAGGGATGGAGCTGGATGAGCTTTAAGGTCCCTCTGACCCAAACCATTCTGTGATTCCATGAAATCCTGCTCTGGTGGGAGCAGACACCCAGCCTGATGCTCCATGCACAGGTTCTTCTTTCTCCTGGAAACCCAGAGGATGATGTTCTTGTCCTCCTTCTCCCTCAGGATGCTGCCAGAGCTACCAGGAGATCCTCCCTTTCATCTTTCCAGAAATTCCTCCCATGCACAGCTCCTGTAAATAATTGATTTATAATTTACGATTTATCTCCATCGTGCTTGGAGTGCCAGCACGAGGGGATGGATTCCCACCACCACAGGGATTTTGGGAAAGGATTGTTCCCTGTGAGGGTGGGCAGGCCCTGGCACAGGGTGCCCAGAGGAGCTCTGGCTGCCCCTGGATCCCTGGAACGTCCAAGACAAGGCTGGATGGGGCTGGGAGCAGCCTGGGATGGTGGAAGGTGTCCCTGCCATGGAGCTGGATGAGCTTTAAGGTCCCTCCAACCCAAACCACTCTGTAATTCCACGATTCCATGAAATCCTGCTCTGGTGGGAGCAGACACCCAGCCTGTGGCTCCAGCCCACCACGCGCTGCTCCCTCCCTGAGCTGGGCAGTGCTGATGCCTGAATTTCCAGCCCACGAGGGCAATGCCTGTCCCCGGAGCATTGCTCAACGTGCGGGATGGAGAAGATGCCAAGTTCCTGTGCTCCTTCCTTCCGTCACAGCAAGCAGGGGGAGAGGAGCTGCCCCTGGGCTGAGCCAGCTCGCTCCTCTCCTGCTCCTCTCCTGCTCCTTGTCTGCCCAGCCCCATGGAGAAGCTCCTGAACCTCACCTTGCTCTTCCTGTCAGGTAAGATCCACGCATGGTTTTGGGGTCAGGTAAAGGGGAAAGGATTAAGGCAAAGCTTTGGCTCTGTCTGAAGGCTCCATCCTCAGAGTTTTCCCTTTGTTTAGCAAAGCACCCATCAAAGGGTGATCCTGGTGCTCCCAGGTTTCCTCACAGGGATCCTTTTGAGTCAGAGCCGGAACCACCGATGAGAGAAGTCCTGTGTGTGACGTGAAATTGCAAAATTCTGGGTTGTTTGCATGAGCAAATGGGATTTACATAGATGCAAATGATCGCAGGTGGGGCTCAGGGGCAGGGAAATGAAACCCAGTGAAGGGCACAGCTCTGAAATCCCAGACACTTGGGTTTTCCAGCTTGGAAAGGAATGAAATGAGGTGCAGGGCCCAGCTGGGGCTCTCTGCAGCACTTTGGGGATCCCAGATCCTCACAGCAGAGCAGGGAAAGGCAACAGACTCGGGCTGTGGGAGCGCAGGGACCTGTCCCAAAAACTGGGGTGAGTTTGGGAAGAGTTCACTGTGCTTTGCACCCAAGAAGAGAGGAGGAGCATCAATAGTTTCTGATCTGTCGGCAGAGCTGGTTGAAAAGAGAATGACACAACATTTTCCAGGGGGACATCAGGGGATTGTCAGTGGTTCTGTGTGAGAGATGTTTTGCGGTGCTGTGGGAATTCTGGGGCTGAAGGGACAGAGCTGGAGGAGGGAAGGGGGAATGGGAAAAGCAGTTAAAGAGTTTTGGAGGGGTTGAACAGGACTGGGCTGGATATTCCACGAGGTAAACTCTGACTGGAACAAGCGAGTGGAGCGACACATCAGGATAAAGCCCTGTAGGTGTTGGATTGCAGAGCACGGATCCATTTTAGGTCTTCTTCTAGTCAAGCTGAAAGAACTTCATAGTTTTTAGTTTACAATTCACTTACAATTGTTGAAATTATTGTAAGAAGTGTTATTAAAAGGCTCAGCCAGCACAAAGTCCTCACAAGAGCCTATTTTTAAATTCACTTCTGTTTTATCATTACTTATGATCTCACAGAAGCATTTGCCTGTGACTTTTTTTTCACTGGAAATAGAGATTTCCACAAATACCACACTGCACATCTCTCTGGAAGTATTAATAGCTCAGACTGTCCCCTCTGCCTGTCACAAAGAGGAATGGAAATTAGAAATAAGGAACCAAGACAAAAAAAAAAAAAAAAAAAAAAAAAGAGTAGCAAAGACCAGTTGTCAACATGGTTAAAATTAGTAGGGTATTAAAGATAGGGTGGAAAAAAAAGTTAAACTGGATTTGATAACTGGGATTCAGAAGGAACCAGTGAGCAGGGCACTGGTTTGGAGGTGTCACTGGGACAAATTCCAGAATATCCGAGCCAAGATCTGAGCACAGGGGGTTGGTCATGGGGAAAGTGGAGAGGTGACATCCTACAGGTGACAACGCTGAGGGTCACAGCCTGTGGGGGACAGACAGCCCTTCAGGTGGCACCCTATGGGTGACAGCCCTCCAAAGACACACCCACAGGTGACAGCCCTACAGGTGACACCCTATGGGTGACAGTTCCACAGGTGACATCCCTATGGGTGACATCCCTACAGGTGACACCCTATGGGTGACAGTTCCACAGATGACATGCCTACAGGTGACATCCCTATGGGTGACAGCCCTATGGGTGACATCCCTATGGGGTGACATAGTCCTACAGGTGACAGCCCTATGGGTGACCCCACTAGAGGATGAAAATGACGTTCAGCATCTCCACAATGAGGGATAGATGTGATAGAGCCTTGGTTCACCCCTCCTTCTGTCCCTCTGTCCCTCTGTCTCTCCGTCCCTGTGTCCCTCTGTCCCTCCGTCCCTCCATCCCTGCATCCCTCTGTCCTTCCATCCCTCCGTCCCTCCATCCCTCCGTCCCTCCGTCCCTCTGTCCCTCTGTCCCTCGGTCCCTCTGTCCCTCCATCCCTCCATCCCTCTGTCCCTCTGTCCCTCTGTCCCTCCATCCCTCTGTCTCTCCGTCCCTCCATCCCTCCGTCCCTCTGTCCCTCCGTCCCTGCATCCCTCTGTCCCTCCGTCCCTCCGTCCCTCCGTCCCTCCGTCCCTCCGTCCCTCCGTCCCTCCATCCCTGCATCCCTCCGTCCCTCCGTCCCTCTGTCCCTCCGTCCCTCCGTCCCTCCGTCCCTCCATCCCTGCATCCCTCTGTCCTTCCATCCCTCTGTCCCTCCATCCCTCCATCCCTCCATCCCTGCATCCCTGCATCCCTCCATCCCTCCGTCCCTCCGTCCCTCCGTCCCTCCGTCCCTCCGTCCCTCTGTCCCTCTGTCCCTCTGTCCCTCCATCCCTCTGTCCCTCCGTCCCTCCGTCCCTCCGTCCCTCCGTCCCTCTGTCCCTCTGTCCCTCCGTCCCTCTGTCCCGTAGCATCCTGCGCTGCCGAGAACATCACCGTGGTGGCCGTGGAGGGTGACACCATCTCCGTCAACTGCTCGTACGACGCGCGGCAGTGGTGGCGGGAGAAGAGCTGGTGCCGGCAGCTGGGGCGGCGGCGCTGCCAGCCCGTGGTGAGCGCGCCGCCCGCCTGGCTGCCCCTGCCCAGGCCCAGCCGGGGCAGCACCTCCATCAGGGACGACGCCCGCGCCGGGCTCCTCACCGTCACCATCAGGGGCCTGCGCCGGGAGGACGCGGGGCTCTACCAGTGCCAGACGGAGTTCCTGGGCCGCACGCGGAGCCTCAGGAGGGTGCAGGTGGAAGTGCTGGCAGGTGCGCGCCGGTGGCTCCCGGTTCGGGGGAGTTCCTCGTGGAATTTCAGGGGTTCCTCAAGGGAATTTCACGGGTTCCTATTGGAATTTCACGTGTTCCTACTGGAGTTTCACACGCTCCTACTGGAATTCCATGGGACCCTGTTGGAATTTTCGTAGGTTCCTCTTGGAATTTCACGTGTCCCTACTGGAATTTTATGGGCTCCAACTGGAATTTCACAGATTCCTACTGGAATCTCACAGGTTCCTGTTGGAATTTCACATGTTCCTACTGGAATTTCACATGCTCCTACTGGAATTTCATGGGACCCTGTTGGAATTTCGTAGGTTCCTACTGGAATCTCACAGGTTCCTGCTGGAATTTCACGTGTCCCTACTTTAATCTCACAGGTTCCTACTGGAATTTCACGGGCTCCTGCTGGAATTTTATGGGCTCCAATTGGAATTTCACAGGTTCCTACTGGAATTTCACAGGTTCCTACTGGAATCTCACAGGTTCCTGTTGGAATTTCACATGTTCCTACTGGAATTTCACATGCTCCTACTGGAATTTCATGGGACCCTGTTGGAATTTCGTAGGTTCCTACTGGAATCTCACAGGTTCCTGCTGGAATTTCACGTGTCCCTACTTTAATCTCACAGGTTCCAATTGGAATTTCATGGGCTCCAACTGGAATTTTATGGGTTCCAATTGGAATTTCACAGGTTCCTGCTGGAATTTCACAGGTTCCTACTGGAATCTCACAGGTTCCAATTGGAATTTCACAGGTTCCTACTGGAATCTCACAGGTTCCAATTGGAATTTCATGGGCTCCAACTGGAATTTTATGGGTTCCAATTGGAATGTCACAGGTTCCTACTGGAATCTCACAGGTTCCAATTGGAATTTCACATGTTCCTGCTGGAATTTCACAGGTTCCAATTGGAATTTCATGGGCTCCTACTGGAATTTTATGGGTTCCAATTGGAATTTCACAGGTTCCTACTGGAATTTCACAGGTTCCAATTGGAATTTCACATGTGCCTACTGGAATTTCACAGGTTCCAATTGGAATTTCATGGGTTCCTATTGGAATTTCACGGGTTCCTTCTGGAATTTCATGGGTTCCTACTCGTATCTCGTGGGTTCCTATTGGAATTTCACAGGTTCCTATTGGAAATATCACAGGTTCCCACTGGAATCTCACATGTTCCTACTAGAATTTCATGGGTTCCTATTGGGATTTCACAGGTCCTTGTTGGGATTTCATGGGTTCCTATTGGAATGTCTCAGGTTCCTACTGGGATTTCACATGTCCCTACTGGAATTTCACAGGTTCCTCTTGGAATTTCATGGGTGTCTGCAGCTGCCAAGGGCCCACTTGAGTCAACACCTACTTTTGTCTTGCTCTAAGGAGGTGGTTCTGTGTTTCACTGCCTCTCCTTATTCCTGATTTTCAGCAGCGTGACCTCACTGTTAGAGGGTATCTGACACGTCACCTCCTTATTGCTCCCAGTGCCCCGGGTTCCCTGCCCAGCTGAACATCACCCAGAAACATCTCCAGACTAAACTGTTGTGTTTCCACCAGCAGCTGCCCTGGTGACCCACGTGCCAGAGGAGCCCAGAGCTGTGCAGAGCATCTCCAGGTGAGCCCAAAACTCCTCGTGCTGAGATCTCTCATCTTCCTAGGGCTAAGGCAGCACGACAAGAGATTTTTTCAAGGTTGGACTATCCCCTTCATGGTTGCGTTTCTGGTCCCCCACAGGTCCCCTCCTGACGTGGATTTCACTGTTTTCTACATCCTGGCTGGATTCCTGGTGGCCAAGTTCATGGTGGCTGTGCTGGTCGGTGCTGTTGCCCACAGCAGGAAGAACAGGGAGAGAGGGCAGAGCCCAGAACTGGGTGAGCAGCAGGAGCTCCCACTCCCTGCTGACCTTGGCCATGATGGACTTGGCCTCTCCTGGGAGAGCTCTGCGTGAGCCAAGCCAAAGGGAATCCATGGAAAAGGCAAATCCATGGAAAAGGCCACCTCCAATGAGAAAAGGATCACTGCTAAGCACAGGTCTGGAAGAACCTGTCACTCTGGAGAGGGAATGTCCCCATCTTCTTCATCACCACTTCCCCTTGGAGTGTCATCCCCAGGCAGTTATTCCAGTCCTCATTCCCAGGACCAGAACTGACACCCATCAGCTTCCTGTCACCTCAGCTGACAGATTCTGTCTTTCCAAGGTGAGGAAGAGCAGCTCCCAAAAGCTGCTTTGGACAGTGGGGATGCTTGGAGGAAACCCCTGTTGGAAAGGTGTGAGGAACTGCAGGACACACCAGGACAGGGATGGGGTCTCCTTGCATCTCTGAGCCAGCTTCTCCTCTCTGAAGGGACTTTGTGAACACAGAACTGTCTCTCTGCGGTTCTCCCTGTGTTTTCTCTCCCATGTGGTTGCTGTTCATCCCTCCCCACCGAGCTGCACTCAGCTCTCCCAGGCTCCAAACCTACGGGCACTCACGTTTCTTTTCCCCTACAAAACTAATATATAAAACAATAAAATAAAATCCAGCTGATTCTCCAGCTTGGTGTGGATTCCTGCAGGACAGCAGGTGACAGTCGTGTCCCAGAGCAGAGGTGATGCTTGGGACACCCTGGAGAGTTCAGAACATCCAGGAACACTCAGAGCCAGCAGGACAGGCTGGAACATCAGAGCCAGCTCTGTGCAGGAACAGCAGCTCAGAGCCCAACCTCTCACTGCCCACAGAAGCAATGGCTGAAATTTGCTTATTTTAATTACACTTTTGGGTTCTCATTTTTAGAGCAGTTCTGTGTTTTGTCCAGAAATTGAAGTTCATGGTGGGACATCTGGCAACCTTTGTCCTTCCAAGGTCTTTCCCTCCCACCACTGTGAGGTTTTCAGTTTTAAATCAGCAACTTTTGAGGGAAAAAATTCTGTGTTTGTTGCTCTATTCTGGTCTGGACAGTGACTTGCTGTATGACTGCATCAAAAGAGAGGAATTTGCCATCTGAAATAAAAATATCTCCAAGGAAATAAAAAGAAATTAATGAATACCTTAATGATTACCATCAGAAACAATGAATGTAATTTGTTAGTATTGTATTTATCAAAAGCAAATGGGTTTGGGGCAGAAACATTTCTGGGGCTGGTTCTGTCCTTCCCTTCCCCTGTTCCCCCTGTGCTGACGTTGGCTCTGTGACCTGCACACTCCCTGGGGGTTTTTTCCTCTCTTCCCCCCATGAATCACAACTCAAGGTTCATCAGAACTTTTGGGGCTGTTTGCAAAAACAAAAACAAGAAAAGGAACTCGCTGTCCCTCAGTGCTCCCATCCTGTGAGAGCCAGCAGGAAACTCCAGCCCTGTGCTGGGTGCAAAACGCTGCCCCAAATTCAAGGTAACTCTGATCAAAGCCCCTTTAAAGCTCACATTCCCTTTTACCACACGTCCCCTCTGCTCTTCCCCAATTTCATGAGGCAAGGAGGAAATATTTGCAGCTGTAGCTGAACCAAGGCTGATGTCCAGAGACCAAAACCACTTCCCTGAAAACCACCCAGCTCGGTTTGAACCCAGCTGCTGAGGGTGGGGATGGGCTGAGGGAAAACCTGGATGCAGAATTCTGGAAAACAATTGCACTTTTCTAACAGCACAGGCGGGCAAACCCAGAGGAAAGCTGGGGTGCATTTCCTTTTTCAAATCACTCAATTTTTTAAATAGCAGGGAGCTATGAACCCAAATAGAGGAAACTGCTCGTGTCTGGCAGCAGCTGATACAGCACCACAGCCAGGCCAAGGGAGCTCCTTCCTCTGGACCTAAATATTCACCAAAAAAGCATCAATTACTGCCCATTCTGATGAGATTCAGCAAAGTGGTAAAAAATCTGCCTTATTTTAAACTTATGAGATTTTTCCTGGCCTTCAGAGAGACAAGTAATGCATTTGACATGTTCTAATAAACAAGGGGCTTCTTGGAAGATATTTGTCTACTTTATAGTACAAATTGTCATCAGCTTGAGCTCCTGGGGTGGAATTTACTCTCCCAATTTAGTGATTTGTTTTCCAAAGAAATAACTCTGTATATTCCCTGTTTGTTGTTTATTAACACTCAGGATAAATCTAGCTTGACTTTATTACAAATTACAGCCCTGTTGATCCAACTGCAGGATCCTGTTATGGTGGTGATAGGAGCAAACATCCCTCAGGGATTATGGATAAATCCCCAAATTCAGCTGACTGAGATTCTCCTCTGAATTCCGTGAGCTACAGGCCGAGGATGCTGAACAGGACACAAAATTGGGTTTAATTTTTGGATATCAAGATGTCAGGAAGATTCCAGCCTGGATAGTGGGTGGCAGGGGAGGGAAGGAAGGTGGGAAGGCAGGGAATGAATCCTGGATTGGACAAACTCTCCTCTGTGAGTGATTCTGCAGCTCTGAAGGTGAGGGTGAGAGAGAAAAGCAAATTCTTGTTGACTGCTTTGATGTGGCTCCCCAATACCAAGTTTTTTTTACCATTATATCCGAGATGATTTTATTATTCTACAGCAAATTGTCTGAAAAAAACCCTCCAAAACCTAGAAAACTACATAATAGCTAAAGAAACTGATTTCTGACTTCCTAAACGGGCTTGCATGATTGTTCTCCTCATTTCCTGCCCAGCTTCCCATGTTCTGCTCTTACATGCTGTCATTTCCTTCTTTTTTTTTGTTTGTTTGTTTGCATTAGGGTTTTTTTTTGTGTGTGATCATCACTGTGTTGTCCAGTTCTGCAAAGAATTCGTGACTGGCAGCTTTGTGCTCTGGGGGTTTGGAGATGGGGAAATGTTGGTGTGGAGTCTGTGCTGCCCTCCCCCAGCCCATCACAAAATTCCCAACAAAGAGCAAAAGCTTCTCGGTTTATAAATTTTATTAGCTGGAGAGTGTACACAGTACTTACAATTGCATCTATTAAAGACCAAAATACACTTGAAAAAATGCATCATATAAAAAAAATTAAAAACTTTGAACTATGTACAAACTTTGCCTGACGTTACGTTAAGCTCAGGACCCTCCCACGCCCCTTCACAAAGAAAAGTTTATTTTTTTTCCCCTCTTTTTAACATGCAGGGCCTTAAAGCCATTTAGCATCACTTGAGGACCATTTTCTTCCAAATCCTGATCTTTACACTCCTATAAATCTGGGTTTGGATGGGTTTGATGCTTCACTGCTCTGGGTCAATCAAACACATTTTTTCCCCAAACCTCTTCTTTCATCCACACCCCAAAAGTGAAGTTTTTACTCAAGTGTAGCCAATCTACAAAGAATTTGAATTTAATTACTAGGGAGGTTTTGAACAGGACATGTCTCCAGTTTTCACAGATTTGCCTGGAAATGAAAGCAGATATTTTCGGTACCGTGGTGTTGACTGCTGGCTCCAACCTCACCAAATGAACACAACTTTCAGCAGTGATACACAGAACACAAAACAAATTAAAAACAAAAAAATAGGAGCATTTGGGCTTTCACATCACTATTTAAAGTATTAACAGTAAGACTTTCTAGAACACAAATCCGTATTTCTTCACACACAACCTACAACAGCAGATCAGAGAACCTAGATATGAAGGGATACTGGGAAAAAGTTTACAAGTTCTTTAAGAAAAGTAAATTATTTCTTTAAAAAAATGAAACAAAATCTATGTCAGAGCAATAATCTTGCTTCCTGAATTTCCAGCTCTCAAAAAGATGTTTCAGGACAGAGATTTCCCATCAACCGAAGAGCAAAAAACATCATGGAGAGGATCTTACTCCAGCACGCAAATATTCCACCAACAAAATGTACAGATGCTCCAAAAAAAAAAAATATTTACAGTAACGCTGCAAATTCAACTAAAATCCCTTCAGGAAAGCTGCACATTCCTGGAATGGGGGAGAGCCCAGGAAATGCTGGGTGAGTTTCAGGCGCCAGCTGAGCAAAACCAGCGCTGGAACTGGACAAGGATTTAAGGCAGAAGCAACCAGAGGCCCTGAGGATGCCATCCACGTTCAAAATGCCCTTGGAATTATTAGAAATAAATCCTAATTAAGAGCTGTGAGCAGTGTCAGATTGCTGGTCTGACTTGGGACAGAAACTGAAAGCAAGGAGATTGATTTGCCTGCCAGGAGCCAGGCCAGCTCCTCCTGCAGCTGCAGCTGTCCCCGAGTGTCCTTCCCAGGGTGGGACAGCACCAGGATCACAGCAAGGGGCTGAGCTGCTTCCAGAGATCCAACCCCAAACCCCTCTGCAGCTCCTTCCACCTGAACAGGCTCCCTCTTCCTCCAGGACTGCCCGCTCACAACAAGGATCCAACGTTCCTGCTCCCTCTCGGGTTCAGTGTTTTTGTTTCATCCAAAGGAAAGAGCGTTTTCCAAGCTCTGTTCTTTTGTGTCCTCTTGATTTGTCCTCCACTTTGTCTTTAGCCATAAGCTTCCAGTGAATGGGAGAAGATGGGAGGGAGGAAATGTGATTTCCAAGCTGCATTTCCTCGTCACCTGAATTCAGCATTCGCTGGATTGAGCACAGTCTCACCCATCCTTGGCAGCTTTTCCTCACTCTTCAGCTTCACCTGGCCAGGTTCACATTCCCAACCCCAAATTTCACTGCTGTGCTCCAGTTTGAACTACAGGACACAAAACCTGGAACTTCTGGGACTCCAGCAGGCAGATGATCCCCAGAGCAGCTGTGTAACTCAAGGTGAGCAGTGCAATGGTGAGAAATCACCTGTTAAATGCTTTGAACTACTGCTCCCATCACCAAAATTCAAATTATAATAGAGCAGGCTTTGAATCTAAATTAAAACTCTGTTCTGTGGAGATGCTCAGACAAAGCCAGCTGTAGGCCACGGGAAAATCCTATTTTTTAATAATGTAAGGATTGCTCCTTTGCTAAGTGCCACTTCTGTTTTGTTTTTAAGAGCTTAATTTATAAGAAGCATGAAAGGTTCATCAGTATCTGCTGAGTCCTTCAGGGAGCTCAGGCTGAGCTGCCCCAGCTGCTGCTGTCCTGAATCATCCCTTGGAACTTCAGAAATGATTTAGGCATCAGAAACTCCATCCCAGCCATGGCCAAGTGCCACCACTGTGACACTGGGGGTTCCATCTCTTGGAGGAACCATGGGCTTCACTGGCAGGTGAAAAAAAAGATTTAAAACAAAAAAAAAATCCTTTGGAAGAGAGTCACTGACGAGTTTCAATCCTTTCTATGCTCACACCCAGTTTTCTTCCAAAGCAACAAGTACTGGCAATGAACATCGAAACCCAGCCAGAGATTTACTGATTTACTGACCCAATCCCCCCCACATCTCCCTCTCCCACCCCACTTGCAACAGAGACACAACACATCAAGTCCTGCAGTAATCTTGACTATTTCTAGCATTGATTGGATGGCTGAACCTTTCCCAGAGAAGAGCTTCTTTACACATCTACAAGGTGGAATTGAAAAGAATCCCCTTCAGTTTCTGCCAGGGTCAGAAGTGCAACAGCAATGCCCAGCTCAGGGAAAACCAAGTCCAAAGGGGTGAGGAGTGGATGGAATAACAAATCTCAAAGCCAGCCCTGTCCCTGGACAGGGCTGAGCTGCACCAGCCACAGGGACTGAGGTGGGAAATGAAGGAAAACCAGAGATGAACACTGAATTCCCTGTGCTGGATC
Source organism: Calcarius lapponicus (assembly GCA_039654755.1). Taxonomy (NCBI): domain Eukaryota; kingdom Metazoa; phylum Chordata; class Aves; order Passeriformes; family Fringillidae; genus Calcarius; species Calcarius lapponicus. The sequence continues at coordinate 14,584,442 of JBBFKN010000012.1, read as the reverse complement.
AGGAGAGGGCACCAAGGAAGTCTGCAAGGTTCTGTTTGAAGAGTTGAAACCTCAAGCACGTCCTCAACACGTGGTGCTTGCTCTGTGGAAAAGGACAGGCTGTGACATGGAGATTGTCCCACTCCAGGGTTCACTGGGCACTCTGGGCAGGCAGGACAGGCTGGCAGGAGGGATGGGAATTCCCTTCAGGTGTTTTTCCCTGGAAGCAGGGGTTAGGAGACCCTGATCATCTGTGTCATTGCTTCTTCGTTGCTTGGAGTTGGATCCTGCAGACACAAAAGGGTGGAAATTTCACATTTTTCCATGAGGCAGAGAGAACCACACACGACCATCAGGACACACTCTTGCACTTCCCCTGAGCCCCAAAACTGTCCTGGTTTTCCTGGGTTTTACAGGCCACAAAAATCCTAAATAACTCCCAGAATTTGTTGTTTCTGGTACTTAGGACCACCATTTAGGAATGATTTTAGTTCAAAATAAGAAACACTGCCTAAAGGCATAGGACTCTAAAGCACTGAGCAACCACAGAACCTGTTCATTCCACTCCATTATTTCCCTTCTTTGCACCTTTTATGCAAATCAAGATGCAGCTAAGAATCAGATATTCTCATTTTTTAATTTTCCATCAGATGTAAAAGATATAAGGAGTTTTTACCTTTCATTGAGGTCCTGAAAGAACAGCCCAGTCCCCAGCCAGAAAGGCTGTTTTACAAACACAGAATGTTTGTGTGCATTTATCCTAAGAACTACAAAGTGAACACGCTTCTACCCACATTATTGTCATTTAATTCCTCAGGGCAAACATCCCTTGCTCTCCACAAGCAGTGACAGGAGGTTTTATTCCCAGGCTTTATTTATTTTATGCTTGGAATAAATCTAAAGGCAGGGAGGGCAGCAGATGAAAAATTCAGAGGCAGGGAGGGACAAGCAGCTAAAAAAAACCCAAACAAAGCAGCACAGACACCTCTGGTGCGTGTCCTGAAGGGTTGAAAAGGGGATTTGCCCCAAACCCCACTCACCTGCATGTGAGGGCTGTCCTTTTCCTTGGGGGAGAAGAAGCGACCGCCCTCTCCCCGTTTCCTGGCCATGGCGTGCCGGTGCCGCGACTCGTGCAGGTATTTCTGCAGGGAGGGAGAGAGGAGCAGCTCAGGGAGCAGCCACTCCTCCCAGGGGAAATTCCCAGTCTCCATCCATCCATCCATCCATCCATCCATCCATCCATCCATCCATCCATCCATCCATCCATCCATCCATCCATCCATCCATCCCCTGTCCCACAGACTCCCAGTCACTGCCTCCCCAGAGGAAATTCCAGTCCCAATCCATCCCCTGCACCCCAGAGGAAATTCCCAGTTCCCATCCATCTTCTGCCCTACAGATTCCCAGTCCCTGCCTTCCCAGAAGAAATTCCCAGCCATTGTTTTTCCAGGGGAAACTGCAGTCCCCATCTATCCCCTGCCCCACAGATTTCCATCATTGCCTCCACAAGGGAAATTCCACTCACTGCTTTCCCAGGGGAAATTCCCAGTTCCTATCCATCCCCTGTCCCATAGATTCCCAGTCTCTGCCTCTCCAAAGGAAATTCCCAGTCCCCATCCATCCCCTGCCCCACAGACTCTGTGCTGACAGTCAGTGCATGTTCCCACACACTCCCAAAACCCCCCAAAATAAGCAGAATTATCCTCAAGGGACTTAAATTTTTTACCCTGATGCAGCTCATCATCAACAACAGAACCACTGGAAAACTGTGGAGGAACACCAAGATTCCAATGCTCATTTTCCAGCCCAGGTGGGATTCTGTGCCTTTGTCACAGAGCAACCCCGTGTTCAATGAGAGTTTTATCCTCACCCTTCTCTCTTTGGGGATTTTTCCCTCTGCTTCCAGCTTGGCCCGTGCCTGCCTCCTCTTCAGGATGCGGTGGTACTGCTTGGCATTGACATAGAGGGGCTCCTCTTCCAGCATCTCTGCTCCAGGCAGGGGGATCCTCTGGATGGCTGGGACTGAGCCAGCTCCAGGCACCATCTGTACACACAGGGGGGTTTAGTCCTTGCAGCTCAGCACAAACTCAACACAAAAATGGCATTAAAAAGCCCAGTATTGAAATAGAAAGTGGGTTTTGCTCGGGTAATGCAGCTGCTTAAATGAAAAGGAGCAATGAAGCTGCTCTCAAACTGCAAACACATCTAAAAGCAATCTGAAAACCTTTGCAAAACCAATCTGAAAACCTATGTAAAATCAAGCTAAACCTATGTAAAATCAAGCTAAACCTATGTAAAATCAAGCTAAACCCATGCAAAACCAATCCAAACCAACAATTCCTCATCAGTCCTGCTGGGTTTTCCTGATAGTGTGGTGGAGTTCACAGGGGTCCCAGGGTGAGGGGGGAGATGAGAATGTTGACTCCATGTTTCAGAAGGCTGGTTTATTATTTTATGATATATATATTATATTACAACTATACTAAAAGAATAGAAGAAAGGATTTCATCAGAAGGCTTGAAAGGAATGAAGGATAATAAAAATCTTGAGAGTCTGAGCCAGCTGGACTGTGATTGGCCATTAATGAGAAACATCCACATGAGACCAATCCCAGATGCACCTGTTGCATCCCACAGCAGCAGATAACCATTGTTTGCATTTTGTTTCTGAGGCTTCTCAGCTTCTCAGGAGAAATAATCCTTGCAAAAGGATTTTTCATAAAATATGTCCATGGCAATAAAGGTAATATTTCAATACAATTCCTTGGGTTGCTGCTTCTTGGACAATTAAACAAACAGGACATAGTTGGTGCTTCCCTTTCTTTTGGGTTATCTTTTATTATTTCATTTCAGAGCATCTCTAAGCCAACACTGCAGAGCTGCTGACATCTAGTGGGGACCAGCAACATTCAAGAGGCTCACACTACAAAGAAACAGGAATTACCAGGAAAAACCTCCATAAATGATGGAAACAAATCCTAAAGGACCCTCAAGAAAATCAGAAGTGAATAAATATATTTAAACCTCTGCTCATCAGCTCACACACAGCTCAGTTTGGATTTCAGTTTCTAGAAATCTGGGGGAGAAAGTCCAGAGCAAGGATCACAGCAGGATCCAGGCCTTTGGGAGCTGAAAATTTGTATTGTTTAAACTATAAACTAATGGAACTTACAGAGAGGACTGACCATGGTATCTCAATCTCAGACAAGAGTTTATCAGAGAACCAAGTGTTGTGGTTTGAGAGGAAGTGAGTTTTTTGGAATCACAGGATGGTTTGGGGTGGAAGGCATCTTAAGGATCCCCCAATTCCAACCTCCAGGGACACCTTCCACTGTCCCAGGGTGCTCCAGGCAGGGATGGAGCAGCCACAGCTCCTGGGGGTCCCTGTGCCAGGGCCTCTCCACCCTCCAGGGAGAAATTCCTCCCCAATATCCCACCCAACCCTGCCCTCCTTCCCCTTGAAGCCATTCCCCACTACCCCATCCCTACCCTTGTGAAAATCCTGCTAGATTTGAGTACAAAACACCTCAAAGCTCAGCCTCCAGAGGCAGCAGTGGGCATTTCACACCTACCATGACCATTCCCCCTGAATTGACCACGTTGCCAGCCACTGGCAGTGTCACTGTCACCGTCCCCTGGCCACTGCTGGTGGTGTTGGTGTTGGCTCCTGTTTGGACAATCTGGGCTCCAGCCAGGCTGGCTGCAGGAATGGTGATCATGCCTGTAACAGGGACTGTAACTTTAAGGAAGTAGAACACAAAAGGAAAGGGAAAAAAAAAGAAAAAACAAGACAAAAAAAAAGAGAGAGAAAGAGAGAAAGAGAGAAGAAACAGAAACACGCACACAAAAAGAAGGGAACAGCATTAGTCCCACTTCTGTGTTTTACTCATTCATCCTTCCAAAACATGCAGAGAGTCAGGAAAGTGCTACAGTGGGGGATTAAATTCCATCAGAATTCCTGGTTTTTGCATTTGTAACCCCACTGTGAGTAACCATGTACTCCTGAGGTGGAAAAGCAAAATTAAGGGGTTTTGTTCTACCAAGCCTTGCCAGAGACAAGGAGATTTTCTATTTTCTGGGGAAAGAACCCTGGAGTGAATTCCTGCAGAGCACACAAACACCTCAATAAATAAAAAGCCTCTCCAAGATGTGTCCTGGCTCCTCCCAGCCCTCCTACCTTGCTGCAGGATGGTTCCATCAGCATTCACAGGCTGGTACACGATGGTCTGGCCCTCAGCAGCCTGAGCAACCTGCTGGCCTTGCACTGCAATCTGCTGCTGGGTCTGAAGAAAACAAAGAGCACAACAACGTTACCAGTTGCCTCATTTTCACAGTTTTTACAATTCCTGAATGAACACATGGTGCTTGAGGTGTTCCAGGTGTCTATTTCTGCTGCCTCTTTAGCAGCAGTAAGAAATAGGCAGGAGCACTGAGCAAATACCTGGAGATCAAACACCTGAAGCACATGTAAGATGCATTTTCCAACAGTTCAATAATGAAAAAAACCCCAAATTTTAAGTTTCCTGTCTCACTATGAAGATGTGAAAGGAAGAACTGTTCTGCTCCAAAATTTAATTTTGGCCCCTAACCAAAAGCATCAGCAGAAACCCCAGGTGTGACTGGACTACTGCACACAATGGCCCAAGAATGGAATTAGCAATGCTTCATGTTTTCAAAATTCAACAAAGAGACAAAAACAACCACGAACCAATAAAATACAGAAACACGATGGAGAAAAACATGCAATCTGATTTTTCTGCCCCAGAGTCATGTGTGAAACACTACAAAAACATGACACTTATTCTCAAGTTCTCCTCAATATTAATAATTTTTTTTTAATTTTTTTTTTTACTTAACCACATCTTTAAAAGTTTCTCTTCCTGTTCCTCTGCAGAAAAGCCTTTCATGCTGGTGCAGTTACCTGTGTCTGGCCAGCAGTAACTGCAGTCTGGGGCTGCTGTATAATGATCTGCTGGGTCTGGCCCTGCTGCCCCTGTACCTGCACAGCCTGCCCACCTTGAATCTGAATCTGACCTGGCTGGACCAACTGAATCTGTGGAAGAAAGAGTCAGAAAGGAACATTAACTATGCCTCTGATTTCTCCCTCCTCAGCCTCAGCATGACCAAGTCATCTCTGAGGGTGATTTACTGTGGCACAGAAAAAGGAAGCAGGGAGTCTTCTCTTTTTCCAGTTGGGATGGATTGCTCCCTGTGACACAGGCACACAGGGCAGAGGGAGCAGCGTGCTCCAGCAGCTCTGCACTGCTTGCACAATAAATCACTCAGGAGAAATCAATTATTCACATCCACTGGGAACAAACAGGCAGGTGGAAGAGGAGGACTAAGATTTAAGACGTCTGAGGGGTGTTAATTATCCAGCACTCAGAAGTATTTCTGGGATTTATAAAGTTGTCCTCAGCTTTGCAGAGTCTTTCCACCGCTGTGGAACATTCTTAGATTAAAAAAAGAAGAGCTGGAATACGGTTTGAAGTTTGTGTTTAAAAACACAGTTATGGATTTTCCTCCACCAACCAGACCGAGAAGAACCTCATACAAATTACAGTGGCTTGCAACAAAGGAAATGTTAAATAAACCTCTCAAAACACCAAGACATCATTTGCCTTCCTGGACTGTGCTGGGCTCCTAAATCCCCTCCTAAATCATCAGGACACTTTCATTATGCCATGGTTACAGTTCTTCCCTTTGCTTTTCAGCAACACTTCAACCACCTCCTTAAATTTACCAACTGTCTTTTAAACAAGTCATTACTTCCAAAAAAATCCATTTTCTGTACCTCCTTCACTATTGCCTTCTGTGCAACAGGGATGTTTAAATCCCCCTTCAGCCATCACACATTAGAGGGGCTCAAGCACAAATGACTTGCAAGAAGCTTTCTTAAATAATTTTTTTTTAAATCCTCTTTCTGAACAGGCACCAGATCCCCAACTACATTGCAAGGGCCAGATAAAACATCCCAAGAGACAAAAATCCTGCTCTGTGGGAAGGTATCCCACATGACAGGCATCCCTATTCCCATAGGAAAGTATCCCTGCCTATGCCAGGAAGGTGCAACTGGATGAGCTTTAAGGTCTCATCCAACCCAAATCACTCCATGATAAAAAAACCCCAAAGCAACCCAGCTGTGTTTTAGCACCAAAAGCTTTGCACCAGGCCATAAACCATAAAAACTGAGCTCATAAAGGACTTCCACTCATTCCCACTGTGCCAGAGCTACCAAGCACCAGCTCAGCCTGCTTCTGCTCAACAAACAAAAAATCCTGCTGTGTGGGAAGGTATCCCACATCCCTATCATGGGTACCCCTATTTCCATAGCAAGGTATCCCTCCTATGCCAGGAAGGTGCAACTGGATGAGCTTTATGGTCTCATCCAACCCAGAAAAACCCCACAGGGGTAGGGGGGTGCAACTGGATGAGCTTTAAGGTTTCATTCAACCCAACCCATTCCATGATGAAAAACCCCAAACCAACCCAGCTGTGTTTTAGCACTGATCTAAAATCTTTGCACCAGGCCATAAAGGACTTCCACTCATTCCCACCGTGCCAGAGCCACCCAGCACCAGCTCAGCCTGGCTTTGGGCTGCTGAGCAGAGCCCTGTGTGGCAGTGGCAGCATCCCAGAGCCGTGCAGTGCCCCCAGGGTGTCTCACCTGCTGCAGCCCCTGTGTGCCAGACACGGGCACCTGCATGATGGTCTGGCCCTGGCCCCCGGGCACGGCCTGCACCATGATGGGCTGGCCCGTGGAGGTGATGAGCTGCCCCCCGCTCACCTGCACCATCAGAGGCTGCCCCTGCACCTGCAACAACAAGACAACAATGAAAACCCCGCCAGAGCAGCCCCCAGAGCCCACCCTGCCCATCCTGGCTGTGGGGAACGGGCACTGAGCTACTTCAAACCAGCTCTGGCCTCCCATGCTAGGGATTTAGTGAGTTATCTGCTTTTCTGGCAGTCTAGTTGTTATAAAGCATGAAAATCACATTTTCCAGCCACAAGGACTACCTTCATGCACAGCCCAAGAGCAAAGTGGGATAAAAGACTTCATTATTCACCTCGCAATTACTGATTCGTAGTTGAGGTTCCTATTGAGATTTTAAAATTTTTTTTAGTTGAGGTTTCTATTGAGAGAACTCTGTTCTGACAGGGAGGTTCTGAGGTGGCTTCAGCTCTCTCCAATTTTATGTCTACAACATTCCCATTTCCAAACTGACATGGAGCATGTGCTGAGAGAAACTCTCCATGGTGATTGGGGGAAATTGTAACTGGAGCCAACACAAAATGGGAATTCAGGGAGGAAAAGTCAAAGTGGATGAGCAGCAGCCACTTCTGGGCCCAAAAAGGCTTAGACTGGATAGACATATAAATATAAATATATAAATATAAAGTGGGAGGGTGGGCAGGCCCTGCTCAGAGAAGCTGTGGCTGCCCCTGGATCCCTGCAAGTGTCCAAGGCCAGGCTGGACAGGGCTTGGAGCACACTGGGATAGGGGAAGGTGTTGGGGTAGGAACTGGGTGAGCTTTAAGGTCCCTTCCCACCCAAACCAGTCTGGGATTCTGAGGTAACTTTGGCCTGAGAATCCCTGGACTCTTGGACCTGGTATCTCTCTGGTCACTGGGAAAAATGCCCAAGAAAACAAAAACAAGGGGAAAACTTCTCTGTTTGAACCCCCTCACATGCCAAGCCCCCAAATTCCCCAAACACATCTTGAAAAATACCTCCACAGCTTAAATACAAACTTAGTTTCATGAACTGGGGGATCACAGAATCTGATTTGTTTAGGAACAAGAACATCACAATGTGGTAAAGCCACCGAGTTCCTGGGTTTCACATCCCAGAGGCTGAGGAGCCAAATCCTGCCCTGGGAATTGGAGTTTGCAGGTCCCCACTCTGTCCCTCAGCCCTCAGCCCCTGGGCTGGGTCACACAGGGAGGAGCATGCTCAGGTCAGCACAGAGAAGCACAGGCAGCAGCACAATATCCAAGAAGCAGAAAGGAAAACAAGACATTCCAGGATTTTTGTTAATGAATCACAGCAAGGCAAACTAGGAAAAAAAAAAAAAGGTGGAGAGAACGTAACAAGAACCAGAGGTCCCAGTGAACCCAGCAACCCAAGTGAGGCAGCATCTGAGAGTTGAACTCTGAACATAAAAAATGCTGTGTTCATTCTGCAGCTGGCAGGGCCATCCCAGCCCCTTGGAGCCGCCCTGCTCTGGAGAATTCCAAACCAAACCAAACCAAAATCCTGAGTGCAAAACTGCCAAAGCTGCCCAGGGTCTGTCAGCTGCTCTACAAAGGGCTCCTGGAAAGCCTGGGTGAGGCTGCAAGACAGGAAACACTTCACACCGAAACCAGTTCTTCCAAGCTGGGATCTATTTGCTGTTTGGATTCACATGGCTCCTGGGTTTCCCTGTGTTGTTCACAGGTAAATAAGAAATTGGATCTCTCAGTGCCACAGAGGCCAATGCTGTCCCCAGGTGCCCTTTCAGTCCCAGCTGAGAAGGTTCCACTGTCCAAGCTCAGCTCTGGCACCATCTCTGTGTGGTGAAGGTAGAGCCCTCCTCAGGGAAGAGCTCAGAACCCTCATTTCCTTAGAATTACAGGAAATCTTTGGGCTTTATCCCAACTGCTCCTTCCTCATTTTGCTGTTTAGAACTTTAAAATCTCCCTGAACTTTATTCCCTCCCAGAATTCCTGCCATGCACCAACGGGAACAGCTCCAATGCAAACCCTAGAGGCAGCAGCCAGCAGAAATCCCTGCTCCACATCCCCCTGCTCCTCCTGGAAACCCTGGGAAAACACAGCATTAGATATGTGCTGCTGGGGAGGGTCATGCAGTGCTCAGAAACACAATCAGAGAGGTCACCACTACCTGGAGGGTCTGGACTTGCTGGCCTGAGGCCGATGCCACCTGGGCCTCAGTCTGCAGCTGGACAGCTGTGACACCTCCCTGCTGCTGGGAACAGGAACAGGGAGAGCTTGAAACATGGAAATGAACAACACACTGCTGGGACAGGGGGTGGGGATCATACACACTGCTCCAGGAACACGAGGAAATGGGAGTTTTAGCAAAACTAAGGATGGAGTTGCCTGGAACTGCACGTGGCACTGCCAGGTTCAATATTCCAACTCACAGGGAACAGGGCAGGGTATTTTGCAAGATTTCAAGCTCAGTTTCAGGGGTTTAGTTTTGAAGTTTCAGGCTTCAATATTCCCAACTCACAGGGAACAGGGCAGGACATTTTGCAGGATTTCAAGCTCAGTTTCAGGGGTTTAGCTTTGAAGTTTCAGGCTTCAATATTCCAACTCACAGGGAACAGGGCAGGGTATTTTGCAGGATTTCAGGCTCATTCTCAGGATTTTAGTCTGCTCACTGCCCAGGTTTTGGCACAGTGAAGGGTTCCAGATTTTGGGCACACTTGTTTGTCCAACAAAGCCCTTCCTGCAGCACAGTCTGAGCTCATCTCTGCCAGCCCTGTGTTGGTGGCTGCCCACCAGTGACCCTGAGGGACAGTCTGGAGAGGCTGCAGGAGCAGCCAGAGCTAAAAGCCTTTTCTATCTTTAGCCTCTTGCTAAGAGTCCCAAAATACTCCCAGTAACTGTGTTAGCATGGGGAGATGAAGGACAGCTCCCTCCCAAGTGCTGCAACAGCCTGGTAAAACAACTTATTTTAGCAAAATGTTTCATATCAGACACAGGCTGTAAGAAGTTGTACTGAAAATGAAAGCCAAGAGTTGGTTTTATCTCCTTTTCACTTGGAAAATGTCAATAAACCAACTACATCTTCGGTTATCTGCTGCAAACAGGTATTCCAGATAATCCTTAATATAAAATGTTTTAATCTCGAGTGCAATCTTGTTCTGGCTGCAAAAATCAACTCCAGCTAAACCCAGGGGAAGGATTTTGTCCCTCCTGAGGCCAAAGCAAAGCAGAGCTCCCTGAAAACATCATCCAGTGGCTCAGCCCTTTGCATGGCAAACCACCAAAGCTCCTCAAACCAGAGCAGGAGATGCCACAAAAATTCAGCAGCAGCTGGAAAAACATCCCCACATCTGGATATGGAAAGCTGAACAGCCAAAATCAGTAAACCCTCTAAACTCAGCCCTGGTGTTTTGCACACTGAAACATGAATTTCTTTGTGGGATGGACGAGTTCATCCAAAGCTCCTTGGTTGGTTGAATTCCTGGTCTGTGTGGTTTTTTCCCTCCATGTGTTGTTCTGAAACAAAGAATCTCTATAAATGCTCATTTGGTAAAGCTGGAGGAAACCTCTGTGGGCTTGAACAAAATCTATTTCAGCTTTGGGGGATGTTTTCTTGTGGACAACTGATTGTTTCTGTTAATATTCTGTTTCCTCCATTTTCAGAGATGCGTTAATATATTTTTATATTTTACTTTCCCCATGTCATTAGCATTTTACAAACTCCTTACTACACTGAAATTTGGTCACTTGTACACCTGCATTTTCATTTTATATAAACGTCTGTATTTATACCGTTCTTTTAAATTTTAAAAATATAGTAAGTATATTCTAAAAACTACATTTACTCTGACTTCCAGGCAGGTGCTATCAGTGCCCAGGTGACAGAAGTCAGGTGAACAGGAAGCCAGGAGGATCAGGAAACCAAGTTCTTTCCAAACTGGGATGTATTTGCTGTTTGGATCCATGTGGCCCCTGTGTTATTCACAGGTAAACAAGAAATTGGATCTCTCAGTGCCACAGAGGCCAATGCTGTCCCCAGGTGCCCTTTCAGTCCCAGCTGAGAAGGTTCCACTGTCCAAGCTCAGGGAGGAGCTCAGATCCCTCATTTCCTTGGAATTACAGGAAATCTTTGGGGTTTATCCCAACTCTGTGCCCCTCTGAGGGGTGCACAGGGCTCCCCCATTCCCCGTTCCATACCTGCTGCTGGATCTGCCCTGCCTGCACCACGATCTGCTCCGTGGAGCTGCTGCTGTTGGCTGTGTACTGCTCCATGGTGCCTCAGCCCTGCAAGACAAACACAAATCAGGTGATCTGCTGTCCCCAGGCCTGGCAATCCCCAGCAGCTGCCAAGCCAAGCAAACCAGGAGCTGCCCCAGGGCAGAGCTGCTCCACCTCAGCAATAAACAGAGAAAACACTTCAGGCACATCCAACCTGAGTGAGCAGCAAAAGCACCTCAGTTCTGACCCAGATTTCATGGACTCCACCAGTTCTGAGAGTCTGCACAGCCTGGTGCCCACACAGGGGAGTGGCACTGCTGGGAAAGCTCAGGAAATGCAAAACCTCGAGGTGTGAAATTGAACGTCAAAGCGCGAAGGTTTCTCTCCTCGTTTTTCCTCCCTCTCCTCCTGCTCTCATGGGATGGTTTGGGTGGGAAGGGACATTAAGGATCACCCAGTGGGCAGGGACACCTTCCACCATCCCAACCTGGCCCTGGGCACTTCCAGGGATCCAGAGCTCCCAATCCTCACCCAGGGCCTCCTCACCCTCACAGGGAGGAATTTCTTCTCTAAACAAGTATTCCTATACTCAAACACAGCTTTCACGGATTTTGGGAAGCAGATTTCCCAGCAGCACCATCCTTTTGCTGCCCTCATTCCTCGGCCCTCTCCCTGCACACATCACCACCACCGTGCTGAAATAAAAACATCTTTTCCCTGCCACTGCTTCTCTCCTCACCGGCCCAACAGCAGCAGAATTCCTGCTTTAGTGAGGTGTTTGATTGATGCCACGACTGAACAAGTTCCTGCTGCACTGCTGAATGAAACCACAGCCTGCAACTTTAATTTTCCAAGTCTAAAGCAACAAAACCTCTGGCTCCCTCCGTTTTTCAAGGAATGCTGACAGGATTAAGTCACAGACTCTCTGTACCCGTTGCTGTGGTTACTGCTGCTGTTTGAGCCCCATCCTTTGCCCATTTCCTGAGACTTTTTCATAGCCAGAATAAAAGAAGATAAATAATTCTTTCTGAAAATGCTGCTGTCAGGTTCCCATTTCAATTTCACACCGGATATTTCATTTCTGCCTTAAATTAAAATTTTTAATTAAAACACTAACAGCTCTGTAATCCCAACACTGCAGCAGCTGCCTGAAGTTCTGGACAAGGTTTTGGATCCTCACCATCCAAGGGATTATCTCATCCCCTTCGTTAAACACAGAGCAGTCAAGTTAAATATTAATGATCAGGGATCATCAATAATTAGTTAATAATCAATGGCAGAAGATGGCAGCTCCTCCCCCAGCGAGCTCATGGGCAGCTCCTCCTCAACGGGAATGCTCTGGGAACCAGGGAGTGCTCCAGTCCCAGCAGCAGATATTTATATAGACCCCCCATATATATATATAAATAATTATATATAAAAATATATTAAATATGTTATATAAAGATATATATTTATATATATAATATATATATATAAACATATATTTTTATATATTATATATACATACGTATTTATTTCATATATATACACAGATATGTAGATATATATGTGTATATATACACACACACACATATATATATATATATATATATATATATATATATGTACTGAGTTGTATGGGACTCATTAGAATCATCAAACTCCTGCCCCTGCACAGGATAGCTCCAAAAATACATACAAATATTTATACATATACATATAAAACACACATAATTTATATTTATACAAATCTGGCTGCACCAGGAGCAGTTTCCCCAACAACCAACCCACTCCACGAGCAAGGCAGTGCCACGAACAGCCCGAGAGCTGCGGAGCACCGCTCGAACCGTGTCCCCGAGCTCCGTTCCGCGGCATCCACCGCTCCCGGGACACCGCACGCCCACCCCGGAGCGGGATTTCGGATTTAACACGGGGGCGGCCCGAGCACGACGTGTGGAGCCCGGGCTGTGGAAGCCGGGGATGAAGCGGGGCTGTTGTGGCACCGCGGGAAGCCCCGGCCCGGGGGTCTCCCGGTGCGCTCGAGCCCCCGGACACATCAGGGCAGCGGCACCGCGCACACCGGCACCGGACGGGGGAGGCTCCCGGGGCGGAGCGCGCCGGGGGAACAGGCCGGGCCCCGCTGCGGCGCCGGGCCCCGCGCCCCCCGCCCGGCCGCGGAGTACCCGACCCCGCTGCTCGCGGCCCCGCTCGCCCCGCGGCCCCGGCGCGGCCGAACCGAGCCCGGCCCCGGTTCCCCCCTCAGCCCCTGAGTGGCCGCGGCCCCGCCAATCCCGGCGCGCGGGGGCTCCATATTGGCCGCTCGCGCTCACCGTGCCGCGCTGCCCGGTCCGCGCCCCGCGCTGATTGGCTCCGCCGCGGGGCCCCGAAGCCCAATCAGCGCCCGCACTCGCCCGCCGCGCAAAATGGCGCCCAACCGCGGACAAAGGGGGCGAGGGGCGGGGCCCCGCCCGGCCGCGGCCGCCCAACCGCGAGCCTCGCCCTGGCCGCCGCCGCTGCGCCTGCGCGGGGGCCGTGGCGCGCGCGCGCGCGCGGGGGGCGGGCACCGCCCAGCTCTAAGCTCCGCCCCCTGTCCGGAATGTTCCGGGCCGGGACCGTGGAGGGGTCCGCCCGCGCGCCGCCGCCATGTCGTGTGGGGCGGGGCCGCCATGTTGTGTGCGGCAATACCGCCGGGTTCTGTGCGGCCGCACCGCTGTGTTGTGTGAGGCGATGCCGCTGTGTTGTGTGAGGCGATGCCGCCATGTTGTGTGCGGCAATACCACCGCGTTATGTGCGGCCGCACCACCGGGCTGTGTGAGGCGATACCGCCGTGCGGGCTCAGGGCAATCCGCCAACTCCCCTGCGAAGCGGATCCGCCATTTCGCCGCGAGGCGGAGCAGCTGAGGCTGAGGCGGTACCGCCGATGTCTCCCTGAGGCGGGGCGCTGTGGCCGTGAGGCGGGGCCGCCCTTGCGGCTCGGCCGGAGCGATGTGGGCGGCGCTGGGCAGGCTCGGCGTGGCGCAGGCCGTGGGCCCGGCCCGGTTGATCGCTGTGCGCCCCGCGGGTGCGGCGGCCGAGTGGCGCTGAGGGATGGGAGGGGAAGGAGGAGGAGGAGGGTGATGATGGTGATGAGGAGGAGGGAGGCAGCCTGGGGGTGCTCATGGTGCGGTGACCCAGGGCTGGGGCCTCCTCCCGGGCCGGAGCTGTAGGCGCAGCGGCACCGGGGCATCTTCAGGGGTGTCATGGTTGTCCCGCTGTCATAGATGTAATTAGGCTCAGCCTCGCCCCCTCTAACACGCTCTTACTGCCTAGCTTGAGGTTCCTAATAATTGTTTTTCTCTCATCTTTCCAGCCGCAGGAGCCTTCTCCATACCCCACGTTACCATGGCCACCCACTTCTCCAAGGATCAGGAGAGAGTGCGTAGGAAATGGGTTACATGGGATAATATTGTCTGTGCAAAGAGGCTTTCCTCTCATTACAACCCTGACAGCACGGCACTGGCTGCATCCTGCAGCTTCTGAGAGCTGCCAGTGCTGAAATTCGCGTGCTTTTTGTGTGTAATGTCAGTGGGGCAGGTGCTGTGCAGCAGCACAGAGCTCACCTGCCTGCCTGCTGCTGCTGGAGGGGTTGCACTAATCCACCTGTCCTCCCTGTCACATAATTACCCCTTTAAGCTTTGATTTTTGTAAGATTACCTGCTGAGCTGGCACACGATGCTCATAAATGATCTGGTTGAGGAGGTGTAGTGGATTTGTAATTCTGTGTGCGGGGTGTGTAATTCTCTGTAGTGGGTTTGCAGTTCTCTGTAGTGGGTTTGCAGTTCTCTATACTGGGTTTGTTATTCTCTGAGTTTGGGCTTGTAATGCTGTGAATTTGGTTTGTAGTTCTGTCTCTGGAGTTTGTAATTCCACATGTGGGGTTTGTAATTCCCTCCCTTGGGTTTGTGGCTCTAACGCTTACGCCCTGCACAGCAAACTCAAACCCTGCCCCTCTTGCTGCCCATTCCCTGGTCAGCAGAGCCCTGTGTGGCCAGGTGTGCCCTCTGAGGAGGTGTTGTTGCCCTGCCCTGCAGATCAGGTGTGTCAAGGGGGACCTGTTCTCGTGCCCGGGCACGGACGCCCTGGCGCACTGCATCAGCGAGGATTGCCGCATGGGCGCCGGCATCGCCGTGCTCTTCAAGAAGAAGTTTGGAGGCATCCAGGAGCTCCTGGATCAAAGTGAGTGGTGCCTGAAGGAGCTCCTGATCTCCAGCAGGGAGGGTGTTGGAGCTGTTTGGGGTTTTGGAGTGTGGCTGTTCTGAAAACGCCTTGCTTTTTGTGCTTTAGAGAAGAAGACGGGGGAGGTGGCGGTTCTGCAGAGGGATGACCGCTACATTTACTACCTGGTAAGGGCTGGGGTGGCACTGGGACACCTCCCTGGAGCTAAATTGTCACATTAATAGCTGGGGGGGTTTTGGTCGTGTTCATGGAATCAGGGAATCACAGAATGGTTGGAGCGGGAAGGGACCTTAAATCTCATCCTGAGCAGGGACACCTTCCCCTATCCCAGGGTGCTCCAATCCCTGTCCAGTGTGGCCTTGGACACCTCCAGGGATGAGACAGCCACAGCTGCTCTGGGCAGCCTGTGCCACAGGGAACAATTCCTTCCCAATATCCCATCTAACCCTGCCCTCTGGCAATGTGAAGCCATTCCTGTTGTCCTGTCACTCCAGGCCCCTGTAAATTACTAGTGTCTGTCTTGTTGGCTCCCTTTGGGCGCTGGATTGTTCCTCTCAATAAGAGATGTGTCCTCAAACATTGCCTGTGAGGAGCAGCCAAGCTGTTGTGTGCACCTGCATTTCACCTTTGCATGGACAGAAGTGGCTGCTAAATTAGAGTGTTTTAAGCTGTGAAATGTTCTTTGCTCAGGCCTTTCCACAGAGGCAAGTGTGGGTGTGCAGTTTTGGGCTATCAGGGAATTTGTGTTTTGTACCAGTATTTAGAGCAGACAGAAGTTTGCAGGGGTGATGCCCAAGGCACAGCTGAGCTTTTCTGTTTCTCTGTAGATTA
The DNA here is from genome assembly GCA_039654755.1 of Calcarius lapponicus. Taxonomy (NCBI): domain Eukaryota; kingdom Metazoa; phylum Chordata; class Aves; order Passeriformes; family Fringillidae; genus Calcarius; species Calcarius lapponicus. The sequence continues at coordinate 14,568,504 of JBBFKN010000012.1, read as the reverse complement.
CAAAGCAGAAGGTTTCTCACAAGCCCACCTACGAGAGCATGCAGAAGAGTTTGGAAGCCATGAAAGCTCACTGCCTGAACAACGGGGTCACCGACATCTCCATGCCCAGGTGAGGGGCTCAGCTCCTGGATGCCAGTGTTGGGAGTTTGATTTCTAGAAGGATGTCTGAGGGATGATCCCCTGCTGTGAAATAAGAATTCAAGCATCCACCTCTATCCAACTCCTCTGTTCAATTTGCATTTCCCTGTGTGTTTGTTTCCTTGTTCTCCCCACGTTCTGTGGGTTTATGGGGAGCTGTGGCAGGGCCACCTCAGACTGCAGCTGCTCCCAGGGCTGGTTGAGCACAGCACGAGGCCCAACGAGGCTCTTTTGGTGCTTTATCTTCCAGGATTGGATGTGGACTCGATGGCCTGCAGTGGGAAAAGGTGTCAGCCATCCTCGAGGAGGTATTTGAGAACACTGACATCAAGATCACAGTGTACAGCCTGTGAGCAGAGCAGTCCAAGATCCCCATTTCCCCCAGTTTTGGGAGCAGAACCTCTGAACGGACAAGGGGGGACCTGTGTGTGGGGCACGTTCTGCATTCGGGTGTCACTGACTCGTGTGACAGTCACAGGGGCTTCCAGCGGCATCAGGCTCCAGAGAAGTTCATTTGGGTTGTTAATTAGCAGGAGGCAGCGGCGCTGTGCAAAGCCTGGGGGAGCTCCCAGTGTGTCCCTGCAGCCACCAGGTGTCACTGGGGCTCCACGCAGCGAAACGGAGCCGCTGCCGCCGGGGACTCGGGGTTTCTCTTGGGGCCGGGGCTGCCCCAGGCACCTCTGCTTTGTTCTGTTTGCCGTGCCCTGCCTGGCACTGGGGTCGCTCACCTGTTCTCACACGTGGAACGGTTTCGTTTCTCCCTTCCTGCCACAAATTGGGTTTGCTGAGGTGGTGCTCACTCAGGATCATGGTGTGATGTGAAATAAACACTGCCCTGCTGTTGGATTGGTACCTGTGGCTCTTCTGGGGACACGCTGGGATTGCAGGGAATGCTGTAAATACACCTGGTGGATGTGTTTTATTCAGCAGCTCTGTAATTTATAGTCTGCAGAGCTCTGGTGAGGATCCAAACAGGCTGATGTGCTCTAAAAACTCACAGGATGTGGTTTAAGGTGGGGCTTTCACATTTCTTTGTTTGTTGCATTTGTAGTCCAGGTGTTAAACAAAAGTTGGTGTTTGTCACCCAAAACAAAAGCAAATCAGTGTCACCCCTTCTGAGATCCATGGAAAACTCCTCATTTGGCAGAGTTTGTTCCAGAACTGAGGAATTGCCACAGACCTTCCCTTCAAGTTTGGTTTTTAAACCCTCCCTCAATAACAAATCTTTTGGACTTGTGTCATTCTGCATGCCCAGAAAAATGCCAGGTGTGTTGAAGAAATACAAAAATGGGACACAAGAGTTGGGAATTTTGTACCATAATGGGGTTCCCGATTGGATTCCTTGGGGAGGGGCTGGGTTACTCAGTTCTGTTTGTCTTTATCCTTACTGCTCTCCTTGTTCCTTGCCCATATTTTGTAAACCTGTTTGGTGGGGAACTGCTGTAGCTGGGAAAAACAACAGAGGAATTTGGAGCAATGAGCTGATCCAGAACAGGCATGGAGGCTGCTCGTGGATTCAGTCTTTCCCCTAATTTGTGTCTGGGTGTTTGTTCTGGTTCCTTACCCTGTGAGCTTTGTTTTACATGGAAAATGATCCTGCTCTCCAGCAGTTGTGTGTACTCTGGAAATTTTTTTGGCATTTAGTTCTCCCTTCCCAGCTACAAAATATTCCCTGTGTGTCTGTCCTGGGATGTCCTTCAACTCAGACTTGTCAGGTTCAATTTAGGACTTCTTGCAAGTAGAGAAGAAGGAATAAACAGTGTTTTGGCTTTTGCAGTGGCTTCCCATTTTATTTCACTCTGCTTTTCCCAGGTTTATATCCTAAACAACATTGTTTGATATTGAATTCTTGGGCTCCATCATGATTTGGAAAGAGCTGTTGGCCCTGAATTAAATCACAGCTCTGACTATTGAGGAGAACAGAGGGAGAAAATTTCTTTTTCACCTTTAAATCCGTTTCTTTTCCCCTTTCTAATGCATTTATCTAACCAGCAGCTTTGTTCTAAGGTCTCTTCCCATGAAATATTCCCAGAATGTGATCCCACAGCCTGCCTGTGGATCACTGCCATCCCTTTCACCACAGCATGGGTTTGGTTGGGGCAGGGAGGGGGAGGAACAAAAAACACCCAAAAAATCCCAAACACCAGAGGTCTGTGTTGTGTGTGTGTGTGTTTGGAGTCCCACAGGGCCTTGTCTCCCAGAGGCTGGTTCTCCATCCTGCTGGAATCAAAGCTTTGGGAAGCAGGACTGTCCCAGGTGTCCAGGTCTGTCACATCTCTTCATGGATCCTTTCTGATCCTGGGGAGGGAAAAAGAGAATTCCTAAAGACTCAGAGGTGACTCTTCAGTACTCCATAGAGAAGGGAATTCTGCAGCCGCTGGGATTTCCTTTATTGGTGTTTTTTAGACTTTGGGGTGTGAGTAAAATTCCCTTCAATCTCCATCCTCTCCCTGAACATCCCTGTGGGGAACAGGGGGGTGTTCTGGTCACCCTGGAACCTTTTTATTCTTTATTCCTAGAGGAGAAAACAGAAAAGCACTAAATCCTTTGGGAATGTGCTGGAAGAGGAAACCCACTGCCTGGCATTGTTAGCAAGAGAAATTGGAACCCAAATTAAAGAGAGGAGAATTAATGAGTGACCCCCTGACTCACCTGAGCCTCAGTGCAAGATCTCCGCCAGCTTCTCCTCGTAGTACTGAAAATTCTCCTGAATATCCTCCCAGGGCACAAAGGACTTGGCCTCCTCCCCTTCCTCCTGCTCCACAAAGTTCTTCCAGACATACTCAAAGTCTTGAGGCTTCATAATCCTCAGCTTGCAGCCGGCCTCCTTCATGCTCCTGAGGGCCGCCTGCATCTCGGGCTCCTCCCACATGAAGAGCCTGCCCACCATGATGGTGAGGCGCAGCCCCTTGTTCTTGCGCAGGGCCTCGCAGATCCTCTGGGCGCAGGTGACGCAGGGGCTGGAGGACACGTACCAGGTGACGTCGTGGCGGGCACCGGGCTGGCACGTGGGCAGGATGGTGTTGAAGAAAGCCATCTCGGCGTGGGCGGCCGCGTGCTCGTCCTCCAGGTAACCCCGGCTGGTCACCGGCTCCTTGCCCTGCGTCTCCACCACGTAGCACAGGAAGGTTTTGTTCCTGCCCGAGCTGTACTCCACGTTCCTGAACTGGAATTTGAAGAAGATGGCTGGGAGGCGTTCCCTGAAGGGAGAGGAGAGCAGAGAGGAGGCTCAGAGGGAGATTTGGGAAAGGGTGACACTTTTGGGTCACTTCTACCCATGGGCAAATCACTGCATCACCCTTGATTTCTCTGTGTTCCAAGGCTGAGGTTGGGAGGTGTTTCCTGGGAGAGGAGAGCAGAGAGCAACCTCAGAGGCAGATTTAGGAGAGAAGAGCAGAGAGGAGGCTCAGAAGAAGATTTAGGTGAGGGTCACACTTTTGGGTCACCTCTACCCATGACCCAAATCTCATGGGCAAATCACTGCATCACCCCTGATTTCTGTGTTCCAAGGTTTAGGCTGGGAGAGGAGAGCAGAGAGGAGGCTCAGAGGCAGATTTGGGTAAGGGTGACACTTTTGGGTCACCTCTACCCATGACCCAAATCTCATGAGCAAATCAGTGCATCACCCCTGATTTCTGTGTGTTCCAAGGTTGAGGTTGGGAGACATTCCCTGGGAGAGGAGAGAGCAGAGAGGAGATTCAGAAGAAGATTTAGATGAGGGTCACACTTTTGAGTCACCTCTACCCATGAGCAAATCAGTGCATCACCCCTGATTTCTGTGTGTTCCAAGGTTTAGGCTGGGAGACATTTCCTGGGAGGAGAGCAGAGCAGAGAGGAGGCTCAGAGGGAGATTTAGGTGAGGGTCACACTTTTGGGTCACCTCTACCCATGAGCAAATCAGTGCATCACTCCTAATTTCTGTGTTTTCCAAGATTTAGGCTGGGAGAGAGGCTCAGAGGCAGGTTTAGGTGAGGATCACATTTTTGGGTCACCTCTACCCATGACCCAAAACCCATGGGCAAATCATTGCATTGCCCCTGATTTCTCTGTGTTCCAAGGTTTAGGTTATAAACTATCCAGGATCAAATCCAACTTTGCTGTGAAAATGTGGATTTCCTGCTGGAGTTCCTACTGATAAACTCCACCTACTCTTAATTTATTGTCCACATCTCCCCTTCTGTGACTGCAAGATCACCTGGTGGTGGAACATCTCATGGGATGACTCTGGAGATGGGAAGGGAAAGGGATGGGAAAAAGAATAGCACATTTCCTGCTTGGTATCCTGGATAACAAGTGCTTCTTTGGCTAAGGATTCTTTAATTGATGATTTTTTGAAGGGCAAACATGAGACACCCATTCCAGAGCGATGTCTGCAACGAGTGGTTTCACAATAACATCAGGTTTTTAAATACATCAGAGGCACAGGGAATTTCATCCCTGATTTAACTCCCTGACAGCAAAGGGGTCACAGCAGTGACGAGGTTGGCTCTGGCTTTTCATGGAACAGCTGAAGCAGCAGCAACCTGCTCCAGGATGGATTGACTCAGCCTGGATTGACTGGGAGCTGCATTTAGCCAGCCCTTCCTGATGGATTTTCTTGCTTATCTCGGCGTGTGCCTGGGCTTAGCTGGGATGTTCACCTCCATTCTGCTCCCAGCGCTTTGGAATCTGCATTAGTTCAATTCATAACGTTCCAAGAAGGAATAGAAACAACACTCAGAGTCTATTCCACTGCCTGGCAACCCTTGCCATGAAGAATTCCCCCTGATGTCCTCCCCTGGCACAATTTGAGGCCATTTCTCCTCATCCTGGGGGAAGAGGCTGATCCTCACCTGGCTCCAGCCTCATGGAGACTGAAAATGTTTAAGGAAATAATTTAAAAACTGTTCACAGACTCTGAGTTCCCCAATATTCTCAATATAAACCCCTGCTCTGACACCAGGCTGGGGTGGCACAGCTCACCTGAGGAGAGGAAAGGTCAGAATTGAAACCTCCCCTGAAAAGCATCATTCAATGACATTTTGAAGGGATTTCTCCATGCTCCAACCTAATTTATCAGTTTTCCCTGGGTAGCAAAGTGATAGATCGTATTGAGACCAAAAAGAAATTTGAATTTTGAGGCAGAATCTTCAATCTGGGATTGAAGTTGCTGAAATCAGGTGGGCTGGAAGAAAGAGCAGCTACCCAGTGTAACCCTGGCACTGTCACACAGGAGAGAAGGAAAACATCTAATGAGGCAATAAAAATCTGGATTATCTAAAAGAACAGCAAGGAATTATTCCTACAAGGAGCCTCATTTACACCTGGAAATAAATGTGGCAGGAAATGCTCCCAGCTTGGGATTACA
>JBBFKN010000012.1:14237457-14562919 GCA_039654755.1 Calcarius lapponicus | reverse complement strand
CTCTACACCCACAGAACCTCCTCCAGACCCACACATGTCACCAAAGAACCTTCTCCAGACCCACACATTTGTCCTTGTCTCCACACAAACCCTCTCCAGATCCACATACATGTCCCTACACCCACAGAACCTTCTCCAGACCCACACACATGTCCCTGTGCCCACATGAACATCTCCAGGCCCACACAAACTTCTCCAGACCCACATATGTCCCCACAGAACCTTCTGCCGACCCACACAGGTGTCTCTGCACCCTCACAACCCTCTCCAGAGCACCTCCTCAGCCTCCTCTGCCACGCGGCCTTCTGCAGGGCCACAGATCAGGCCACACGCTCATCTCGGTCCATTCTCAGGTTTGGAAGGGGCCATTCCCACAGAACCATCTCCAGACCCACACATTTGTCCTTGTCCCCACAGAACCCTCTCCAGATCCATCTAGGATCACACAGAACCTCCTCCAGACCCACACATTTGTCCTTGTCCCCACAGAACCCTCTCCAGATCCATATAGGATCACACAGAACCTCCTCCAGACCCACACATGTCACCAGAGAACCATCTGCAGACCCACACAGGGAAAGGACAGATCCTGTCACTTTTCCAGGGGTTATTTTCCGTTTCTAGACAGGGCTTTGTTTGGCGGCAAACAAATCTCCAGATTTCCCCGCTCTTTCACTTTCTGAGAGCGGCAGCCTGTGACGTTCCAAGGGGAGTGTGAGAAAATGAAACCAACTGAGTCAGAGTTTCAGGGAGAGGAGGGCAAACACTCAGCCAGACACAAGAGGAAATCTCTGCACCAAAAAAAAAAAAAAAAAAAAAAAAAATCCCTGGAGCTAAATTTAGTAACACCGGGACAGGAGGACACATTCCCCCTTCCCACAGGTGCTATTCCCACTGGGATTTCTTGGGATCTCTCCCACCCAAGGGACCCATGCCAAGGGGAGGTTTGGAGCTGCTCAGGGATCTCTGGAAGGAAGGAAGGAGCTGCTCCATGTCTGCTCTGTGTCTGATTTACGCTCCTCACCTGCCCAGCAGCACCAGGAGTCACCGTGTCCCACCCTTCACCTGCTGGGGTGAGCTGAGGGTTTTTCCTGCCAGCCCCATTCCCGGTTTCACCCATTAACCAGGGCAGGGCAGGGCTGGGCTCACATGGGGACAGTGGCCCTGCTCCCAGCTTGTCACCTGCCAGGGCACACGGGACCTGGTGTCACCCAGACTGCCTGAGATCTGTGTTTTCCTCTGTGATTTCAATCCCAAACACCCCCCAGTCTCTCATGCTCAGGGAGGGAAGTGCACAACACCAGTACTTTGTTCTCTCCGTGCCTCCAATCCCACCTTGCTGCCCACCCTGACCATCCAATGCCAAGCACACAATCCTTGGTTACTTTGGAAGGAAAAGAACCTCAAACCTTGCCTCTTTCCACCCAGGGACACTTCCCTTTAGACCAGGATGCTCTGAGCCCCCAGCATGTCCCAAAAGCACTGAGCACCTCCCAGCTCAACCCAGTTCCTTACAGAGCAGATCTGTTACCCCAGCCTTGCAAAAAGCCCTGGAGACAGAAATCCCATCTTGCCAAAGGAACCCAGCAGGGAAATGAATTAAAAACCAAAGGTTTGGAGAGGAGGGGAGCACCCAGAGCCCCCCAGAACCCTTTACCTGAGCTGAGGCTCTGGCTCCCCCGGCGTCCCTCATTCCCCTCATTCCCTGAGGCCATTGCAGAGAGATTTGGGAACGGCAGCTTCACCTGGAAGGGGGATGGAGATGGTGAGTGCCTGGAGGAGCCCTGTGGTCCCTCACAGCCCGAGGAGTTTTGCTTTTATATCCGCCAGGGCTGGCTCCTCCCTCGCAGCACACTCATTCTGTACCCACAGGAGGGGTCTGAGTGCACTGGCTCCCCTCTGACCTCCCTGCTTTCCTTTTCTACCAGGGATGTCTTTGCTGATGTCGTTTTTTGTCATTAAAAGAGACCTTTCACTTCTAATGGACTTCCCTACTGCTTCCAAAAGCTGTGGGCTGGACCAGCTCCTCCTCAGCCCAGACCACAGAGCTTTCCAAAAATTCCAGCAGCTCTGAGGCTTCCTGGCTGTGACCACACCGAGCTGCCCGATAACATCCTCATGAGATGAGCCCTGATTTCCTCCGGGACTCCAATTTCCTCTAATTCCCTTTGTTCTTTACACTTCCCCTCTCAGAAAATAATAAAATTAAATAAATGAGAACTAAACACAAAGCTCATCTTTTCCCTGAAGTTCACAGGTGTCCTGAACCTGCAGTTCAGGGCTCATAGAGCGCCCTGAGGCCACAAAGTTCCCGTCAGGATTAAGGGGATCAGGATTTGGATGGTGTCCATCCTTCAGGATGGTGCAGATCCCTTGGGATGGTGCAGATCTTTTGGAGAGTGTCCATCCCCTGGGATGTGCAGATCGCTTGGATGGTGTCCATCTCCTGAGATTACAGATCCTTTGGATGGTGTCCATCCTTTGAGATGCGCAGATCCCTTGGATGGTGTCCATCCTTTGGGATGTGTCCATCTCCTGGGATGTGCAGATCCCCTGGGATGGTGCAGATCCCCTGGGATGGTTCAGATCCCCTGGGATGGTGCAGATCCCTTGGATGATGTCCATCTCCTGGGATTACAGATCCTTTGGATGGTGTCCATCCTTCAGGATGGTGCAGATCCCCTGGGATGGTGCAGATCTTTTGATGGTATCCATCCCCTGGGATGTGCAGACCCTTTGGATGGTGTCCATCCTTTGGGATGTGTCCATCTCCTGGGATGTGCAGATCCCCTGGGATAGTGCAAATCCTTTGGGATGGTGCAGAACCCCTGGGATGGTGCAGATCCCTTGGATGGTGTCCATCCTTTGAGATGTGCAGATCCCCTGGATGGTGTCCAACCTTTGAGATGTGCAGATCCCTTGGATGGTGTCCATCCTTCAGGATGGTGCAAATCCCCTGGATGGTGTCCATCCTTTGAGATGTGCAGATCCCCTGGATGGTGTCCAACCTTTGAGATGTGCAGATCCCCTGGATGGTGTCCATCCTTTGAGATGTGCAGATCCCCTGGATGGTGTCCATCTCCTCCTCCACTCAGGAGCCTCCTGTGCTTCCCCCTCTGCCATCCCAGCCCATGGCCGAGCCTACCTGCACTGGGAGGACTCAGAGCTGTTCCCAAGCTGGGAGCATCTCCTTGGAGCAGTGGGAACAGTGGGAATCTCCTCTGTACCCTGCAGTGCCACTGCTCAGGTGGCACAGGACACTGGGCAGGGTGTGGGTGCACCCAGCAAAGAGCTCTGGAGCCTCTGGAGCTTCTCCAGCTCGGTCTGTGGGGCAGAGGGCTGTGCCATGGGGTGACAGAGATGCCCAGGGGTGACTCAGGGCTGCTCAGGGACTTTTCCTGCCTGGGATGAGTGAGTGAGGAGCGAGGACTTCCTGGAGCCTGGGCTGCTTGTGCAGCACTGCGACCCAGAGGCAGATGACTCATGATTTTCAACTTGAGTTTCGTTTCTGAAGCCCGGCAGGGTCTTTTGTTTTCGGTTTCCTTCTGGGCCCTGGCAGCGCTGTTTTCTCGGTCACGCGTGGTGCTGCAGCCCTGTCACTGCTGTCACCACCCTCTGCCGGCCCCGAATGCCCGTGTGGACTCCCAGAAGAGTTCACTGCCCGTCTCTGCAGGGCTCAGAGTGCCTCAGACCAGCCTCTCCAGCTTCCAGAGCTGCTGCCCGTGCTCCTCCTGCTTCCCCCTTCCCCCTTTGTTCACACGGGAACAAGGGTGTGAACCAGGAGGTGACACCCAAGCACCCAGAGACAGCCTGGGGCTGCAGGAAATGAAAACCCTCCAAGATCGGAGTCAGGGCTCAAGGGAGGGTGTCAGGGGAGCTGCAAGGGTCTCATCCACCCTACGAGGGTCCTGGAGGAGGCTGCAAGGGGTTAAAAGCAGCTGCAATCCCCCTAGGGGCTCTGGAATCACCCCATGGCATGTCATGAATGCCAGGAAATTGATGGATCATCCCCTGGGACGAGCCTTGGCAGCGATCCCTCCAGGCCAGAGATCCCGCAGGATCCCTGACCCCATCCCTGCCCGGCCAGAGGGCCCAGGGCCACCCCTGCCCCTGCCCCTGCCCCAGGGCAGCAAAAATTGTCCAGTTTGGGGCCATTTGCCCAGCCTGGAGGTTGCCCAGTCCGGTGTTTGCACGCTTTGGGGGTTGCCCAGTTCAGTGGTTGGCCAGTTTAGGGGTTGCACAGTTTGGGGGCTGAACAATTTGGGAGTTGCACAGTTTGGGGGCTGCCCAGTTCGATGGTTACCCCGTTCAGGTGTTGCACAGTTTGGGAGTTGTCCAGTTCGGGGTTTGAACAGTTTGGGGCCATTTGTCCAGTTTGAGGGCTGCCCAGTTCAGTGGTTTCCCAGTTTGGGGCTTGCCCAGTTTGGGGTTTGCACAGTTCGGGGTCTGCCCACCCAGCACGGCCACAGGGTGGGCACAGGACCCCCCAGCACCCACCCAGCCAAGGTCCCCCCCAAACCGTGCCCGGGGGTCCCGGTGGGGCCAGCACAGCCACACGCTCCGTGCCCGTGTCCGGGTCACCGCCCGGGCGTGGCGGGACGGCTGTCACCCGATCCCCAGCGGGGACAGCTCTGCCCACCCTTGTCCCCTGCCCACCCATGTCTCCTGCCCCACCCATGTCCCCTGCCCACCCATGTCCCATACCCACCCATGTCCCATACCCACCCATGTCCCCTGCCCACCCATGTCCTCTGCCCACCCATGTCCCCTGCCCACCCATGTCCCCTACCCACCCATGTCCCTTGCCCACCCATGTCCCATACCCACCCATGTCCCCTGCCCTGAGCCCCTCGGGCCCTGCGCCACTGATGCCGCGGGCGCTGCCACCACCCGGGTGGAAAAACTTCGGTTGAACCGAAAATTCCCTTTTTGGGGCAGCCAAATTCCCTCTTTGGGGCAGCGACCCGCCCGGAGCGGCACCTCCAGCCCTGGCCCGGGGGTTTCTCGCACCCCACCGCAAACTTTGTCCCTGTCCCCCCATCCCGCAGCCCGCGCTGCCGCTCCATCCCTGCCCGTCCCAGGAGAACGCGGATAACCCATCCCAGGAGGGTCTGGGCGGGGGGAAACGGGGGGAAATCGCCACTCACCGCGTCCCGGGGGTCGGGATATCCCGGGAGCTACCGCATCCCTGCCGGGACCCGCTCCATCCCTCCGGCCGCTCCCTTCCTGCCTCCCGCCCGGGCAAAGGAAGCGCGCGGGGCCGAGGAGGAGGAGGGAAAAGAAGAAGAGAAAAAAAAAATCAAGTAGAAACCCAACCCCAGTGACCATAGATAGAGCCGCGCTTTATTCAGATTTATTCAGCTCCCTCTAGAGGCGCCAACCCCCGAGCTCCGGGGGATTTTTTGGGGGGGTTCTGGGGGCTCCTCGGGGGAAGCTGAAGCATCTCCCGATCCCTGCGCGGTTCGGGGGGTGCAGGGTGCGGGCCTGGTACTGCACAGCCCGTGCCAGCCGCGGAGATCCGCTCTCCCGGGCATCCCCGGCTCCTCCCTGGCTTCTCCAGGAGCTTTTCCTCACGGCTGCACCTTCAATTCCTCCTCTGCCAGGTTCCCCGGCCGAGAGCTCGGTTAAAGCAACGATTTGAGAGTTTATTTTTCCTGAGGGGGGGAACTTGTATCGATCCAGCAGAAAAAAAAACCACAAAACAAAGTCCCCGGTGGCACAGGCGGCTCCCACCAAGCGCCTCGGGGAATTCGAAATCCGCGGAGATTTTGGGGAAATCCCGGCAGCTCGAGAGAGATTCAGCCCTGGCGGGTTCAGCAATCTGCCCCAGCTGCTTTTCCTCTCTCCTCGCTCCTTGGGCCGCTGCCAGGGCCGCCGCTGGGGCTGGCAAATGCCAGATAAGCAGCGGAGCCCGAGTGCCGATTATCGCATCACCCGAGCGGCAGGAGCGCTCCGAGCGCCCCGCAGGATCTGCTCTGCCCCGGGAGTTTTGGGATTCTTGCCCGGAATGGGTCCCTTGGCTTCGGAATATCTGGAATATGAGGATCCTCTCTCGGCCGCTCCTGAGAGAAGCTCAATTCCCACAGAGGGAGGGGAGGTGACAGCTCGGGGGAGTCACTGTCCTTTTTTTTGGGCTTGTTTTGGTCAGCAGGTGAAGGTGCAGGGCCCTTCAGCTTCTTCCTCCGAATCCTAACAGCGCCTTCGAGGCAGGAAGAAGTTCGTTTCTTCTGATAAGAGGGCAATAAATTCTTTTTCTCGGAAAGATTTAGGTGTCCTGTGGCTGCTATCTCGCTGCGAGTCCTTTCTTTATAAAAAGTATCCTGCATAGCACAGTTTCTATCTTAACAATTTTTATAACCTAAAACTATACTTAACACAGTACTTAAGAGAATTAATACAGCATCACTTTCTAACACACAACACCTATAATATTCATTTTAATATTTGCCAAAAGCCAATCATAAAATACACGCATTTTTTCCACACCTGCCACGGCACCGGATGGGCTTTAAGGTCCATTCCAACCCGTCCGAGGATTCCGTGGTTCTGAATCTCCTCGGAGCGCCAGGTGGCACTCTCCGACTTCCCAGCGAGCCGAGCTGAGCCGGGCTAACCCGGCTGGCTCCAGCTCCGGGCCAGGGGACAGCGGGGACAGCCCGGTGGGACAGCGAGGGACCGGCTCTGCACGGGTCAAAGGGGTTTGCCAGGGGTTTTTTGGGGTGGGTGGATTCACCTCCTGCGCCCTCAGCAAATCCCAGAACGGTAAAAAACCCCACCCAGCAATCCCCCGGGTTTGTCCCAGAGTTTCCTCCCGGTTCCCTCCGGGGGTCCCGAGGGGGACAGGGCACCTTTCCCGCGGTGACACCTGTGTCCCCCGTGCTGGCTCCGGGCTCTGCAGGAGCACAGGACGAAGGAAATGGCTTTTTCCTCTCTCCCGGGCTGTCCCCCAGCTGCTGGCTGAGGGCAGCCAGGGTCAGGAATTCCCCACGGGAATGGAGCTTTCCATGGCCAGAGGGCTGATCCTGCACAAAGCCCCCCCTCGGGCTGAAATTTAGCGGCGTTCGCAAGCCCGGCAGTGACCCATGGGGTGCTTTGGAGGGGAGGATCTGCTGTGCAACCCCTCCCAGAACATTCCCAGATCCCAGAGCATTCCTGGACCCCAGAGCATTCCCAGCCCTCAGAACATTCCCAGACCCCAGAACATTCCCAGATCTCAGAGCATTCCCAACCCTCAGAGCATTCCCGGATCCCAGAGCATTCCCAGATCTCAGAGCATTCCCAGATCCCAGAACATTCCCGGATCCCAGAACATTCCCAGATCCCACAGCCTTCCCAGCCCTCAGACATTACCAGTCCTCAGAGCATTCCCAGCCCTCAGAGCATTCCCAGATCCCAGAGCATTCCCAGCGAGCATTCCCAGCACTCAGACATTCTCAGACAGCATTCCCAGCCCTGAGAGCATTCCCAGCCCTGAGAATATTCCCAGACCCCAGAACATTCCCAGATGCCAGAACATTCCCAGCCCTCAGAGCATTCCCAGGCCTCAGAGCATTCCCAGACCCCCGAGCCTTCCCAGCCCTGAGAACATTCCCAACCCTCAGACATTCCCAGATCCCAGAACATTCCCAGCCAGCAGTCCCAGATCTGAGAACATTCCCAGCCAGAATTTCCCAGCCCTCAGAGCATTCCCAGATCCCAGAACATTCCCAGCCCTCAGAACATTCCCAGATCCCAAAGCATTCACAGCCAGCATTCCCTGCACTCAGACATTCTCAGACAGCATTCCCAGCCCTGAGAATATTCCCAGACCCCAGAACATTCCCAGATGCCAGAACATTCCCAGCCCTCAGAGCATTCCCAGGCCTCAGAGCATTCCCAGACCCCCAAGCCTTCCTAGCCCTGAGAACATTCCCAACCCTCAGACATTCCCAGATCCCAGAACATTCCCAGCCAGCAGTCCCAGATCTGAGAGCATTCCCCAGCCAGCATTCCCAGCCCTCAGAGCATTCCCAGCCCTCAGACATTCCCAGCCCCGAGAGCATTCCCAGCTCTCAGAGCATTCCCAGCCCTGAGAGCATTCCCAGATCCCAGAGCATTCCCAGCCCTCAGGCATTCCCAGCTCGGTCACGGGCCGCAGGAGCCGCTGGCAGTGCTGCTGGGGCTAATCTGGGAATTGTATGCCAGGAAGGGCACACCCCAGCCGGGACAAAGGCTGGGCTCCTGCTCGCTCCAGCGCTCCCGGGCTTCCCCGGGGCTGCTCCGGAGCCGGCCCGGCCTCGCTGCTCCCTCCCCGCACCTGCTCCAGGTGTGGGGACGCGGTTTGGTGACGCCCTGAGCTGCTGGAGGCTTTCCCAGCCCCGCCTCGTGTTCCTGCCCATCCCTGGGGAACGTCACGGAACGGGGATGTAGAACCCAAACTGCCCTGGCCGGGCTGAAACTGGCGCTGTGAGAGAGATCACATAGTGAAATCAGGGCTGTGAGAGAGATGCACACCCTGGAACTGGGGCTGTGAGAGAGATACCCACCCTGGTCAGCCTGAAATTGGGGCGGTGAGAGAGATCACATACTGAAATCAGGGCTGTGAGAGAGATGTTCACCCTGAAATTGAGGCTGTGAGAGAGATGCTCACCCTGAAATTGGAGTTCTAAGAGAGATACCCACCCTGGTCAGCCTGAAATTGGGGCTGTGAGAGAGATGTACACCCTGGAATCGGGGCTGTGAGAGATGCACATCCTGGTCAGGCTGAAACTGAGGCTGTGAGAGAGATGCCTGCCCTGAAATCAGGGCTGTGACAAAGATGCACATCCTGAAATTTGGGCTGTGAGAGAGATGCACACCCTGAAATTGGAGTTGTGAGAGATGCACACCCTGAAATCAGGGCTGTGAGAGAGATACCCACCCTGGTCAGCCTGAAACTGGGTCTGTGAGAGAGATGCTCACCCTAAAATCAGGGCTGTGAGAGAGATGCACACTCTGAAATCAGGGCTGTGACAGAGATGTACACCCTGAAATTGGAGCTGTGAGAGATGCATACCCTGAAATCAGGGCTGTGACAAAGATGCACATCCTGAAATTGGAGTTCTAAGAGAGATACCCACCCTGGTCAGCCTGAAATTTGGGCTCTGAGAGAGACGCTCACCGTGAAATCAGGGCTGTGAGAGAGATGCTCACCCTGAAATTTGGGCTCTGAGAGAGATACTCACCCTGAAATCAGGGCTGTGACAGAGATGCATGCCCTGAAATCGAGACTGTGAGAGATGCACATCGTGAAATCAGGGCTGTGAGAGATGCACACCCTCACCAGCCTGAAATCAGGGCTGTGACAGAGATGCTCACCCTGAAATCAGAGATTTCAGGGATGCATGCCCTGCTCACCCCCCGTGTGTTTAATCCGGACCCCGACAGTGGCAAATTCACAGAGCCATCATTGTTTTCCTGCCGCTGTGGTTTAGCAGAGCTGTCCTGGCAACAGCCCCTTCCCATGATGCCTTCCCAGGTACCAAAACTCTCCGTCCTTGACACATCCTTAGAAGCCTTGAGCTCCAAATAGACTCCAGGCTGTGCAAAACCGCCCGAGATTTCCCGAAGCTGTAGAAGATGTGGGGGTTATTATTAGAGCTCAGCCTCTGCCAGGGCAAGTGTCAAACACCACAGAGGTGGCAGGAGGAAGGGTTTGACCTCCCTGAGTCACTCCAGGGCAGCTCCTGGTGGGGTTCTGTGTCACCATGATATTTTCTGAAAAATCCCTTTGCCAGGATTTTTCTCCTGAGAAGCTGAGAAACCTCAGAGGAAAAGAAAAACAATGATTATCTGCTGCTGTGGGATGCAACAGGTGCATCTTTGATTGGTCTCATGTGGTTGTTTCTAATTAATGGCCAATCACAGCCCAGCTGTCTTGGACTCTCTGGTCGGTCACAAGATTTTATTATCATTCCATTTTTCCTTTCCTTGCTGGCCTTCTGATGAAATCCTTTCTTCTATTCTTTAGTGTAGTTTTAATACATCATTTTCTTTTAATATAATATATACCATAAAATAATAAACCAACCTTCTGAAACATGGAGTCAAGATTCTCATCTCTTCCCTCATCCCGGGACCCCTGTGAGCACCACCACAGTTGTGGGCAGCTCTGAGGGAAGCAGCTGAGAGGAGCCTGGCAGGCACAGTCAGGCCTTTCCTCGGTGTCACCGAGCTCCTTGTCCCCGTGGGAAGTGGAGACACCTCAGCCAGGCTGTGCTGGGCAGCTCAGATATTATAATCCAGATATTATAATTCAGATATTACAATCCAGATATTAAAATTCAGATATTATTTTATATTATAAAACAATTTCTAGAAGAAATTGTATGAATAATATGGAAGAACACAAGCCCTGTGAGGAACATTTGAAGGAGCTGGGGCTGTTTAGCCTGGAGGAGGATTAGAGGTGCCCTTATTGCTCTCTACACCTTCCCGAAGGGAGTTGTAGACAGGTGGGGTCGGTCTCTGACAGAAGCAGAGGACACAGCCTCAAGCTACCTCAGGGAAGGTACAGGTTGGATATTAGGAAGAAATTTTGCACCAAAAGAATAATAAAATATTCTAAAATAAAATAATAAAATGCTCTTCCCAGGGAGGCAGTGGAATCACCATCTCTGGATGTGTTTTAAAAAAGCCTGGACATGGCACTGGGTGCTGGAGTCTGGTGGAGGTGTCGGGGCACAGGTTGGACACAATGATCTGAGAGGTCTCTCCCAACCTCATCATTCTGTGATTCTGTGAATATATTATGAAAGAACACATTTGTCCCTCTGAGGGGCCCTCTGAGTGCCACACATAGATGTCTATATTGGCTCTCTGATGTCACTTGTCACCCTGGCGCGGCTGCAGTGACGCTGCCACATCCTGCTGGCGGTATTTTAAGGTATTTTAAGGCGGTTGTTTACAAACAGCGCCGTGCTGCGAGGGCAGGGGGAGCTGCTCAGATGAAAAGCCTCTGCCAGCCTCACTGGTTTCCCCTGGAAAACCTCCCATGGAAAACCGGGATCCAGCGCTGGAGAGCTGTCCCAGCTCCTCCATCCCGTTTCCATCACCCTGCTCCTCGCTGCAGCCTTGCCCTGAGCCACACAGGCTCGTCCTGCTCCTGCTGCACCTCCTGCTCCCTCCTCCATGCACCAACACAGGGGGAAAGAAAGGCCTGGAACGGTGTCCAGGCTGAGATTCATGGGGCTCGTGAAGCTGCTGAAAAGTTGCATTACAAATGTGAGCCACTCGGATATTCCAGTGATCCGAGCCAGCAGAGGAGAATATTTTAAATGAAATATTCATGGGGATCCTCAGCCTGTGAAAGTGATAGAGCTCTGCAGCCTTCTGTGGACTCACACTAATTTATTTTTTATTATGACCCATTTGTAGGATGATGGGGCCAGGAGGCTCCAGGCGGTCGCCTCCAGCTTCAGATCCCATTTTTATATTTTTTATTTTTTTTTCAGGTGCTCTAAAAGCACAGAACAGCTCCACGATCTGTGCCCCAAATTCCAAACCGCTAAGGATGTAGCCTGGTATTTCTGACACACCAAACCTGGGCTCTGACACAGGCAGCAGTTCCTGCCTGCCCTGGCAGCTCAGACTGGCCACAGGGTCCCCTCTGTGCTGGTGGCACTACCCAGGGTCCCCTCTGTGTCACTGGCACTGCCCCGGGGCCACAGGGTCCCCTCTGTGTCACTGGCACTGCCCTGGCTGAGGAAGGGACCAACATCAAACCAACAAAGGGCACTCACAGCCCCGGAGCAGATGGCAGAAATATTTGCCAAACAAAGGCTCTATTTTGAAGGAAATCCTCTGACTTTCTGCCTCGAAGACAGAAATGATTCAAGCTCTGGCGCGGGCGGCCGTGGGTAGGAAATTCTCCTGTCACGGGCTCTGCCGTGGCTGCAGGGAGAGCTGGGGCTGCTTTTCCAGGCAGAGATCATTCCTGCTTTACGTTTGGGAGTGACTGGAACCCCTCTGCAGGTCCAGATGCGCCTATTTCATCCCTGCAAGTATTCCAGGGGAGGTTGGACAGGGCTTGGAGCAAGCTGGACTGGTGGAAGGTGTCCTGGCCCACGGCAGAGGATGGAATTGGGGGATTTTTAAGGTCTGTCCTGGAGTATTTCCAGGGATGGGCCATGTTCAGCTGCTTCATCCACACATCCAGCCCTGCTCAGCACAGCAAACAGCTTTGGGCTCTGCCGGTGGCGTGTGAAATACGCTGCAATCTCACCTGTAATTCTCAAAGCCCCGCCGAGCAGAGCACTCATGTGGCTCCCTTTTTCCTCCTCCCCGGCTGTAAATCCTGCCCAGCTCCGTCTCTTCCCCCTCCACCCGTGCCTGTCCCGGTTTATGGCACCGATTTACACGGCGGCTCCCGGGTCCCTCGTCCCGGCCGCAGTGACTCAGCCCCGCCGGAGCTGCCGGGAGCTGAACCGCCCTGGCACAGCCTGACTCATCCCAGGAGGTGATGGAGGTGATGTCCGGCTGCCCCAGCGCTGCTTCCCTTCGAGCGGGGCTGCAATCCGGCTGCTCTCCTGCTCTCTGAGCTGGTCACGCTGACCCTGACGTAACTTAAAAGTTCTCTTTTCTCAGCCTGGCACTTGAAGAAGTTAGACTTCTTTATTTCTCGGTCTTAAGGTTGTTTGTTGTATCTTGTCTATAACACTTTTTTCTTGTCTCGCTGAGTTCTGCTCAGCAAGACAGTCAGAGGTACTCTGCTTGCCCCCTGTGTTATCTTCTTATGCTAAAAACTACGTATACAATATTTACAATTACTTTCTAATACTTATCATTTATGTTAGATAGCGGGAAGGATTATCCCCCCGCTGGGGTTCACACCCAGCCTGTCCTCACCCTCCAGCATGATGGGGTGGGCTTGGGAGTCAGGATTTTCCTCACCTGGGTTTGGGAGTCAGGATTTCCCTCACCTGGGTTTGGGAATGAAGATTTCCCTCACCTGGGTTAGGGAGTCAGGATTTCCCTCACCTGGGTTTGGGAGTCATGATTCCCTTGGTTTGGCGGTGTGGATTTCCCTCACCTGGGTTTGGAAATGAAGATTTCCTTCACCTGGGTTTGGGAGTCAGGATTTCCCTCACCTGGGTTTGGGAGTCATGATTCCCTTGGTTTGGCGGTGTGGATTTCCCTCACCTGGGTTAGGGAGTCAGGATTTTCCTCACCTGGGTTTGGGAGTCATGATTCCCTGGGTTTGGCGGTGTAGATTTCCCTCATCTGGGTTTGGGAATGAAGATTTCCCTCACCTGGGTTAGGGAGTCAGGATTTTCCTCACCTGGGTTTGGGAATGAGGATTTCCCTCACCTGGGTTTGGGAATGAAGATTTCCCTCACCTGGGTTTGGGAATGAAGATTTCCCTCACCTGGGTTTGGGAGTCAGGATTTTCCTCACCTGGGTTTGGGAATGAAGATTTCCCTCACCTGGGTTTGGGAGTCATGATTCCCTTGGTTTGGCGGTGTGGATTTCCCTCACCTGGGTTTGGGAATGAAGATTTCCTTCACCTGGGTTTGGGAGTCATGATTCCCTGGGTTTGGCAGTGTGGATTTCCCTCACCTGGGTTTGGCAGTGTGGATTTCCCTCACCTGGGTTTGGCAGTGAGGATTTTCCTCACCTGGGTTTGGGAATGAATATTTCCTTCTCCTGGGTTTGGGAATGAATATTTCCCTCTCCACCTGGGTTTGGGAGTCAGGATTCCCTGGATTTGGGAATGAGAATTTCCCTCACCTGAGAGGGACAGCACAGGGTCCCTTCCAGCTCTGCCCTGAGCATCCCCAGTGCCATCCAAGCAGGAACAGCTCCAAGCTGGCGCCCCAGTTCCTGACAGGGTCACCTGGAGGAGCCCAGGCAGGCTGTGTGCACTGAGGGGAGCAGCCTCTGCCTGTCCCCCAGCCCTTGGGGACATACCCAGTGTGACAGGGGTGGTGGCCTGGCACGCAGGGAGGCACAGCCCATGGGCCATGGCCTTCCCAGCCTGTCGCTCAGCAGGAAGCAAGGCAGGGCTGTGGTTTGCTCAGCCAGGGCTGTAATTAGGCTGATTGGCACTAACTTGCCTCAAAACTCCGGGGAGGAGGGGAGAAACCACAGCTCAGCCATTTTATGTGGGATTTTACTGGGAGAAACGCAGCCAGCACAGGGCTGGCTCCGTCCCTTCTCTCCGTGCCATTCCCCTGAGCCCTTTCAGAGCAGACCACCCCCAAGATGAGCCTCACTGCTGCACCCCCTGCTCCAAACCTGCCTGGCACAGCATCCCCCAAGCCCAGCTCGGGCTGGGATGGAGCTGAGCGTGCCCTGGGGCTGGCAGGGCTCCGTGGGCTGCGCGCCCAGAGCACATTTCCTGCCAGGCTCTGATAAGATGTGCCTTCATTCACGGCTGTGCGCTGACCACAGGCCACATGAGAGGCTCAGCACGGCCCACTTGGGAGCAGAGGAAGCACGGCGTGGCCTGGCAAGCCCTCTGCAAGGAGCTGCTGGGAGGAGAGGCCGTGCCTGGCCCTGCTGGAGCCCTCTGGGGTTCTGCAAGGGCTGGGCGCGCAGTGGGATCTGATCCTGGAGCTGCTTGGGAAATCTGCAAATTTGTCACAGAATCCCAGGCTGGTCTGGGGTGGGAGGGAGCTCAAAGCTCACCCCATTCCACCTCCTGCCATTGGCACCTTCCACTCTTCCAGGCTGCTCCAAGCCCTGATGGGACCAGGTCTGGTCCAGGTGCTGCCCTGATGTGCAGGAGAAGGCCTTGGGTGAATAAAGGAGGATTTTCCTGGGATGTAAATCGTGTGGGGTTGAGCCAGTGAGGCTGGCAGGGCTGCTCCCAAGTGGGCACAACTGTAATGGGTGAAAAAGCCGCAGATTTGGGGCACAACTGAGGAGGATTTTGAAGGTGGCTGCACACAGGAGGGCTGGGCAGTGCAAAACCTCTCGGGCAGCTGACGGAATGGGATGGGAAATGATGAACAGGGCTCTTCCCTGTGCCATCCTGACCCGGGCTGAGGGTACAGCTGGCAGCCCCATCCCCTGCTCCACCCCCCAATTAACCCGTGTTTGCTCATTAGGGGAGTTACAAGCCTGTGCAAACACTTCCATTTACTCTCGATAAAGCCGAGGGAGGAGAAAACCCTGCCCGTGAGGTGTGGCCGGAGCCCGCAGGCTCCTCCCAGGGGTCTGGGGCTCCCGAGGGCCACCTGGCAAGGCCGGAGCATCCCTCCGTGCCCAGGTGTCACCCCCTGGCTGTCCCCAACCCCGCTGCTCCCGCCGCGTTTGTCCCAAACTTGGCCCGGTGTCGCTAACAGCAACCGCTAATTGTTCTCCAGCTCTGTACTATATTTAATTCCCCACTATTATTTTTTCCCCTTTTAATCATAAAAAGCCTAAATTTCCCTCGGGGAAGGTTATTGGCTCGAGTGTGGAAATATACCTGTGCCTTGCATGGCGCTGGGCCACGGGGGCTTTGGCTGTATTTTTAAATCCAAGTACAAAGTGTCTTCGCCATTTAACCCTTCCCAGGAGGGAGAGTGGGAGGAAAGGAGTTTGTGGGGGGGGTTTCTTCCCGTTTTTCTCAGTTCCTGATTGGAGCAGGATGGGTTTGGATGCATGGACAGTGAGGAGAAGTGTGGGGTTGGAGGAATTTGCCCCATATTCCTGGCATTGAGGAATTTGGCTGTAATTTTGAAATCCAAGTACAAAGCGTCTTCCATGCCAGCGCCGTTTAACCCTTCCCAGGAGGGAGAGTGGGAGGAAAGGAGTTTGTGGGAGGAAAGGAGTTTGTAGGGGGGTTTTCTTCTCTTTTTCTCAGCTCCTGCTTGGAGCAGGATGGGTTTGGATGCATGGACAGCAAGGAGAAGAGTGGGGTTTGAGGAATTTACCCCATATTCCTCTGGCAAGGTGGGCAAGGAGAAGAGAGAGGTTTGAGGAATTTACCCCATATTCCTCTGACAATTCCTCTGCTTTTCCCGCTCCCAGACCCACCAGGAATGAGAGTGGGAGGAAAGGAGTTTATGGGGTTTTTTCTTCCCATTTTTCTCAGCTCCTGCTTGGAGCAGGATGGGTTGTATGGACAGCAAGGTGGGCAAGGAGAGGAGAGGGGTTTGAGGAATTTCCCCCATATTCCTCTGGCAAGGTGGGCAAGGAGAAGAGAGAGGTTTGAAGAATTTCCCCCATATTCCTCTGGCAAGGTGGGCAAGGAGAAGAGAGGGGTTTGAGGAATTTCCCCCATATTCCTCTGGCAAGGTGGGCAAGGAGAAGAGAGGGGTTTGAGGAATTTCCCCCATATTCCTCTGGCAAGGTGGGCAAGGAGAAGAGAGAGGTTTGAGGAATTTCCCCCATATTCCTCTGGCAATTCCTCTGCTTTTCCCCTCTCCCAGACCCACCGGGCGTCCCCGAGCATCTGCTCCTCCCCAGCCCCCTGCTGCCCCCGCTGCGGGTGTGTGGGAGGGCTGGGGTGCCCCGAGGTAACCCGGAGCCTCGGCACCTTTGAGGATGTGGGCCAAAGTCATCCAGTCTGAGCGCTATTTCAGGGCAGCGCGGCCGCTCCCGCGGGAGCCCCGGCACAGCCGCCGCCGGGCACGGCTGGGACGGGCAGGGGGAGCCGCTCCCGCCTCCTCCCTTCGTGAAATCACCCGAGGGGGCTCAGCCCTTCCCCCGCAGACCTTGGGGCGCCTTTCAAGCGGCTGCTGCAGGGGGAGGTTTGGGGTTTGCAGCTCGGAGCAGATTGGGGGTGTCGCTCTCATCGCTGCGGATGTTCCGTGCCGAAGGATTCAGCGCTTTGTGCTCTGAAATGCTCGCCCAGAAGGAGAAGTGGGATTGAAACAACCCCTTTTTCTGGCCTGGGGTCAGCCCTGGTTTCATCCATGGCAGCCCTGATGTTGCTTCTCCCTGGGGTGGGAGGACGGGGCAGCAGCTGAAAGGCTCCACACAGGCTCTGTGCTGCCTCTGGGTGCTCCTGACCCTGCTGCTGCCCCCAGAGCCACCAGACGAGGGGACAAATTCCCCTCCCGGCCCCAGAACCCCCGTCCTCTGCCTGACCCTCAGCAGAGCCCTCTCAGTGCCTGCTCTGCCCGGCACAAGGGACCGAGTGTCTCCCTCCCCGCTCCCCAAACAAAGGCAGCCACAGTTATTTTCCTCCTTCTTCTTCTTCTTCCAAGCGAGCTGGAACTCACCCTTGAGTTGCCGGCCCTGATTTGGGATTCCTGAGGGGACCAGAAGGCACAGGGGGCCCTGGCAGGGCGCTGGGAACTCTTTGGGCACCAGCACCCATCTGCCCTCCCCAGCTGCTCCATCCCCTCCCAGGGCGTCTGGACAAGGCTGAGCTGCAAGTGGGATCCTGTGGAGCTTTGGGGGGTGAGGATCCAACCCGGGGTGATCCGTGCTGGGAATCCAGCCCCGTCCCAGTGCAGGGAACGCTCCCTGCCAGCACGGGAAGGGTGGGCAGGTAAGGGGAGCTCTGCCAAGGGAGCACCCCGCGGGCAGGGCGGGGGCCTGGGGCAGGGAGGGGACCCTGCAGCTCCTTCAGAGCAGCAATTTCAGCATGAGAAAGGAATGTGGCTCCCGGGCCTGCCAGGGATGGGATGGGATGGAGGCTGTGCTCAGGAACAGGGATGATTTCTGCCGGCCTGACTCACTGGCAGCCTCCTCGCAGCCGCTTCCTCTCCGGGAGGCAGAAACTCCCAGTTTTTATTTATCGCACGGCTTAAAGTAGGGGTGAAGGAAGGAAATGTTCTTATTTTTAACTCCTCAGTCTCCCCGGGGCCTGGGCCAGCGGTGGCATGGCGAGGTGGCCACCAGGAGCATCCCATGGCCAGGGCTGCCCCTCACCTGAGCACTGCAGGCTCTTGGCAGCTCCCCACGGGCTCCGAGCCCATGCACGGGGTGTCCCTGCAGGCTGGGAGCACCGAGGGACTCTGTGCAGGGTGGGGACAGCCGGGGTGGGGCAGGGGGATGGCTCAGTGCGGGCACAGCCACGCTGAGATCCACCGAGCCCCAGGGAAAAATTCATTTCTTTTTCCTTGAAGCCACCAGCCCGTGCTGCTGCTCGTGTGGGGACAAACCCTGGTGACCTCCTGGGGTCCCTGTTTGTGCCCTCCACAGGGACAGAGCTGTCACCAATCACGGGGTGCTGGGGGTCCCTGTTTGTGCCAATTTGGGGTGCTGGGGGTCCCTGTTTGTGCCAATTTGGGGTGCTGGGGGTCCCTGTTTGTGCCCACCACAAGGACAGAGCTGTCACCAATCACGGGGTGCTGGGGGTCCCTGTTTGTGCCAATTTGGGGTGCTGGGGGTCTCTGTTTGTGCCCATCACAAGGACAGAGCTGTCACCAATCTGAGGTGCTGGGGGTCCCTGTTTGTGCCCATCACAAGGACAGAGCTGTCACCCAACCCCAGGGTGCTGGGGGTCCCTGTTTGTGCCAATTTGGGGTGCTGGGGGTCCCTGTTTGTGCCCATCACAAGGACAGAGCTGTCACCAGTCTGGGGGTCCCTGTTTGTGCCAATCTGAGGTGCTGGGGGGTCCCTGTTTGTGCCAATTTGGGGTGCTGGGGGTCCCTGTTTGTGCCCATCACAAGGACAGAGCTGTCCCTGCTCCATCCAGGGAGGATTTGGGGATGTTGTGTCACCATTCCCAGGGTTCAGAGTGGCAGGGTGGCACCTCTGGAATATTTTGGGTTCACATTCAGTGCCTGCCTGGGCACTGGCAGCACCCCGGGTGGTGCCACGGGTGGGATGGAGGCTCTGTCCCACTGTTCCCAGTCCTCCTGGGCGGCAGAAACCAGGCCAGGTGCCTGTTTGTGTAGTGCCATGGGGGTTTTTTGCATTTCCAGAGGGTTTTCCTTGCCCAGCCATGCCAGGTGAGGCTGGTGGCGCTGGCACAGTGCCCCTCAGCTGAGGCACTGCTGGTGTCTGTGCTCAGATCCAGGTGTGAAGTTTGGGACTTTTGTTCCTTGGGGCTTCCCTTGAGCTCCTGTTGTGAAACCTTCATTTGCTTCTAAAAGCAGGGAGTTTTTTGTTGGCTTTTTTTTTTCTCATGATCTTCTCTTTTCCCCCTCTGTTGCCCTGAGATAAAGGCTTCTAAATTTGTCCTGTGCTGAAAACGCAGCTAATCCTGATGGACCTGAATTCGCATCTCCCCCCCAGAGGAATTGCACTAATTTTTTTCCCTTTGTTCTGCCAGGGGACCTGTCCGTTTCCTAGTGGAAAGAAAAAAAAAAATCACTATTTAGGGCAAGGTTTATATTCCCGAAACCTGTGTTTGTTTGCGAGAAAAGAGGACAGGAGGGAAATAAATGAGAAAAGCATCATGCTGCTGCTTTTTTTTTTTCCCTCTCCCGATATTGTTTTTACAGCAGGCAAATTTTAATTAAAGTGAAGAACTGGGTCGCCTGTGCTGTCCAGAAGATGCTCTGAGGACGTGGTCCTTCCCCACCAGTGTTAATTTGGGAGCTCAGAGCAGCTGGAGGTGTTGGGAAGGCTCCTTGAAGGGTTCAGGGTGGGCTCTGGAGGAGGGCCTGGGGGTCTCTCCTCCCTTCCCACATCCCCTGGCGGTGATTTGGAGGGGTTGGACGGGGCCTTTTGGGTGCCGGGGCGAGCCCTGTGCCGCTGCCAGGGCCGCGATGCCACCGCGGCGGGGACGGGAGGGGACAGCGCTGGTGGGAGGCAGGGCAGGTGCGGGGAGCGGCAGGAGCCACCTGGGCTGCGGGGAAAACCGCAAGCGGCAGGAAAATGGCAGAAAAATCCAGCGAGAGCCGCCTCGGCCGCACCTGGGGCTCTCCCTGCTGCGGGACGGGGACGGGGAAAAGAACAGGGACGGGGATGGGGACGGGGGGGGACGGGGACAGGGATGGGGACAGGGACGGGGATGGGGACAGGGAAAGGAACAGGGGCAGGGATGGGGACGGAGACAGGGATGGGGACAAGGACAGGGATAGGGACAGGGAAAGGAACAGGGACGGGGATGGGGACAAGGACAGGAATAGGGACAGGGAAAGGAACAGGGACGGGGATGGGGCCGGGGGGGACGGGGACACGGATGGGGATGGGGACAGGGAAAGGGACAGGAAAAGGAACAGGGAGGGGGACAGGACAGGGACAGGGAGAAGAACAGGGAAGGGGACAGGGACAGGGAAAGTGAAAGGAACAGGGACGGGGGACAGGACGGGGACCTGCGGCTCCCGCGGTGCCACCTGAGCAGGGGCTGCACCCCGGGGGCGGCACGGGAGGGCTCAGGGCCGGGGAAGGAGCGGCGGCAGCGCCCGCTCGCTGTCACCGCTGGCTGCGGACGGTGCCCCGGGGGGCTCCCCGCGACCCCCCGATCCCCCGGGGCCGTCCCAAGCGGGGCAGAGACCCCCGGGCTGGGCTGGGGGCTCCGTGCTGGCTCTGAGCGGCCCGAGCGGGGGTTCGTGCCGGCGCTCGGGGGTCACGGAGCCGAACCGGGGCGGCCGAACCGGGGCTGCCCGCGGGGGCACCGGGGCTCGGGGGTGGCGGAGCCGAACCGGGGCGGCCGAACCGGGGCTGCCAGCGGGCACCGGGGCTCGGGGGTCACGGAGAGAACCGGGGCGGCCGAACCGGGGCTGCCCGCGGGCACCGGGGCTCGGGGGGTGGCGGAGCCGAACCGGGGCGGCCGAACCGGGGCTGCCCGCGGGCACCGGGGCTCGCAGCCGCCGCCCCCCCCCCGGCGGGAGGCGGGTGCGGGGGTGGGGCCTCCGGTGGCCCCCCCCGTCCCGGGCGGCCCCGGGTCCCCTCCCCGCTCGCTGCTGCCGTCGGGACTTCCTGATCCCGCCGCATTGGCCGCAGGTAGCGCAGCCGTGCGGGACGGGGGCACGGACAGACGGACAGAGCCCATGCGGACACTTAGCTGAGCTTCATCCCCCGCCCCCTACTCCTCCTCCTCCTCCTCCTCGTCTTCCTCCTCCCTCCCTGCCCGGCTCCCTTCCTGCCCGGCACATGTAAAACTTGTGCGTGGGGCTCCGCTCCCGTCCCGCTCCCGGTGCTGCTGGCGGCAGGAGCCGGGCTGGGATCGTCCCCCCGGCGGAGCAGAGACCCCTCCTCAGCCCCGGAGCGGGGACGCCCCCGGCTCCGCTGGCCCATGCTGGATTTCGGCCCGGGAAGGTGACTGCGGGAGGAAGCGGCGCCGCGCCGGGTCGGGGTAACCATGAATGAGATGTCGAGTTTCCTGCACATCGGGGACATCGTCTCCCTGTACGCCGAGGGCTCCGTCAATGGATTCATCAGCACCTTGGGGTGAGCCAGGGGCTCCCGGAGCCGCCCCCGCGGGGATCCCGGCACGGACGGGACGGGACGAGACGGGAGAGCGCGGGGAAAGGAGCCGGGAAGCTCCGCGGGGACAGGAGCGGGGCAGGGGGACAGGCTGTGCCCGGGCTGGCAGGGGCGGGATGTGACCCTGCAGGGACCCTCAGCCCCCTTCCCCTGGCCAGAAGCTGCTTCCCCCATTCAGGGCTGGGCGATCAGGTGGGTTTGAGCAGCGCGGGGTCGGTGCGGTGAGGACGGGGACAAGTGTGGGTGACAGCTGGGCCAGCCACGGTCCCTCCTGGGCGCGGGGCCATTCTGTGCTCCCAGCCCTGCCCGGCGTGGCCGGAGGCTGCCGGCCCTGCACAGGCAGCGGCGGCTCCCGCTGTCCCCTCAGTGTCGCACGCAGCCGGTGGGCAGCGGGGATCGCTAAAGGGGCACCAAGCCGGGCTGGGGGACAGGGCAGTGCCAGCCCCGGGCTGGGGACAGGGCAGTGCCAGCCCCGGGCTGGGGGACAGGGCAGTGCCAGCCCCGGGAATGGCTTCAGGGACACCAAGCCGGACTGGGGACAGGGCAGTGCCAGCCCCGGGCTGGGGACAGGGCAGTGCCAGCTCCGGGAATGGCTTCAGGGACACCAAGCCGGGTTGGGGGACAGGGCAGTGCCAGCCCCGGGAATGGCTTCAGGGACACCAAGCCGGGCTGGGGGACAGGGCAGTGCCAGCCCCGGGCTGGGGGACAGGGGCAGTGCCAGCCCCGGGCTGGGGACAGGGCAGTGCCAGCCCCGGGCTGGGGACAGGGCAGTGCCAGCCCCCGGCTGAAGCAGCTCCCCGGAGGTGACAGGACCGGCCGGGGATCTCTGCCCACCCCGGGGATCTGTCCCGTGTCACTCCTGGGCACAGCCAGGCCAGCGATGCCCCCCTGCTCCCCCCGGGGACGCGGTGGGTGACAGGAGGGCCACCCTAGGGCACGGCTGGCTTTTTCCCTTCGCCTCATTCAGGACCTCAGAGGTGCCCGCAGCGCCGGGCAGGGGGGATGTGGGGCCGTGCCAGCTCCTGCCCCACGCTGCTGCGTGTAGGAGAGGCTGAGCTCAGGCAGGAATGCTGACTTGGATGGGATTCCTGGGGCAGGAGCTGCCCGGCTCTATAATCTGCGCTGAAAGCACTTGCTCCCACATGCCTGAGCTGCGCATACCTGCGCCCACACGCCTTCCCTCAGCCGCCACCGGGCCCGTGTGGCACTGGGCTGCTGCCCACCGAGGCTCCCTGCGCCCCGGCTGCCCAGAAATGGGGGGCAGAAGTGCCCAGAGTGGCCGTGGGTGCAGCCACGGTGCCAGGCAGCAGGTCCTGCAGGTGCAGCCCTGTCTGTGCCAGCCCTTCCTGCATCCCCACGGGGGCTTTTGGAGAGCCCTCCTTGGAGCTGTGCCCAGGCAGGGGATGCTGAGCGCTCCTCCAGCCCCCGTGGAAATGGGCTCTGGAGGCTCTGCAGGGACCAGCGCTGGTTGCTGTCCCCAGACACGTCCCAGTGGCTCAATTAGAATCAGTGGCTCATTTTTCAGGCTCTGATCCCTTTGCAGCTCTGGCCTTCACATCCCCCCTTTATTTGCCAGGTGTTTTCCAGAAGCAGCTGAAGAGCAGGGCTTGCCTGGGGAGCCTCTTCTCTGTGTCCCAGCGCATCCTCTGCTGGGCAGCCCCACTTTCCCAGGCTCGGTTCTTTCCCTCCTCCCTCCTAAAATTGTTTTCCCCGGTGCCCTGCGACACGGGAGACCCAACCGCACCTTAAATCACTCCTGCGATAAGGGGCCAGGTGACTCACCCAGCGTGCTCCTCCTGCCACCCGGCACCTTCCTGAGCTCATTTGCAAGGCAAACAGCTCTGCCGGCCCACGCGGCCGCCTTCCTGCCACCCTTCCTTGTGGAGGGGCTGCCCCTGGGCTGTGGGATCCTCCCTTTGTGGGGTGACACGGGGTGTCCCCAGGTGTTGATCGCCGGTGTCGCGTTAAGGTGGCTGCTGTCCCATCCCTGGGGGTCTCTGGGGTGTGGGGAGCCCTGCAGCCCCACCTGAGGCTCCTCTGCTCCCCAAACCTCTCAGTCAGACACGAACCCTGCCTTTCACCCCCTCTTTGCTTGTGAGCAGGAAAAACATCCCTGAGCAGCTCAGGCTGGCTCGGGGGGAGTGCCGAGATACCCAAGCAGCCCAAACGCTGCGGTCAGAGCAAAGCAGAGCCCTGGAAGGCAGAGCCGGGGCTCGGGGGCTTGCTCACAGCGACCCTTGTGGGGCTGCGGGCACGGGATGGGCAGATTGGAGTGGCCAGAAGAGGTTTTGGGGACGTTGGATTTGCCCCCATCCCTGCCAGGGGCTCCTTTTGTGCTGCCCATCCCTGCCAGGGGCTCCTGGAGCCCTTCAGGGGCTCAGAACAGGCGCTGGCAGAGGGGAAGGGTGGGTGACAAACCCAGCTGGGTGCCTGGGCGGCTGTTCAGGTGAAATCACACCCGTACCTGCGCTTGCAGGTGGTTTCGGGGTGGAGATGCAGTTGGTTAAAGGGGTAACTCCGGCTCCGCCGGGTCAGGATGATCCCGTCCCTGCCGGAGGGAGGAGGAGGAGGAGGAGGAAGCCGAGCCCTCCTGGCACCGGGACAGCACCAAGAGCTGCATTTTTGTGGCTGCCCCGCTCACTTCACTCCCTCCTCCCTGGGGCAGCACCGCCTGCGGGTGCCAGAGGGGCTGACCCGGCCTGCAGGGCCAACAAGGAGCTCTCATCACCCTCCTCTTCCTCACCTCAGGGTTTGCTGGGCTTTCTGTTGGGGTTCTCCTGGGGTTTCCCAGGAAGAATGGACCCTGACGTGCCCGAGCCCCCTTGGCATCCTCTGTGCCACCTCTGGGGATGGCTTCTGCCCAGCCCAGGGGGCTCCAGCTGGGCGCCGACCCCGAGGAGGGCTCGGGAGGGTCGGACTGCCCCGGATTTTGGACGAGCTCCTTCTCTCCTACCCTCGGGGAAGGCTCTGCCTTGCACGGGGCCCTGGGCCAGGGAATCGCTTTGTGCTCGGCCTTTGGAAGCCCCGCCGGGGCTAAGGAAGAGCCGGGGAGATGCTCACCCGTGCCTTGAGGGGCTCATCAGGGCTGGATCCCTCCCCTCCTGCTCCCGGGGGGGGAAATTTGGGATGGCAAAATGACCTTCATGGGCGCCATCCCGGCTCCTGCCCCGCTCGGGATCCTCCTCCCGCTGCTCGGACAGCGCTTTCCCATTCAAAGGTGCCCTCGCACATCCCCGCGGCTCTTTGGGAGCTTCCCTGGCCCATCCCAGGGCGGGGAATGCCGGTTGTTGTCCCGGGCCCCAGCAGCCTCCCAGGTGACTCATGTCCACTCTGTCAGAATCCCTTTTTAAAAAAAATAAATAAATAATTATTATTTTCAGCGGATTTTTAACTGAGGAATGTTCGCCCAGAGTATCAGTTTAATAAAAAGAACACTTCGGGGCTCCTGCCGAGCGTGTAATCCTGGGATTAAAGATGCTGAGAAGTGCCTTGAGATCGTTAACTAATTAAGACTTCCAGGCTGGCAGGTCACTGTCTGTAATCCTGCCCGGTGGAGCGGGGCAGAGCGGAGGCAATGCCAAGATCCCCCTCCCGTGCTCTTTCCTTCAGGGCTGAAAATAAACCGGCGGGTCAGGGGACTTCCTCAGAGACCCCCAGCAATGAGAGTGGAAGATTTGGGGGTTTAAAGTGCCCAGATGATGTTCCCATCGAGGCTTTCTGCTCCATGGGAGCTGGGGATGTGCGAGGGTCAGGGCTTCACCCGTGGGTTGGCATCTTCAGCCCTCGCTGGGTTTTGCTCCCAGGCTCTCCCAAGGGTTTGTTCTGTCCTGTCCCACCTCAAAATAACAGAACAGAAACCAAAACTGCCCCTGAGTGACACCAGGGCTGGGCTGGGGCTGTGCATGTCCCCTGTGGTGCTGCTGCCGCTCTGGTTTTTCCTCTTTCCCTGCCCTCCCAAGGCTCTGCAACCATCTGGGAATGTCTCCCTGGCTGCTTCCCTGCTGTCCTGACCCAAGGAAAATGGTGTTTGTGCAGCCCCAAACCCCCTGCTTTGCAATGCCCAGGCTCCCTGTCTGCCCACAGCTCCTGGGTTTGGGGTTTTTCCAACCTTCCTGGTCTTGCTAATGGTCTGGAAGCTTCTGCTGCCCCCAGGCAAATTGCTTTTCTCCCTTGCTGCGAAATGCGAGGCGCAGAAAGCAGCACAGGGGTGTCAGAGCCCGGTGCCAGCCCACGCCTCCTCACAAGGCCACGGCAGCCCCGGGGTCCCCGGGGTCCCCATCCATCAGCACCGAGGCCAAATTCCTCAGCGCGAGCCAAAGGAATTCTCCCCTCCTCCAGAGAGCGGCTGGGCTGAGGCGAGGAGGCCGGAGCTGCGGCTGGGATGGCTCTGCTCCTGTTTGAACCTTTGCAGAGCCATCTCCAGCCCTTTTCGGGTTGTTTGGGGGACACCGAGAGACCCAGGCTGTCCCTGCCCTCCTGTCCCAGCGTGGGGAGCCCTGCTGGCCATTCTCACATCCCCTCTCTCTCTGCGGGGCAGGGAGCAGCGTTTCTCCCGTTCCTGTGGCTTCCCAGGGCTGGAAAGCGGCTGAGCGGGTGCAGCCCGTCCCGCTGGAGCTCCCGGTTCCCTCCCAGCACGGGGAGCCCCTCGGGGGATGCTCCCCCCTCTGAGCCCCCTGCCTGCCAGGCTCTGCCTTCTGCTCTCCCTGACCCTGAAAAGCGACGTCCCGCCCACCCCAAAATCAGCCCAAACCTGTGCCACCCACCCCAAAATCATCCTAAACCTGTGCCACCCACCCCAAAAATCATCTAAACCTGTGCACCCACCCCAAAATCATCCTAAACCTGTGCCACCCACCCCAAAATCATCCTAAACCTGTGCCACCCACCCCAAAATCAGCCAAACCTGTGCCATGCAACCCACCCCAAAATCAGCCCATAACCTGTGCCACCCACCCCAAAATCATCCTAAACCTGTGCCACCCACCCAAAATCAGCCCAAACCTGTGCCATGCAAACCCACCCCAAATTCAGCCCAAACCTGTGCCACCACCCCAAAATCATCCTAAACCTGTCCCACCCACCCCAAAATCAGCCCAAACCTGTGCCACTCACCCCAAAATCAGCCCAAACCTGTGTCACCCCACCCCAAATCATCCTAACCTGTGCCACCCACCCAAAATCATCCTAAACCTGTGCCACCCACCCCAAAATCAGCCCAAACTTGTGCCACCCACCCAAAATCATCCTAAACCTGTGCCACCCACCCCAAAATCATCCTAAACCTGTGCCACCCACCCCAAAATCAGCCTAACCTGTGCCACCCACCCCAAAATCAACCCCCAGCACCCAAGGCCAAACCTGTGCCCATGCCACCCACCCCAAAATCAGCCCCCAGCACCCAAGGCCAAGCCTGTGCCACCCACCCACCCCCAAAATCAGCCCAAGCCCTGTCCCCACCCACCCAAATCATCCTAAACCTGTGCTACCCACCCCAAAATCAGCCCAAACCTGTGTCACCCACCCCAAAATCATTCTAAACCTGTGCACCCACCCCAAAATCAGCCCAAACCTGTGTCACCCACCCCAAAATCATTCTAAACCTGCGCCACCCACCCCAAAATCAGCCCAAACTTGTGTCACCCACCCCAAAATCAGCCCAAACATGTGCCACCCACCCCAAAATCAGCCACCAGCACCCCAAGGCCAAGCCATGTGCCACCCACCCCACCCCCCAAAATCAGCCCAAACCTGTGCCACCCACCCCAAAATCATCCTAAACCTGTGTCACCCACCCCAAAATCATCCTAAACCTGTGCCACCCACCCCAAAATCAGCACCAGCACCCAAGGCCAAGCTGTCCTATCCACCCCAAAATCAGCCCAAACCTGTGCCACCCACCCCAAAAATCAACCCCCAGCACCAAAGGCCAACCCTGTGCCACCCACCCCAAAATCAGCCACCAGCACCAAAGGCCAACCCTGTCCCACCCACCCAAAAATCAGCACCCAAGGCCAAGCCTGTCCCATCCACCCACCCCAAAATCAGCCCCCCAGCACCCCAAGGCTGAGCCTGAGGGATTTTGCTCAATGCTGGGAAAACAGAGCTGTGCAGGGAGGAGACACAGAGCCATTGATCTGATGGGCAGAGCCTGCAGCTCTGATCAGATAATAATTAATAACTGGGTTTGTGGGGGGCCCTGCCACCTCCGTGCAAGGCACCTGCACCCTCTGTGTCCCCGTGGGAAGAGTTCCCAGCCAGGAAAGGGGAATTGGTGAATGGAGCTGAACTCCTCCTGTTTTTGCTGGATTAAGGGTGCAATAACAGAGCTCTGTGTGCAGGGGGGAGAGCTGGGCAGGGCAGGGTCCCTCTGGCACAGATCCCCTGCAAAGGAGCTGCAGTGACTGCCACAAACCTTTCCTTGTCCCTCAGTGCCGAGTGCCCGGGGCAGGGCATGGAGAACACCCAGGGAAGCAGTGGGAACTGAAGGAAAGGGGGGGTTTGGCTCCTGAGGAATATTTATGGGATTGGATCCTTTGGATTTGTCACTCTGGGCCATGACAACCACTCTGCACCCTCAGCCCTGCTGCTCCTGACCCTGCTCCTGCTTTTTGTCCCCCCCAGGCTGGTGGACGATCGGTGCGTGGTGAGCCGGCGGCTGGAGACTCTGGACAACCCCCCCAAGAAGTTCAGAGGTGAGGCTGGGGCAGCTCCAGCTCTGGGGGCAGCCCTGGGGCCAGTCCTGGCCCTGGGCATCCCCCTGGGATGGGATGGGATCCATGGGATGGGATGGGATGGGATGGGATCCATGGGATATGATGGGATGGGATCCAAGGTCCTGACATCTTCAGTGTCATGCTTTTTATAAGGTACAAGAATGTAAAATCTGGTGGGTGATTGGTTGATGATTTATCATCATGGTTTGTGTTTTTGTTTGGTTTTTTTTTGGGGGGGAGGAGTTAGTTCTGGGGATAATTTTGTGTTTGTTTGGGGGGGTGGTTGTGGAGTGACGATGACAGTTGGTTATTGGTTTGGATACTAGGAAATATAGAGGAAGGTTAATTGATACCAGCCATGGGATGGATGGGATGGGATCCATGGGATGGGATGGGATGGGATGGGATCCATGGGATGGGATGGGATCAATGGAATGGGACCATGGGATGGGATGGGATCCATGGGATGGGGACACAGCTCTGCCCAGTGCTTCACCACCTGGGAGGTGCTGGCGTGGTGCTGACTGCCCCAAGTGCTCAGGGTGCTGCCCACTCAGGGAAAGGCCCTATCCCAGCAGGATTTTGAGTGCCTGGATCACCCAGCCAGGGAGCAGAGAGATGGGAAATGTCCCCAGACCCACGACAGGAGTGTTGGATTTGGGTTGGTTTAGGGCAGCTGCTCCTTTCATCCCCCTATTGTCCTTTTATGTCTTCTTTCAAATAAGAATTTTTAAATATCAATTCCCCACTCTGCCTGGTGCCTCCACCTTTTTCTCAGGGTGGCTTTAACAGCACCCACCCGCCTGACCACCCTCCTTTCCCCCAAAACATCTCAAGACATCAATTCTCCCACTCTCCCAGGACGCTACCAAGCAGCGACCTGCCTCTCCATGGGAGTCATACCATTAATTCATTAATTCATCTAATTACCAACCCATCCAGCAGCTCCAGCATCCCCCAGCACCTCAATCCCCATATCCCAACCCAGGGCTGGATGCTCAGCAGCCGCCCCGTGCCTGTGGGTCCCAATCTCTTTTCCAGGCGCAGGTTTTTGGGCTCAGCCCTGCGCTCCAGCCACAGGAGTCATTACCATTAATTCATTCATTAATCTAATTAACAACCCATCCAGCGCCTCCAGCACCTCCATCCCCATATCCCACCCTGGGCTGGATGCTCAGCAGCCGCCCCATCCCTTTGCCTGGCCGTGCCTGTGGGTCCCAATCTCTTTTCCAGGCGCAGGATTTTTGGGCTCAGCCCTGCTCCTGCGGCTCCCTATCAGGATATCCAGCTGTTTGTTTAATGGCCGGAAAGGTAGAGCTCTCGCTGCTCGATAGCCATCGCCTGCAGCGAGGTGGAAACAAGGGCTGGGGGGGATTTTCGTGCTCTGTCGCCGTCCCCACATCCTGTGGCCGGACCCTGCCCTATCCTGCAGCTCACACGGGTCGTGCCGGGGCTTCCCGCTGGGAAAAACAGCCGAGCTCAGCTCCTGAAAGGCTCTTTGGAAATGCCAGAACCACCTGGGAGCTGTTCCACACCTCTCGGTTATTTGCTTTTATTTATTCCTTGCGGTTTCTCCCCTCCCTTTGCCGAGGCTCTTCCCAGCCAGCTCAGGCGCGGCAGGAAAAGCTTCCACCCTGCCGGGCAAGGGGACAGCGGGACCTTCAGCTGTGCCGCTGCTCTCCCCGGCTCCCCAAAGGAGTCACCTGCAGGTTTTGCCCCCCCCAGACCTCTCTGGATGGGAGGTTTTGCCCCCAAAGCCGCTCTGGGTTGAAGTTTTGCCCCCCCCAGTTCTCTCTGGGTGGAAGTTTTGCCCCCAAAGCCACTCCGGATGGGCAGTTTTGCCCCCCAGCCCTCTCTTATAAGGAGGTTTTGCTCTCCAGACCTCTCTGGGTGGAAGTTTTGCCCCCAAAGCCACTCTGAGTTGAAATTTTGCCCCCAAAACCACTCTAGGTAGGAGGTTTTGCCCCCAAAGCCACTCTGGGTTGAAGTTTTGCCCCCAAAGCCACTCTGGATGGAAGTTTTGCCCCCAGGTCTCTCTGGTTAGGAGGTTTTGCCCCCAGAGCCACTCTGGGTTGAAGTTTTGCCCCCCCAGTTCTCTCTGGGTGGAAGTTTCGCCCTCAAAGCCACTCCGGATGGGCAGTTTTGCCCCCGAGGTCTCTCTGGTTAGGAGGTTTTGCCCTCTAGACCTCTCTGGATGGAAGTTTTGCCCCCCAGACCTCTCTGGATGGAAGCTTTGCCCCCCAGACCTCTCTAGGTAGGAGGTTTTGCCCCCAAAGCCACTCTGGATGAGAAGTTTTGCCCCCAAAGCCACTCTGGCTCCAGCCCCACATCCCCCTCCGAGCTGCCCACTCCGGGCACTGCTGCTGCAGGAGCTTCCTTCACCTCCCCTCTTTGCCACCCCAATCCATTTACAGAAACCTGGCCGTGCTTTGGCCCAGGTACCAAAACCTCCTGCTCCCAACAGGATTTTCTACACACACAGCCCTCACCGTGCCTCAGTTTCCCTCCTTACAAAGCCACGCTCAGAGCCAGGCCTTGGATTTGCAGCCATTTCAGAGTCGCTGTGCTGGTTTCGGTTTTACCTCCCCTTGGCTTCTCCTTCCCACCAGCACCTTCCACAGCAGCTCCCATTAATGACCCATTAATGACCCATTAATTTCCCATTAACGGAGCCCCGTGCCGGTGCTCAGGGGGGGCTCAGGGTCACTGCCCCGGCCCTGGGGGCTGCTCTGGCTGCTTTGCAAACGGGGCTGGCAAAGGAGATGTGAAACCTGGCCCTGCCCCAGCCGGTGAGAGCGGCACTCCCAGGTAAATAAACACACACCCGGGCCCGCTGCCAGCCAGGGAAGGGACTTTGGGGGTTTTTGTTTTTTAATTTTTTTAAATTTTCTTTTTTGTGTGTCTGAAAAATTTTTCTTTTATTTTTTTAATTTTTAATTTTTTATAATTTATATGTTTTTATAATATATGTTTTATATAATTTATATAATTTATATAATTTATATAATTTATATGTTTTTATATAATTTATATAATGTATATAATTTATATTATTTATACGTTTTTATAATATATAAATTTATAATTTATATGTTTTTTATTTTTTTAAATTTTCTTTTGTGCGTCTGAACTCTCTGGGCTGCTATTTCAGGCATAATTGGGGCGATTCAGGCTGCAGAGCCCTTCCTGCCCTTCCAGCTCGGGAAGGGGATTGGTTGTCTGCAGACATCTGCTCTCCTGCTCCAGTTCCTGGCCCTGGATGTCTGCACTTCCCGCCCACCATCCTGGGGGAAAACAGGAGAACGGGGGCAATCTGCACTGCAGGGAGCGTTTGGAGGAGCTGGGATGCATTTTGTGCATCCTTCAGGAGCTGGAAATAGAGCTGCTGACACCGAGGTTTTGGCGGTGGGCGCTCGCAGCATCCAGTGCTGGTGATCCAGGTCACGGAGGGATGGGTGTGTGTGTCCTGATGGCCACCCCAGGCTCCTTCCGCAGCTTCTGCAGGCTCAGGGCGTCCCGTGGGTGACAAGTGTCGTGCTTTGAGAGGAAGTGAGATTTTTTGGGATGTTGTGGTCAAACTAAGAGGTGCTTAGATTTAAATATTGGCCCTCGGTGTGGCTATTGAGGATACGGATACTCTTCTGAGAACACAGGGGGTTAACAGCAGAGAATTCTTAGGAAAACTTTCTTTTGGTTCTGGTCAGTGAAAGGTTTAGATTGGGCAGGGCCCGCTCGGTTAGTAGAGCTTTGGGTATTAACTAATCAGGTGGCTTTTGCTCTCAGTTTTTGAAAGATTTCTCACTTAATGCTTTCAACGTGGTTTTTAACAGTCTGTGGTACTTCTCTACTTGGTTTGCAGCTGGTGTGTGGCAGGGGATATGGTGCCCCTGCTCAATGCTGTGTTCTTTAGCCTAGGTGTTGATAAGGCTGTTTTTGAGATCAGTCAAGGGACCTGGAGGTGGCTGATGGTGTCCCAGCCTCCCTCCCCGATCCCTCCTGCCGGGATCCTCTCCTCCTTTGGTGCAGCTGGGCTCCATCAGAGCTCCTTCTCCCCCCTGAAGCTTTCCTTCCCGACCAGCACAGCCATTTCCGATGGGAACACTCCTAATCACGAGTCCAAGCAGTGCAGTAATTCCTGGACTCATTATTTATCCTGATTTAGAGCCGACCCAGCAGCCAGCACGCGGTGACATGACCTCCAGCAGTCCTCCCTCGCTGATGGGGGGACCAGGAGTGTCCCTGCCCCTCGGGGACATTGGCCCTGCTGGGGACGCCCTGGTGGCTGCTGCAGCCTCACCGGGCTCTGCTCTGTGCTCTGTTCCCAGATTGCCTCTTCAAAGTGTGTCCCATGAACCGCTACTCTGCCCAGAAGCAGTACTGGAAGGCCAAGCAGACCAAGCAGGACAAGGACAAGATCGCCGACGTGGTGCTGCTGCAGAAGCTCCAGGTGAGCAGCAGCCCGGAGCCCGGAGCTGGCAGTGCCCACCAGCTGGCTGGCTGGTGGCATCCACACCTCTGGTGACGCTGCTTTGGGAGGAGAAGGCATTTCCAGCTGTGTTCTCCCCCTTGTCCCCTGCCCAGCCATGGCTGTGTCACCCTCCCGATGCTTCTTGTGCAGAGGAGCTCTGTGAGCACAGCCCTGCACCCTGCGGCACCCCAGGGCACCCCAAGGCATTCCAGGATATCCCAAGGCACCCTTCAGCACCCCAGGACACCCCAGAACACCTCAGGGCACTCCAGAGCACCCTTCAGCAACCCAGGGCCCTCCAGGGAACCTAGGGCGCTCCAGGACACCCTTCAGCACCCCAGGGCACCCCAGAACACCTCAGGCACTTCAGAATACCCTTCAGCACCCTTCAGCACTCCAGGGAACCCTTCAGCACCCCAGAGCACTCCTCAGCAGCCCAGAACAACCCTTAACACCCCAGAGCACTTTTCAGCATTTCAGGACCCCCAAGGCACCCCGGAGCACCCCTCAGCACCCCAGGACACCCCTCAGCAGCCCGGGACACCCGTGCAGGAGGGAGCCCTGCTTCCAGGACGTGCTCCAAAGGGCTGGGGAAGGGAAAGGCTCCCGTTGGCTTCCCCCAGCCTTGGCCAGGGCCCACATCAAACATTGCACAACGGCCTCAGGCAGCTGGCGAGGCCCCGCCGATGATTCATAAATCCGAGGCTGGGGAGAGATTTCACTAAATCATCTCGTCGGGCCTCCAGCCCAGCCCCAGCCCCGCCATCCCCAGCTCTGCCTGGGCCAGGGGGGGCTGAGCAGTGCCAGGACAGGGTGTCCTGCCCTGCAGGTGCCAGGGCAGGGTCAGTGCCCGGCCCCGCGCTGCCACTGGCACGCAGAACCCACAGAATCCCCGTTTTCCTGCTCCCCTTAGCCAGGCTTGTAACGTCCCAGCTGTCCTGGCCACGAGTGGTCCCAGGGGCTCATTTCTGAGCCTGATTGATTGCACCTTGGTTTGGGGCTTGTCTTAAAGAGGTTCTGCCATTTCCTGGCTCCTTTCTTCTGCTCCCGGTGTTTCCCTTCGCGGCCGGAGCTCAGCCCAGCCCTGCCGAGCTCTGCAGGCGCTGCCCTCGTCAGGGAGGTGAGAAACGGGCTGGGAACACCCCCCAGCCCACGGGGGTGATCTCCTGAGGCAGGAGCAGCCAGGTCCGGACTGGAGGAGCCCCTGCCTGTGATACCC
Source organism: Calcarius lapponicus (assembly GCA_039654755.1). Classification (NCBI taxonomy): domain Eukaryota; kingdom Metazoa; phylum Chordata; class Aves; order Passeriformes; family Fringillidae; genus Calcarius; species Calcarius lapponicus. Next base: position 14,529,243 of record JBBFKN010000012.1, on the reverse strand, counting down.
ATGGCCGCCTTTCCGAGCTCGTGCCCCTCACTGCTGTGCTTCAGGGGGTTTGAACTCTGTTTGCTTCGCCCAAAACAGCTCAGACAGGCTGGGGGGGGGCTTTCCAGCCCCTCTGCTGATGTCCCCCAGTCCTCCTCAGTCCCTTGTGGGCATCCCTGACTGGGCTTGGGGACAGAGCCTCCCCATGCAAGGGACAGTGTGGGAGCATCAGCCCCGGGAGCTCAAGCTCAGGTCTGGAGGGAGATTTAGGATATCTGAGGTGCTGGATCTCCAGTCAGAGCCCTGCTGCTCCCTGGGGTTGTTGTTAAACTCCCAGAGAAGCATCAGTGCGGGATTTCTAGGAGTGGGTTTGTTCTCCTGATGGCAGCAGCCACCATGGCAGGGCAGTGAGGGTGACTCCAGGTGGCACCCAGAGCTCTGTGGGCACGGAGGGGTCACCCTGGGTGGCACCCAGAGCTCTGAGGGGATGGAGGGGTCACCCTGAGTGGCACCCAGAGCTCTGAGGGGATGGAAGGATCACCCTGAGTGGCACCCAGAGCTCTGTGGGCACAGAGGGTCACCCTGAGTGGCACCCAGAGCTCTGAGGGGATGGAAGGGTCACCCTGGGTGGCACCCAGAGCTCTGTGGGCACGGAGGGTCACCCTGAGTGGCACCCAGAGCTCTGAGGGGATGGAGGGGTCACCCTGGGTGGCACCCAGAGCTCTGAGGGGATGGAGGGGTCACCCTGGGTGGCACCCAGAGCTCTGTGGGCACGGAGGGGTCACCCTGGGTGGCACCCAGAGCTCTGAGGGGATGGAGGGGTCACCCTGGGTGGCACCCAGAGCTCTGTGGGCATGGAGGGGTCACCCTGGGTGGCACCCAGAGCTCTGTGGGCATGGAGGATGACCGTGGGTGGCACCCAGAGCTCTGAGGGCACGGAGGGGTCACCCTGAGTGGCACCCAGAGCTCTGTGGGCATGGAGGATGACCGTGGGTGGCACCCAGAGCACTGCAGGGACGGGTACCAGGCACATTCAGAGCCCTTGGGCACTCAGGACCTGCGGCCCCATCCTCCCTCCCAGTGCCAAGCCGTGATTCCAGATGTTTCCCAATTCCTCTGCCCTCAGGTGAAAGGGGTGAGAGAAGGATGGGAAAGGGCAGAGGCTCTCCCAGCTCCATCCCTCACTGTTTCCCATCTTCCCATCTCAGTTTTGGGGATCCCTGGGCTGGAGCTGCCCGGGCTGTGCCCAGCCTGGCGCCGGGGCTGTCAGCGCTCCCTCGCCATTCCCAGATTTGCTGTGGGAGCAAGTTCCTGCCTCACTCCTCATGTGTCAGCATCCCATCACTGCTCCCACTGCCAGAGCCAGCCAGTGGAAAATCTCTGTGGTTTTGGAGAGGGGCTGCTGAGCCTTCTTCACTCCTCCATCTCTGGGCATGGCACAGCTGGCACTCTGCCTTTGGCTGCTTGGCTTTGCTGCTGCCGAGAGCCCCCAGTGCCCACATCGCCCATTTTGGGGGTTTGACCCCCATCCCCAGCCCGAGCCCAGCACCCTTGTTCAGTGTTACCCCAAAACCTGCTGTCCTGGGGGAATTTTGGTGCCATTTTGTCCCTGTCCTGGTTTTTAAATCCTCAATTTAAAGCCCTCATGGTGTTCCTAGGACTGGTGAAGGCCACACCTTGGCCCTGGGCTGAGCTCTTGGATGGCCCTGGGCTGGAATTCCCGGTTGAATTCATCCCTGGGGGACAGAGGGGTGCTGACCCTGATCCCAGCCCATCCCATCCTTCCCAAAGCCGGGGCTGGGAGTGACCCTGCTGGGATTTGCTCCTGGGGAGGGAGGAGGTGCTGCTCCAGCCTCAGCTCTTCCCCTCTTGGCGCAGCACGCGGCCCAGATGGAGCAGAAGCAGAACGAGACGGAGAACAAGAAGGTGCACGGGGACGTGGTGAAGTACGGGAGCGTCATCCAGGTACGGGGCAGCACGGGGCCAGCGGGGATCAAACATGGGTCAAACATGGATTAAACATGGGTCAAACATGGAGCAAACATGGATCCAGCAGGGATCAAACATGGGTCAAACATGGATCCAGCAGGGATCAAACATGGGTCAAACATGGATCAAACATGGATCAAACATGAATCCAGCAGGGATTAAACATGGATCCAGCATGGATCAAACATGGATCAAACATGGATCCAGCAGGGATCAAACATGGATCCAGCAGGGATCAAACATGGGTCAAACATGGATCAAACATGGATCCAGCATGGATCAAACATGCATTAAAATGGATCCAGCAGGGATCAAACATGGATTAAACGTGGATTAAACATGGATCCAGCAGGGATCAAACATGGATTAAACGTGGATCAAACATGGATCCAGCAGGGATCAAACATGGATTAAACGTGGATCAAACATGGATCCAGCAGGGATCAAACATGGATCAAACGTGGATCAAACATGGATCCAGCATGGATCAAACATGGATCCAGCATGGATCAAACATGGATTAAACGTGGATCAAACACGGATCCAACACAGATCAAACATGGATCCAGCATGGGTCCAGCACAGATCCAACATGGATCCAGAACAGATCCAGCATGGATCCAGAACAGGTCCAACATGGATCCAGAACAGGTCCAACATGGATCCAGCATGGATCCATCACAGATCCATCACGGATCCAACACAGATCCAGCATGGATCCAAAACAGATCCAGCATGGATCCAGCATGGGTCCAGCATGGATCAAACATGGATCCAGCACGGGTCCAGCACAGATCCAACACAGATCCAGCTGGTCCAACATGGATCCAACCCGGATCCAGCATTGATCCAGCATGGATCTAACATCTGTCCAGCACGGATCCAGCACGGATCCATCATGGGTCCAGCACGGATCCAGCACATCTGGGAAGGGGCTGGTGTTGCTGCACTTCTCATCTCCCCCACCCTTGTCTCCTCCAGCTGCTGCACATGAAGAGCAACAAGTACCTGACGGTGAACAAGCGGCTGCCGGCGCTGCTGGAGAAGAACGCCATGCGGGTCACCCTGGATGCCACCGGCAACGAGGGCTCCTGGCTCTTCATCCAGCCCTTCTGGAAGCTCAGGAGCAACGGGGATAACGTGAGCCTGGGGCCCAGCCGTCCCTGAAGGGAGCTCCGTGCCCGGGCTCAGCTCCGCTCCCAGGTCTCACCCTCGCTGCCCTTCTCCCATTTTGCTCCCCAGGTAGTTGTGGGAGACAAAGTCATCCTGAACCCCGTGAACGCCGGGCAGCCGCTGCACGCCAGCAACTACGAGCTGGCTGACAACGCTGGCTGCAAGGAGGTACAGGAGGGGCTGGTTTTTCCTTCTTTCTTCCTTCTTTTTTCCTTTTTTTTTCCCTTTGTCCTGGGGTCGTGACCGTGCTCTCTTGCTCTGTAGGTGAACTCGGTCAATTGTAACACCAGCTGGAAAATCAACCTGTTCATGCAGTTCTGCGACCACATGGAGGAAGTGCTGAAGGGGGTAAGGAAGGAGGTTTGGCTGCATGGGCCTGACGTGTGAGCAGCCACCTGGCTCTGTGACAAGGGCACAAAAGAGCTCCTGCCTTGAGGGCTGTAATTCCTGCTCGAATTCATCACCTGGAGAACAGCACAGTGAGGCGGAGAGGGATATTTTAGGATCTGCTGGCAGCAGGGAGCCGAGGGCACAAATTACCGACCTCAGGGTGGTGAATTGACTTTTGGGGACAACCCCACGCAGTGCCAGCAGTGGCCTCTTGTGCAGGGACAATTCCAGCCGCTCAGCCGTGCAGCAGGGTGGCTGTTGCCTGGGAAAGGAACTTTCCCTGCTGAGCTATTGTTCGGGGCTGAGGTCCTCCAGGAAGCAGCTGGATGGATGTGGATTGTCGGGATCTTACAGCCCTTCATCCCCTGGCACTGTGCTTATCCCAGCTTCCCACATCCTCCTTCCCGGGGTGTTAATGCCTTAAACAGTCCAGGAGCAGGGCCTCTGCCTGCTCCAGGGCTGGAAAGTGATGGATTCACATCCATTTATCCCCTGGGGGTGGAAGCAGAGGGTCACTGCATGGATAATGGGAGTGATGGCAATGCAGGGTGCCTGTGCCCTGTCCCCTGGGCTCAGAGGAGCCTTTGAGCTGCCTGGAGCAGGTTTTAGCAGAGCTTCAGGAGGTTGGACGGGAAGAGGTGGCAGTGTCCTGTGGTCCTCAGGGTCCCACAGTCCTGCCATGCAGCTGGGAGCTGCGTCCAGGAGGAATCCTGTCTCCTTTGCAGCATGAGGGGTCACAAGAGGAGATGCATTGCAGGAGAGTCATGGAGAAATTTCTCCACTGACTGAGTGGTTAAACATGGGAACAGGCACCCCAGGACAGTCACCATCCCTGGGAGTGTCCCAAAATGAGTAGACAAACACTTCAGGTTACAGTTTGGTGGGCATGGCGGTGAAAGATTGGATTTAATGGTCTTGGAGGTCTTTTCCAAACTGAAAGCCTCCAGGATTCTTTGCCCCTGACTCTGACCCCTGTGTCCTGGTGCAGGGGGACGTGGTGAGGCTGTTCCACGCCGAGCAGGAGAAGTTCCTCACCTGTGACGAGTACAAGGGCAAGCTGCACGTCTTCCTCCGCACCACCCTGCGCCAGTCAGCCACCTCAGCCACCAGCTCCAACGCCCTGTGGGAGGTGGAGGTGAGCAGGGAGGCTGTGGAGGGGCTCTTTGGAGCTGTCCCAAGCTGTCTCAAGCTGTGGCTGAGCTCTCCCCTGCCTCTCCCAGGTGGTTCACCACGACCCGTGCCGAGGGGGAGCCGGGCACTGGAACGGCTTGTACCGCTTCAAGCACCTCGCCACGGGCAACTACCTGGCAGCAGAGGTAAGGGGGTGGCAGTGGGGTTCAGGAACGTGCCCTGGGGCTGGGGCACCCCTTGCAAAGGCAGTGCCCACCTCGGGCAGGGAGTGGTGCCCAGTGTTTCCTCTGGTCCTCTCCGGTTTGCTCTGGGAGCCCTTGTGGCTCCTTGCTGGCAGATGTTGACTCCTGACCACCACTGGTTTAGGACCAAATTTCCCCTGTGAAATCCCCCAGTGGAGGGGTTCTCTTGCTCAGATGTCTGGGTTTGGCTCCTTTTCCAGGGGGGCAGGAGGGGGTGGCTGGGGTGTTTCTGTGCTCAGCCCATGCCAAGGGACTGACTGGCACAGCCCAGTGCTTGGAAGTGGGACGTGACTCATCCTGCTGTCCTCACCTGGCAGAGGGTGGGGGCAAAATCTGGGTCTGGAAGCACCATCTGCCAGGTTTTTCTGCTCCCTTTTAAGGCCAGCTCAAGGCCTCCTGATTGAGGCACAAAGGAGTTGCTGCACTTGGATACTGGGGTGCGTCTGGCACTGCCAGCACCGAGGGCTGTGCTCTGCTGCCAGGGCAGCAGGGATATCCTGGGGATGCTCCCCAGCTGGAGAAGACACCCAAGGGCAGCCCCCAGGACCCTTCCATCACTGCTGGATGGAAACCAGCAAACACTGGGGCTCTGAAATGGGTGCTTCAAACCCAAAGACACTCTGTTAACACTTGAAGACGAAAGAAGATCTCAGACTGAGCCCATCTGGGCTGGTGCTGCTCACTGGGAGCTCAGCCTGGAGCCTCCAGGGAGTTCTTGCTGCCGCACAGAGCCCAGGTCTGCTCCCCTGGGCTCCCCCATCCTCCTCCCAGGGCTGGACACCGTGCACTGGGCACAGGTCACATCCTCCAGCCCCACCTGGGCAGGTTTCCTCTCTGTGCTGAGTTCAGGGAAAGCAGGAACAGGGATCACACACCATCCCCAGGGGCTTGGAGGGACCGAGCAGGAGGACTGACAGCTGCTTTTCATCTCCCTCTTTAACTTTTCAGGAAAACCCAAGTTATAAAGGAGACGTGGCTGAGCCCAAAGCAGCGCCCACGGTGAGCAGAACCGCTGCTGCCGCTGCCCCAACCACGCCAGCTCTCAGCCAGGGCCTGAAAGCAGAGAAATGCCCCAAAACAGAGCCCTCTGAGGGGACTACAGCCGAGTTTATCCCACTGTGCCAGCCCAGCATCCCTGCCCTGCACTTAGAGCAGTGTGAGAGGGCCCTGCCAAAACCTCTCAGAGGGGTCCCAGTGCATGTTGGCTCCCCAGGCCACAGGGAAATGCTTGGTGGATGAGAGAGCTGGATGTTCAGGGGGGTTTTTCTGTGCTGTTGGTGAGGTTTGGATCGGGGGGGGCCTCGTAGCTCAGGTGCATCCGCGCTGCTTGTGCTCCACTCACGTGAGGCTCAGCCCCAGCAAAGCTTCTGCCGCATCCCCCCGATGCCCTGGGCACAGGGGACCCCCGAGCCGGGCTCAGAGACCCCCTCCCCACCGTGCAGGGGGGCAGCAGCCGTGCCAGCCGCAGGAACACCGGGGAGAAGATCAAGTACAGGCTGGTGGCCGTGCCCCACGGCAACGACATCGCCTCCCTCTTCGAGCTGGACCCCACCACGCTGCAGAAGACGGATTCCTTCGTCCCACGGTACGGCAGAGGGGTCAGGGAGGAGGCTGAGAGCTGGGGAAGGGCAGTGCTGGCGTGTCCCCGTGGGGGTCACTCGGCAGGACACCCTGTGGGGGTCACTCAGCAGGACATGGTGCTGTTGGCAGGAACTCCTACGTGAGGCTGCGCCACCTGTGCACCAACACCTGGATCCAGAGCACCAACGTGCCCATCGACATCGATGAGGAGAGGCCCATCCGCCTCATGGTACAGCCCTGCTCCCTCCTCCCTCCCTGGGCTTGTTCCCTGCTCCCCGAGAGCTCTTAGGGTGCCCCTTCCCTCCCAGCACCCAGGGACTGAAACACCCCAGATGATCCAAAGGGGTGGGTGGACACCAACCTGGAGCCCACCCCAGTCACCCAGAGCCCACCCCAGCCCCTCTGATGGGGACAAACTGGGTCACTGATGTCAGCAGGGGTGGTGGCAGATGGTGGGGACACGCGTGGCATGGCCATGTCTGTGTGATGCTGCTTCTCCGTTGCTTCCCAGCTGGGCACGTGCCCCACCAAAGAGGACAAAGAAGCTTTTGCCATCGTCTCCGTGCCCGTGTCTGAGATCAGGGACCTGGACTTTGCCAACGATGCCAGCTCCATGCTGGCCAACGTGGTGGAGAAGATGAACGAGGGTTTCCTCAGCCAGAACGACAGGAGGTAAATGGGAGATGGGGCCGTGCTGGGTTCCTCCAAGGGCTCCCCACCAGGATGGGGCCCCTGCCTGGTGCTGGTGCCAGCGCTGCCCTTGCTTCTCTGCCTACAACCCCAATCCACGCCTGCTTCTCCCAGAAGCCTGGCGAGGAAACCAGATAACGGCACAGCCCCGCTCTGGCCCCTCCTAGAAAAATATCCTATAAAAATATCCCAGAAAAATATCCTAGAAAAATATCCGAGGGGCTGGGAGATGGCCCCACGATAGGGGCAGCCGCCTTAGTCACTGTATTATTTTTAGGTGGGTGGGTTCGTGGTGCTTCCTGAGCAAACACAGATCCCTGTGGGACAGAGCGAGCGGCTTCCGCCCTGCCAGCCTGGCCCACGGGGGTGACCACAGGGGAAGAGGTGTTAAATGCAGACTCCCTGGTGTAAGCCACAAGCAAAGCCCCCCAGACATTCACCCTGGTACATATAGGAACCATAGGGGCTGCAGATCCAGCCATTGATCTCCATCAGGGAGTGCAGGATCAGCCAGCAGCTCCCCTGACAGGTTTCTGAGGCTCTTTGGTCCCCAAAACCCACCAGCATCACTGCAGGGATCTGAGCCTGGGCAGGTGAGCAGCCCCCAGCCCACTCACCCCTTGTCCCTTCGCAGGTTCGTGATCCAGCTGCTGGAGGACTTGGTGTTTTTTGTCAGTGATGTCCCCAACAATGGCCAGAACGTGCTGGACATCGTGGTGACCAAGCCCAACCGGGAGCGGCAGAAGCTGATGCGGGAGCAGAACATCCTGAAGCAGGTGGGCGGCCCTGGGGCCCTGCACCCCAGCAAGGCTGGGACGTGTCCTGTGGACATCTCCTGTCCTGCTCAGGGCCTCTCTGAGGGCCAGAGGGATGGAAAACACCGCAGGGGAGGGTCTGGCCTTCACCTCGCACCATGGTGTCCTGCCATGCACGGGAGGCTGGCGTGGAGCAGGACACAGCCCTGATCTCTGCTTTTGGGCAGATCTTTGGGATCCTGAAGGCCCCATTCAAGGACAAGGGCGGGGAAGGGCCCCTGGTGAGGCTGGAAGAGCTGTCGGACCAGAAGAACGCTCCCTACCAATACATGTTCCGCCTGTGCTACCGCGTGCTCCGGCACTCCCAGGAGGATTACCGCAAGAACCAGGTGCCGGGGGGGGACACCCCATCCCCATGGAGCCTCGGGGGGACAGGGGGACATCACTGACAGCCCCTCCGTGCCCGCTGCAGGAGCACATCGCCAAGCAGTTCGGAATGATGCAGTCGCAGATCGGCTACGACATCCTGGCCGAGGACACCATCACGGCCCTGCTGCACAACAACCGCAAGCTGCTGGAGAAGCACATCACCAAAACTGAGGTGGAGACCTTCGTCAGCCTGGTGCGCAAGAACCGCGAGCCACGGTGCGTGCGTGGGGGCTCTGCTGCGGGGGGACAGGGGAGCCATGGGGTCTCGGGATGCTGTTTGATAATTGCTGCCCCGAGATGTGCAGGGTGTCTCTGCTTCGGCCCGCGCAACTGAGAAACGAGTCTGGACTCTTCACTTTTCGGTCTTGAGGTTGTTTATTAATTCTTATCTATAAAATTTTCTTTCTGCCCAGCCGAGGTCTGCTCAGCATGGCAGCCACAGGCACTCTGAGCGCCGCCGGGGTGGTTTTGTCCTTTTATACTACAAACTACGTATAACATATTTACACTTAATTCCCAATACCTATCACCTATGTTAGACAGTGAGCTTCTATTCTAAATATAACATATTTACACTTAATTCCCAATACCTACCACCCATGTTAGACAGTGCATTTCTATTCTAAACCAATCCCTAAGTGCCAACATCACTGCAGAAAATGGAGAACAAAAAGAAGAAGAAGAAAGGCTGGACACGCCCAAGTCCCTCCATTTTGTCCCCATAACCCCCACACCAAAAATCCTAAAATCTACATTTTCACCCTGTGATCATTTTGTTATTACACTATTCAACCCTCTGTGACTTTCAGGTCCTCATACGAAGTTGGTAACTTGCTCCAGGGGTCAAAATCAAATCCCCAGGTGTTCTGGGCTGTGTGCCAGGGTCTGGGGTCCTGGGCAACTCTGGACACCCGGAGGGATGCGCTGAGTTCTGACAATGGGGACCCCCCCTCTCATGGCAGAGCTGCCTCTCCCCCGGCAGGTTTTTGGATTATCTCTCGGATCTCTGCGTGTCCAACCACATCGCCATCCCCGTCACGCAGGAGCTGATCTGCAAGTGCGTGCTGGACTCGAAGAACAGCGACATCCTCATCAAAACTGAGTGAGTGGGTGAGGGAGAGGTTTTCCACAGCAGGGGTTGTGTTGTGGGGTGCTTGTCAGGCACCCACCAAAGCCTCTCACTCTGCAGATGGAGAGAGGAGAGAAAATTTACTGAAGGGCTCATTGGTTGGGATAAGAACCAGGAGAAATCGCTCATCAAATACAATCACAGGCAAAACAGGCTCCAGTCAGGGATATGAGTTAAGTTTATTCTTAACTAAATCAGAGCAGGATAATGAGAAGTTAAATCAAACCCTTACACCTTCTCCCCACCCTACAAGAAACCCACCACAGGATGGGCCTGGTCCCTCTGAAGCTCCATCACCTCTTGAGGCGCAGCCCCTCCATCCATGGGAGCATCTCCAGCTTTCCCCTTTCCTGTCCCAGGCTGAGGCCAGTGAAGGAGATGTCCCAGACCCACGAGTACCTGAGCATTGAGTACTCAGAGGAGGAGGTCTGGCTCACCTGGACCGACAAGAACAATGACCACCACGAGAAAAGCATCCGGCAGCTGGCACAGGAGGCCCGGGCTGGCAACGCCCACGACGAGAACGTCCTCAGCTACTACAGGTGATGCTCCTGTGGCACCTCCTGTCCAGGTGAGGCTGTGAGGGTTGCACGGCCTCACTCCCTCTCCCCCTCACCCCTGGGCAGGTACCAGCTGAAGCTCTTTGCCCGCATGTGCCTGGACCGCCAGTACCTGGCCATCAAGGAGATCTCCCAGCAGCTGGGGGTGGACCTGATCTTCCTGTGCATGGCAGATGAGATGCTGCCCTTCGACCTGCGCGCCTCTTTCTGCCACCTCATGCTGCACGTGCACGTGGACAGGGACCCCCAGGAGCTGGTGATGCCCGTGAAGTTTGCACGGCTCTGGACGGAGATCCCCACAGCCATCACCATCAAAGAGTGAGGCACACCAGGGCTTGGGATGGCTCTGAGGGACAGGGGGTGGCAGATGCCATGGCTGGGGAGTGTTTGGGGAGTGATCTGGTTGGGTTTGAGCCCTCAGAAGGAAGTGGGCTCCATCTTTCACAGCATCACTGCTGGTCACAGTGGCTCAGGAGCCACCTGGACAGCGCTCCTGCCAGCCGGGTGTGAAGACACCCGCTGTCCCCAGCTCACCCCGATGCGTCCCCAGCTCACCCCGATGTGTCCCCTTGCAGCTACGACTCCAACCTCAACACCTCGCGTGATGACAAGAAGAACAAGTTTGCCAGCACCATGGAGTTTGTGGAGGACTATCTCAACAACGTGGTGAGCGAGGCCGTGCCCTTCGCCAACGAGGAGAAGAACAAGCTCACCTTCGAGGTGCGGCACTGCTGCTGCCCCTGCAACGTCCCTGTCCCCCACCATGGATTCTCCTGCTCAGCCCCGAGCAGGGCGAGGTCTGGAGCTGCCTTGTCCTTCCCCAGGTCGTCAGCCTTGCCCACAACCTCATCTACTTCGGCTTCTACAGCTTCAGCGAGCTGCTGCGCCTGACACGGACCCTGCTGGGCATCATCGACTGCGTGCAGAACCCTCAGCTGATGATGCAGGCTGTCTACAATGATGAGGTGACAGGTGAGTCCCTGTTTTCCATGGTTTGCCCAGTGTTTTCCATGGTCTGCCCAGTGCTTTCCAGTTTTGGTGGCAAGAAAACCGGACGCTGGGCTTGCTGATGTGGCTGGGTGTGCTGTAGGACATGGGGTGGTGAGCCCTTGGCTATGCCAAAAAAATATTTGGTGCCTTCTGCTCATTCCCTGATTAAGTCTAGAGCATTTTCCAGTCCAAGTGGGTCCTTCCTTGGTCCTCTGCCACCTGCCTCTCCACCCACTCTAACTGTGGCTGCCTCTGCAGGGAAGAACGTGCGGAGGTCGATCCAGGGCGTGGGGCAGATGATGTCCACCATGGTGCTGAGCAGGAAACAGTCCATCTTCAGCCCCCCCAGCCTCAGCGCTGGCTCTGCCCCAGAGCAAGTGGACAGAGGGAGGAGCATTGAGAACGAGAACATTGTGGTGATGGAGACCAAGCTGAAGATCCTGGAGATCTTGCAGGTTGGAGCCAAAGGAGTGGTGGGACCTGTGGGATGGGGGTGTGTAATGTGATTTTCTCAAGCAGGGGCACAGTTGGTGTGAAGAGGGCACTCAGTCACTTCTGGTTCCTCCTTCCCTGCTGCTTCCAGTTCATCCTGAACGTGCGGCTGGACTACAGGATCTCCTACCTGCTCTCTGTCTTCAAGAAGGAGTTTGTGGAGGTTTACCCCATGCAGGACAGCGCGGCTGATGGGACAGCTCCAGCCTTTGACTCCACAAGTAACTCTCCCACTTTGCTCCTGGTACACCCCCAGCTCAGCAGACCCCAGGGGCTGGGAGGACACAGGTGGCAGAGGTGACACCTCCAGCAGAGGTGACATCTCCAGCAGCTGCTGCTGGCAGGGGGCAGGCAGGGATGGAGTTTGTGTTGTGCTGGGAACAGGATCAGGGAGCTGGGCTGGTTCCTGCGGGCTCCTGCCAAGACACAGGGCTGGCATTGTCCACCCTCGTCACTCCCTTCCTCTCCCTGCAGCTGCAGCCATGAACCTGGACCGGATCGGGGAGCACGCCGAGGCCATGTTTGGTGTGGGGTGAGTGCCTGTCCCCCATAGCTCCCCTGCCCACAGGGCCCTTCCCCTTGTGTCCACCCCACCCAGGCTGGGAGCTGCAGGTGATGAGCAGGATGAGGCTCTGAAGGCTCCAAAGCTGTCCCCATCAGCCCCTGAGCTCCCTGTTGATGCCCAGGGCTTCCATCCCTCTCCAGGAAGTCCAGCAGCATGTTGGAGGTGGATGACGAGGGAGGGAGGATGTTCCTGAGGGTGCTGATCCACCTGACCATGCACGACTACCCCCCACTCATCTCCGGCTCCCTGCAGCTCCTCTTCAAGCACTTCAGCCAGAGGCAGGAGGTCCTGCACACCTTCAAACAGGTGACCTGAGGGGACCTGGAGCATCCCATGCCTGTGGGTGGGGGACGTGGCGTGGATCCTGGCCCTTTCCTTGGGAGGGAGATCTGGGAGTGGGATTTGTGTCCCAAACTGGAAACCCCTGGGAATGTCACTGCAGGTCCAGCTCCTGATCTCAGCCCAGGATGTGGAGAACTACAAGGTGATCAAGTCAGAGCTGGACAAACTCCGCACGATGGTGGAGAAATCGGAGCTCTGGGTGGACAAGAAGGGCAGCACCAAAGGGGACAGCACAGGGGAGGGGAACAAGAAAGAGAAGAAGGAGGTGAGAGCCCTGAGCAAGATCCTGGGATCCAGGGCGGGGAAGGAGTGGGAGGCAGGGCTGGGCTCACCTTAATCCAACACCTGATGCCTCTCAATTGGCTTGATGGGGAGGCTCCAGAGGGTCCTGTGGGGTGTGGCTGGAGGGGCACAGTGTGACTGACCCCAGTGCTGTCGTGTCCCCTGCAGCACGGTGCCGACGAGGAGGTCATTGCTCCAGGAGAGAAGAGCAGTGAGAACTACCAGATAGTGAAGGGGGTGAGTGAGACCAAACCCTGGTGCACCAGCGGGAGGGAAAGGGGCAAAATCCTGGGGGGGAATTCCAAGTTCTGCTGTGCTTCAATAGAAACAAGTCCAAGCCTGGCTTGCTTCTACCAGCTCAGCACGGGGAAAAGCTGTCACATCCTTGGACTGGGGGGACTGGAGGGGACAGGGTGGGTGACAGCTGTGAGGGCTGCGTATGGTGCCGAGGTGGGGCTGAGATTTGTGAGCAAAGCAGAGAACACCCAGGATTGTAGAGGGAATACCTAGAATGGAAACCATCTCCAGTGCTGGTGGCCATCCTGGGTGGCTCCAGGCTCAGCCCCTGCCCTCTGTGGTCCCTCTGTCCCCAGATCCTGGAGCGGCTCAACAAGATGTGTGGGGTGGGGGAGCAGGTGCGCAAGAAGCAGCAGCGCCTGTTGAAGAACATGGACGCTCACAAGGTGATGCTGGACCTGCTGCAGATCCCCTATGAGAAGGTGGGTGGACAGAAACCAACTGGTCCTGAGCGCCCAAGGCAAAGGGGGCACACGGGGACCCCCCTGAGTGGCCTCCTGCTGCTCCCATCCCTCTCAGCTCCGTGTGTTTCTCCTCAGGGGGATGCCAAGATGATGGAGATCCTCAAGTTCACCCACCAGTTCCTGCAGAAGTTTTGTGCTGGCAACCAGGAGAACCAGGCCCTGCTGCACAAACACCTCAACCTGTTCCTGACCCCGGGGGTAAGGAGAGGACACGGAGGGGCAGCAGCACAGGGAGGGAATTCAGCACCACTCCCGAGGCTGAGAGCACAGGATGGAAAACCCAGGAGGAGACACCAAGCCGGGCAGGAGCTGGGGACGGTTCCTGCAGCTCCCTGACCTCACTCTGCCCTTTGTCCCCAGCTGCTGGAGGCAGAGACAATGCAGCACATCTTCCTCAACAACTACCAGCTGTGCTCAGAGATCAACGAGACAGTGCCGCAGCACTTCATCCACTGCGTGGCCACCCACGGCCGCCACGTGCAGTACCTCGACTTCCTGCACACCATCATCAAGGCCGAGGGCAAGTACGTCAAGAAGTGCCAGGACATGATCATGACTGAGGTGAGGACCTCTCCTGCAGGGCAGGAGTTGGGGGGGAAGCAGGACAAGGCTTTTGGAACCCGCACCCTTGGCTTCTTCCTTGAGAAGAGCCTTCCAGCCGTGCTGGATCCTCGCTGGAACCAGCCAGCCTCAGTGCTGGTGGGCATATAGAGTGGCCATCAACCATCTCCAGGGGCTCAATGCAAGGTCCAAGAGTCGGTTTGGGAGTCCCACAGTTTTTGATTGCACTGCAAATGCCTGGTTTTCCCTGTAAACACAAATCCCTGTCCCCCTTCCCAGCCACTGCTGCTCCTCCCCACTGCACAGGGGACACCACTGGCCTTGGAGGCTTCTGACCTTAATTTTCAGAGTGGTGAGCACTGAGCACTGAGAACTGAGCACTGACCCTTCCCTGCAGCTCACCAATGCTGGGGACGACGTGGTGGTTTTCTACAATGACAAAGCTTCTCTGGCCACCCTGCTGGAGATGATGACAGCAGCCAGGGATGGGGTGGAGGAGAACAGCCCCCTGATGTACCACATCTCCCTGGTGGACCTGCTGGCTGCCTGTGCCGAGGGCAAGAACGTCTACACCGAGATCAAGTGCACGTCCCTGCTGCCCCTGGAGGACGTGGTGCGGGTGGTGACACACGAGGACTGCATCACAGAGGTACGGGCTGGTGGCAGCCAGGAGGACACTGGGGCTCTGCACTGATTGTCCCCTGATGGTGTCCCTGCCCCTTTCCCCCTCCCTGACAGGTGAAGATGGCCTATGTGAACTTTGTCAACCACTGCTATGTGGACACGGAGGTGGAGATGAAGGAGATCTACACCAGCAACCACATCTGGACCCTCTTCGAGAACTTCACCCTGGACATGGCCCAGGTGCGTGGGGAGGGTTGGGTGGGAGGGACACAGCAGTGGTGGCTTGGATGGGGACAGGGTGGTGTCACCGAGGCTCCCTTGAAGCCTCCTGCAGGGCGTGGATGTTTGTGGGACCTCATACAGCCGCCACACTTGGGGCTGGGGAGTGGTCAGGGCACAGGAGCTGTGTCACCACCCTCAGCTCAGCGTGGTCCCAGCAGCCTCTGGGCAGACAGGAGCTGGCCCTGGTGTCCTCCCTGTCCTGACAGATGTGCAAGAAGAGGGAGAAGCGCCTGCCGGACGCCACGCTGGAGAAGTACGTGCTGACGGTGGTGCTGGACACCATCAACGCGTTCTTCAGCTCACCCTTCTCAGAGAACAGCACCTCACTGCAGGTGACAAGCGTGGGCAGGGTGCCAGGGGAGGACAGCGCCCAGCCAGGCCCCCAAAACATGGTTTGGATGCGTGTGCTGACAGTCCTGTCTCCTCCAGACCCACCAGACCATCGTGGTGCAGCTCCTGCAGTCCACCATGAGGCTGCTGGAGTGTCCCTGGCTGCAGCAGCAGCACAAGAGCTCGGTGGAGTCCTGCATCCGCACGCTGGCCATGGTTGGTAAGGAGCCGCTGCCGTGCCCAGGGGACAGGGGACAGGGCCACCCTGGGCCAGCAGCGAGCAGGACACCCTGTCCCTCCTGTGGGGGGTGGCAGGACACCACGGTGAGGGGCAGCCAGCTGGGGATGGGGACACTCAGCTCTGGGATGGGTTTTTGTTTGAGCTTCATCTCAGCACTGCCAGGATAATGGGAGGATAAGCAGAGCCTGGGCTTGGCTGGGAGCTCCCTGGTGTGTCCCTGCCCGGACACCAAGCCAACACTGACAGTGGTTTTCCCTGGCCGGGACTTTGCCCTCGGTGTGCAGCTGCCTGACTCAGGCTGAGGGCTGTTAGCACTGAGTCACCGTGGAAAGGATTGCTGGTGGCTGGGCTCTGGGTGGGGATTTCCCTTTGGAATTCCAGGCAGGGTGCTTGCAGCCTCCCCACGCTGGGCTTTCCCAATCAAAAACGGGGCTAGGGCCAGTTTCCACCCTGTGAGGTGCTGTGGGTGTTGGGACATGTGGGAACACTCCAGCCCACGCTACCCTGGAGGAGTTTACTGATGTATTTACCCCAAATCTCTGCTGCAAACGAGGCGAACACTGGCAAAGGGATGCCCAGGCAGGGTGGTGGGACCCAGCTGGGTGATGGCTGTGCCAACCCCACCCCTGTGTCCCTCAGCCAAGAGCCGCTCCATCGCTCTGCCCATGGACCTGGACGCCCACGTGAGCTCCCTGCTCAACAGCAGCTCCACCAGCACCGTGCAGAGGAACACCTCCAGCTACAAGGCAGCCACACGCTCCTTCCCCCGAGTGTCCACCACCCCCAACCAGTGGGACTACAAGAACATCATCGAGAAGCTGCAGGTACAGGGCAGGGCGTGGAGGGGCTCAGGTGGGCGCTGGCCTTGCGGGGTCCCTCTCCCGGGTGTGCCCTGGCTCTGAAGGGGGTGCTGTGGCTTGCAGGACATCATCAACGCCCTGGAGGATCGCCTGAAGCCGCTGGTGGAGGCCGAGCTCTCCGTGCTGGTGGATGTCCTGCACCGGCCGGAGCTGCTCTTCATGGAGGGGACGGAGGCGTTCCAGCGCTGCGAGAGCGGGGGGCTTCCTGTCCAAGTGAGCCTGGGCTGGGGGTCCTGGGGCTGCTGGGAAGGGTTTGGGACCCTCACTGGGGGTGCTGGGAAGGGTTTGAGACCCTCACCATGGGTGTTGGGGGTACTGGGAAGGGTTTGAGACCCTCACCATGGGTGCTGGAGGTGCTGGGAAGGGTTTGAGACCCTCACCATGGGTCCTGGGGGTGCTGGGAAGGGTTTGGGACCCTCACTGGGGGTGCTGGGAAGTGTTTGGGACCCTCACCATGGGTGCTGGGGATGCTGGGAAGGGTTTGGGACCCTCACCATGGGTGCTGGGAAGTGTTTGGGACCCTCACCATGGGTGCTGGAGGTGCTGGGAAGGGTTTGGGACCCTCACTGGGGGTGCTGGGAAGGGTTTGGGACCCTCACTGGGGGTGCTGGGAAGGGTTTGGGACCCTCATCCTGGGCGGGCTGTGCGTCCCTGTGTGCCTGCAGCTGGAGGGGTGATGGGGGTGGCTCCCCCTGGGATGCCCAGGTTCCTCCCAGCTGTGTGACAATGGCTTTGCTGTGCCAGGCTGGTGCAGCACACCAAGGACCTGATGGAGACGGAGGAGAAGCTCTGCATCAAGGTGCTGAGGACGCTGCAGCAGATGCTGGTGAAGAGGAACAAGTATGGAGAGAGGGTGAGCAGCACGATGCGTGTCCATCCAGCCCCACTCCCAGGCTGGCAGCGCCCACCCTGGGCACCCAGGGGTGCTCAGCTGGTTCTGCCCTGGCCCCAGCCTTGGCGTGGGGACACTGGTGACATTTGTTTGCCTTGGCAGGGAAACCTGCTGCGGAAAATGCTCATGAACAATTACCTGCAGAACAAGAGGTCCAGCTCCAAGGGGGAGATGGGGGATGCTGCAGGGGGAGGTGAGTGCCCCTCTCCTGCGCCTTCCCCTCAAATTCCCAGCTCCCAGACAGCAATGGGACCAGATCTGGGGCTGGTTGCCAGCTCCACAGAGGAGCAGAGGATCTGGGGAGGTGAAGGGGTGGCACTGAGATGCCCTGGCAGTGGTGGAGCTGTGCTGGCCCCGTGCTGCCACAGCATCACATCCCTCCTGTCCTCTGACACAGGCCAGGACCAGGACTGGTCGGCCATCGCCGCTGTCCAGTGCCGGCTGGACCGTGAAGGGGCCACCAAGCTGGTGGCTGACCTCATCATGAACACCAAGAACGAGAAGATCTTCCAGGAGAGCATCCTGCTGGCCATCCGCCTGCTGGATGGAGGCAACACCGAGATCCAGGTGCTGAAGGGGTTGGGCAGCCAGGGGTTGATGTGGGCAGGGCGAGGGTCCAGTGCTCAGTCCTGGGCAGAGCAAACAAACCTCTTGTTTGGGCTGAAATCTGGTGATTTGAGTTTCCCAGCCCCATGGCTGGATGACAGGCTGTGGGAGGGGCAGGTGGTTCCAGGTTGTTTCTGGAGTTCTGCTGATGCCCTCTGCCGGGAATTCCTAAAATGGCTCAGGGCTGCAGCGCTGGTGGGGGACCTCCAGGGTTATCCCAAACCCTTTGTCACAGGGAAGCTGAAAAATGGTGCCAAACCCAGCGGGGCTCCAGCAAAAACCAGATTATCCTGGGCAATGCCTGCAGTGCTGAGGCTGCTGCCCAGAGGGACAGGCAGGGACACTTTGGACCCCGTGGTGGGGACTGAACCGAGTGTCCTTTCACCAGAAATCCTTTTACAACCTCATGACGAGCGACAAGAAGTCCGAGAAGTTCTTCAAGGTTCTGCACGACCGGATGAAGAAGGCGCAGCAGGAGACCAAGTCCACGGTGTCGGTGAACATGAGTGACATCGGGAACAAACCCCGTGAGGACAAGGACGAGCCAGACCCTGGCACCAAAGGTACACAGCAGCGTCCCCTTGTCCCCTCAGGAGGGCCAGCACTGGCTGGGTGACAGGCTGAGCTGAGGAGGGGACAGTTCCTATGGTGGTGCTCACAGGGGTCTCAGGATGAGGGAAGAGACAAGAATGTTGACTCTAAGTTTTAGAAGGTTTGATTTATTATTTTATGATATATATGATATTAAAACGAAATATATAAATATAATAATATATAAATATATTAATATAATATATTCACACTAAAAGAATAGAAGAAAGGATTTCATCACAAGGCTAGCTAAGAATAGAAAAGAAAGAATGATAACAAAGGTTTGTGGCTCGGCTCTCTGTCCGAGCCAGCTGACTGTGATTGACCATTCATTAGAAACATCCACATGAGACCAATCCCAGATCCACCTGTTGCATCCCACAGCAGCAGATAACCACTGTTTACATTTTGTTCCTCAGCTTCTCAGGAGAAAAAATTCCTAAGGAAAGGATTTTCCATCAAACATGTGTGTGCCATATTCCCTGCAGGACGAGGAGACACCTTCCTGCTGCCCGGCACCCCCACACGGTACCCGATGGCCGTGGGGTTCCACAAGGGCCACGAGCCCGGGGAGCAGGGCCAGAACAACGAGATGGGGGTGACAGTGCTGATCATGGAGCCCATCCTGCGCTTCCTGCAGCTGCTCTGTGAGAACCACAACCGGGACCTGCAGGTTGGTGCTGGGGTTCTGGGGGTCAGCTCTGGGCTCGGGCTGGGGGAAGGTTGGGGCTAACAACGTGGACACGCTGCTCTTCTCAAGGTAAAAAGGGGCAGTTTATTTTCTGACTCTAAGTTTTATAGATTTCTAAAAGTGACAGTGGATTGGAGGGTGAAAGTGCCACCTCTCCAAACCAACAGCCCATCAGATTTTTCCTCCTCTATAAGAGAATGCAAAACAATAAGTTATTTCTAGAAAGTGTGTGAGGAAGTTTGTTACAAGGATGTAAACACCAGAAGGATTAGAAAAACTTTAAAAATCAGGGCAACGGTTGGGATCTGCCCCAGTTTGGCCCCAAAATGCTGTGACACCCAGCAGCTCCGTGCCTCAGTTTCCCCATGTGCAGTGCACCATCCAGCTTGGGGTTGTGGGAGGAGTTCCTGGCGGGAGCAGCTGTGGGACTGAGGTCTGTAGGTTACAGGGGCAGTCCCAGCCCAAACGTCCCTCAAACTGGACCTGGAGGGGTGTGGGGAGAGAGGGATGGGGACCCCATTGCTGGGCTCTGCTCCACAGAACTTCCTGCGGTGCCAGAACAACAAAACCAACTACAACCTGGTGTGTGAGACGCTGCAGTTCCTGGACATCATGTGTGGCAGCACCACGGGCGGGCTGGGGCTGCTCGGCCTCTACATCAACGAGTACAACGTGGCTCTCATCACCCAGACCCTGGAGACCCTGACCGAGTACTGCCAGGGGCCCTGCCATGAGAACCAGGTCTGGGGGGGCTTCCCCAGACCTCATCACAGGCCTGGGGGCATTGGGGGAAGCAGGGGCAGGTTTTGGGTTCAGAATGTGGGCAGCAGGGGTCCTGCACAGGTCACCAGCTGCTGCTTGGCTGCAAAGTGGGGGATAAACAATGGGGGTAAATAATTCAGTGGTGTGAATGGCAGGGAGAGGGGAGGTTTGGGGGCCCAGGGTTGCAGACAGGACAGCGTTTCAGACCAGGGCTGTGCTGGAGGGTGGAGCTGGGAGGACGGGCAGGATCTGTGGGATAACACACTGCCCGGCTCCCCCAGAGCTGCATCGTCACCCACGAGTCCAACGGGATCGACATCATCACAGCCCTGATCCTAAACGACATCAGCCCCCTCTGCAAGTACCGGATGGACCTGGTCCTGCAGCTGAAGGTGCACAGAGGCCTGGGCTGGGGTGCTGGGGATGTGTCTGTGTGTCACTGAGTGTGTCACTGCGTGTGTCACTGCCAGGACTCACTGGCAGGGTCACAGGCTGTGCTGTGGGGTGCGGTTGTCACCGTAGAGGGGACCCTGCCTGTGTCAGACCCTTGGGGCATCTCCACCATGCTCAGATGCCCCTGGCACAAGGGAGCTGGATAATTCTGCCCACCCCAAAGCCCTGGGTAGTGGCGGGGCACAGCTCCCCTCACCAGGGGCTTCTCCTCGCCAGGACAATGCCTCCAAGCTCCTCCTGGCCCTCATGGAGAGCAGGCACGACAGCGAGAACGCCGAGAGGATCCTCATCAGCCTCCGTCCCCAGGAACTGGTGAGGGGACTGGGAATGTCCCACTGGGAATGTCCCACTGGGAATGACTCACTGGGAATGAGCCCACAGCTGAGCATCCTCTGTCCTGGGTCCTGCTGCAGTTTCTGCCTCCCCTGCTGCTCCTCCTGCCCCAAATCCTGGCTGGAGGGGAAAGCAGGGAGCAGGGAGGAGCTCAGTGCCCCTGTGCTGCCTTGCAGGTGGATGTGATTAAGAAGGCCTATCTGCAGGAGGAGGAGTGTGAGAACGCTGAGGTTTCCCCCCGGGAAGTTGGACACAACATTTATATCCTGGCGCTGCAGGTAGGGAGCTGTAAAAGCATCCTGCCAGGCTGCGCTCACAGGTTGCACATTTCCCTCCGTAATTCTGCACTTTTCCCTCCATAATTCTGCACATTTCCTGCAGCCAGATTGGCCTCCCTGGGGAGCCAAATGTGCCTTAGGCTGTGGGGAGCAGCCATGGCTTGCTGGCCATCCTGTGCCCCGTGTCCCCCTGCCATGCTGTGCTCACTGTCACCACCCCTGTCCCCTCCCAGCTCTCCCGGCACAACAAGTCTCTGCAGCAGCTCCTGAAGCCAGTGAAGCGAATCCAGGAGGAGGAGGAGGAGGGAATCTCATCCATGGTATGGAGAAGCAAAGCCCCCACAATCCGCCCTGATCCGAGGCTGTGAAAAGCCTTTGCAGAGCCCACCTGGGCTTTGTTGTTCAGGATTTGATGGATTTTGGTGTTGCCCAGGGGATTAAAGAGGGAGAGACAGCTAAATGCCCTTTTAGCCAGAGGTGGGAGCCCAAAGGTGTGTGTGCCCTGCTGTGGGGTGGCACGGGCTGGGGGTCCTGGGGGGGTCCTGCCCTTCCCTTTCCTTCCCTTCCCAAAGGAAGGGCTGAGTCCTTTGCTGCCGTTCCTTGCCCAGGTACCTCAGATCCCGACAAGATTCAGCAGGAATGTGATTTCCCCGGGGGGTTTTGTGAGCACTGGTTTGTAATTTGTGGATTAGCAGCACTTGGATGTAATTATTGCAGGGAATCGATTGTCTGTCACCGCGGGGAGCGCTCGCACCCCTCACAGAAGCTTTAATTCATTTGCCTTTCCCTGAAAACCTCATCAGCTGTGGGAGATGTTGAGGCACGTTGTGGGAACAGTCGGATCCAGCTTCTGGCTGGATCCTCATCCTCTCCCTTCCCCTCTCCCCATCCAGCTCAGCCTTAACAACAAGCAGCTCTCGCAGATGCTCAAGTCCACGGCCCCGGTGCAGGAGGAAGAGGAGGATCCACTGGCTTATTATGAGAAGCACACGTCCCAAATCGAGGCAAGACCCCCTGGCTGTTGGCTTTCCATGAATCCCACCTGGCTCCAGATGCCTCATGTCTGATTATTTGGCACCAGGAGCTGTCCCCTCTTCCCACCTCCGTGCTGGCAGGAGCATTAACTCCAGGAGCTGAGGGATGAGCAGCCCCTGGGCCCTGCCCTTCTCTCCCAGCATCAGTGGGATGCAGCTGATCCAGCAGCCTCATCCTTGGCATGGATCCCCCATTCCCACACTCCCACTTACCCCAGGCAGGGCTGCCTCTGCTCAGGGCACTTTGGAAGCTTTTAAATGAGGGGCTGACAATATTTAGACCCTGTAGAGCAGGAGAGAGGACGGGAAGGCACAGCTGGATGTGGGAAGGAGGAAAAAACCCCAGCAGGGCAGGATCTGAGGGCTCTGCATCCTGCAGATCGTGCGGCTGGACCGGAGCATGGAGCAGATCATCTTCCCTGTGCCTGGGATCTGTGAGTTCCTCACCAAGGAGACCAAGTACAGGCTCTTCACCACCACCGAGCAGGACGAGCAGGGCAGCAAAGTCAGCGACTTCTTTGACCAGTCCTCCTTCCTGCACAACGAGATGGAGTGGCAGAAGAAGCTGCGCAGTAAGAGCAAGGCAGAGCCTCCCTCCCCTGGGCTGCCCCGCTGGGAATCTGGGGACATTCCTGCAGGGAAAGGGCTGGGAATGGCATGGCTGGGCCGCCCGAGCTCTGCAGAGCACCTCACACCTGGCACAGTGCAGGGAGTGAGGGTTAAAATCCAGCAATGGGGCTCCTCTGTGCTCCCAGGGCAGTTTCTCCACAGCCTGAGGGGCTCCTTGCTCGCATCCCCTGGGATTTGTGAGGTGTTTTCCCTGGAAAGCCCTTTCAGTTGCCTTCTCCTAAGCCCAGGGTCTTGTAGCTGCACATGGGAAATAAAACCTGTTTCTCTGCTCCCTGCAGACCTGCTCAGGGGCTTCCAGGGTGGAAATCCTGGCTGTAAATCCCAGGAACTGAGTAGAGGGTCACACTAAAGACACCGGGATGCAGCTGAGGAGCAGTGTAGGAGCTGTGAGGGAGGACAGAACCAACCCGATCCCAGGGTCTCAGAGCAGGTTTCCAGAGGGCTGGGAGGCCAAGGAATGTGAGCAGGGCCATTTATAAGGTGCACTCCTCTTCCAGCAGACGAGCAGGAATGTTTTCAAAACACAATGGTTTGAAGAAGGTGGGAGGCTGGGTTGGTCTGGGGGCAGCAGCTGCAGAGCCCACAGGGGTCTGGGATGGCACAGAGGGTCTGGGATGGCACAGGGGCTCCAGGAGGGCACAGGGACTCCAGGAGGACCCGGTTGGCACGAGGCTGGCTGAGGTTTGTGTGTTGCCTCCTCTCCCCCCAGGCATGCCGCTGATGTACTGGTTCTCCCGCAGAATGACGCTCTGGGGAAGCATTTCCTTCAACCTGGCCGTCTTCATCAACATCATCATTGCTTTCTTCTACCCCTACGTGGAAGCCACTTCCATGGGTAAGTGCCCCAGCGCCTGCTGCTCCTCGGGGTGGAAGGAGCAGGTCCTTGGGCTGGATAAAGGCAGATCCTTGGGCTCCTACAACCCCAGCTCCTTTCTGCTGGATGAAGGATTAATCAGGATTTCAGTTTCCAGCCCTCCCACCCCTTCCTTCTCAAGGAAACCTCACTTCTCCTGGGCTGCCCTTCCCCTGTTTGTACCATGTGGGGAGCAGTGATGGGATACATTCCTGTTGTCAGGCAAAGCCTCCATCACCTACAGTGGTTCTGAGCTCCTGGATAAAAGATGTAAGAAAATGTATCAGCAAAAACCATCTGAACCAGCACAAACCCTGCAGTGCAGCACCATCATTTCTGATAAAGAGCTCATTAGTGTGGCTGGCCAGCCTGGCAGCAGCAGTGCCCCTGCCTTTAGCACCCATGTGTTCCTCTTGCCAGGAGTGCTGGACTCCCCACTGATCTCCCTGCTCTTCTGGATCCTGATCTGCTTCTCCATCATGGCCCTGTTCACCAAGCGCTACGGGGTGAGGCCGCTGCTGGTGGCCCTGATCCTGCGCTCCATCTACTACCTGGGCATCGGGCTCACCCTCAACATCCTGGGCGCTCTCAACGTGAGTTCTGCACCTGCTGGGGGAGCAGGAGCGTCCCCCATTCCCAGAGCACGGCCAACCCCACTCCCTCCCATGCAGAGGATCAGTAACGGGACATCACGCCATGATCAATGTGATCAATAGAAACCAATTTATTACAAAAAGCATTTTTATACTATTCTCTATTGCCTCAAGCTGATACATGGTTGGTTAAATCCTTTTTACGCACACATTTTAATATTTCACTTAATCTTAGTTGGTCTTCCTTCTTCATGTGTCTCACTGGGGTTTTCTTGTCTGCCTTTGCATCCTGAACTGTCTGCTTTTGAGCGTGTTCTTCTCCTTTTGTGTCCTTCAAGGACACGGCGACCTTACTTCTCTGAGTTTGGTTGTTAATTGCTGCCCCGAGATGTGCAGGATGTTTCAGCCTGCACGGCTGAAGAACGAGTCAGAGCTCTTCAGTTTTCAGTCTTAAGGTTGTTTATTAATTCTTATCTATAAAATTTTCTTTCTGCCCAGCCGAGGTCTGCTCAGCAGGGCAGCCACAGGCACTCTGTGTTGTCCTTTCATACTACAAACTACGTATAACATATTTACACTTAATTCCCAATACCCATCACCTATGTTAGGCACTGCACTTCTACTCTAAACCAATCCCAAAGTGCCAACATCACTGCAGAAGATGGAGACTAAGAAGAAAGGCTGGACACACCCAAGTCCCTCCATCTTATCCCCAAAACCCCCATTCCAAAAATCCTAAAATCGACCTTTTCACCCTGTGATCATTTTATTATTATGCTATTTAAACTTCTGTGACTTTCAGGTCCTCATACAAAGCTGGTAATTTGCTCCAGGGGTCAAAATCAAACCCACGGGTGTTGTGGGCTGCGTGCCAGGGTCTCTGAGCCCCCCGGCAACTCTGGACACCCAGAGGGGTGCACTGAGTTCTGACACTTACTCAGTCTCTGTGAAGGCTGGATTGTGCATATGTTGCAAATGTCCGTTGTCCTGCCAAAAACTCTCAACACCCTCCCGTTTCTGGCTGTCCCCAGCTGACCAACAAGATCGTGTTCGTGGTGAGCTTCGTGGGCAACCGAGGCACCTTCATCCGTGGCTACAAGGCCATGATCATGGATGTGGAATTCCTCTACCACGTGGGCTACATCGTGACCAGTGTCCTGGGGCTCTTCGTGCACGAGCTCTTCTACAGCATCCTGGTATGATAAATTCAGGAGCCTGGGGGCGCAGGCAGCCTGGCTGCTGCTTTAGGAGCTGGAAGGATCCTGTGACACCTCCCAGGGGCTGATTGATAGCGGAGAGAACAATTCCCTGTGCTCTAATCTTTGCATGGGCTGAGCTTCCTGCCTCCTGACAGTATCTATTGCTGTCTCTCCCCTGGTCCTGGGCTGTATCTCTCCTTCTAATCTGCTGCGTGCTTTATCTGGGTCAGCTGGGAGGCAACGTGAGCTGCCGAGGGCAGAGCCAGGGTACATGTGGCCTATTCTTGGCTCTCCTGCTGTGTATAAGTCACTCCATTCTTCTCCGCTTCCCTTCAGTAAGCTGGGAAACTTAAAGGCTTTGTGAGGAAAGTTAGTCAAGGTCTGCTGAGCGATCCAAGATCTCAGGATAAAAGGGGATATAGATAGGCCAGGCATTATCAAGAGAAGCACCTCACAGCATTTCTTTGCTCCTGGCTCCTTTCAGCTGTTTGACTTGATCTACCGTGAGGAGACCTTGTTTAATGTCATCAAAAGCGTGACACGGAACGGGCGCTCCATCCTGCTGACAGCCCTGCTGGCCCTCATCCTCGTCTACCTCTTCTCCATCGTGGGCTTCCTGTTCCTGAAGGATGACTTCATCCTCGAGGTGGACCGGCTGCCGGACAGCAAAGCCAAAGGTTGGGCAGCGCTGGGGGCTCGTGGGACCCTCCACACACATCTCGGGGTGCGCTGGGTGGGTTTGGCACTGGGAGCACTGGTTTTGGGGGTCACGGAGAGTTCAGCTTTGTGCTCGTGCTGCACAGAGCAGGGTTTGGGGTTAGTGCTGGCAGAGAAGGGGGGCAAAATGAAGGGTCAGCTCTGTGGGGTCTCAAATCTGAGAAAAAGCTTCAGGGCCTAGAAAAAGCAGGAAAATATGAGGCGAGTTTTTCCCAGGAAGTTTGGCATCTTCCTGGGAGCCCATGGCAGTGGTTTTGTGGGGAGAGGTGCTTCTCTCACACAGCTGGTGTCTCTTCCTTGCAGATGATCCCTTGGGGATGCAAAAGAACGTGGAGACCTTCATGGAGTCGTGCAGCAGTGACAAAATCAGCTGCTCTGCTGCACCCACTGCCTTGGAAGGTAAGAGAGCCCTGTGGAAATGCCAGCTGTGTGTGGCAGCGTGGATTTGCCAGCCAGCTGAGGAAAATCCCAGCTTTTCCAAGGCAGAAACTCAATCTGCTTCCTGGGACGCATTGGGCAAGAGGCCTGTGAATTTTGCACTGACCCTGGCATAAAAAATGTTGGGGTGGATTGATTTAATCAGAAAGGAGGTGGGAGCTGCAGGAGCGTTTGGCTGCTGGAGAAGCTGCTGGCTGGGACATCACAACAGCAGCAGCTGCTCCTGTGTCACTGCCACTGCAGCTGGAACCATGCCACTGCCAGGCTCTGGTGCTCTGCTGTGCTCTGAGTCCTTGCCCTGCTCTCCTCCCCAGAAGCAGAGCCAGAGCAGTGGGAACGTGCCTGTGACACGCTGCTCATGTGCATCGTCACCGTCCTCAACCACGGCCTGCGCAACGGCGGCGGCGTGGGGGACATCCTGAGGAAACCCTCCAAGGACGTGAGTGGGGACAGCACCTGGGGCTTCTTCCTTCTGCCAAACCCTGCTGCAATCACTGCTGGCCCCTCTCCCTGGGAGCTGCGACACATCCAGCTCCATCCCTCACGTTCTCCTCCTCCCTCAGGCACAGCTGTGTCACAGGGCTGGCTGGAGCAGAGCTGTGCAAGACACCAAATTCTCCCTCTCATCCATTGCAGGAGTCCCTGTTCCCTGCTCGAGTTGTCTACGACCTCCTCTTCTTCTTCATTGTCATTATCATTGTCCTCAACCTCATCTTTGGGGTCATTATCGACACCTTTGCTGATCTGAGGAGTGAGAAACAGAAGAAGGAAGAGATCCTGAAGACCACTTGTTTTATTTGTGGTGAGCACTGAGAATACAGGAATTGCCCCAGAGCTCTTCCTCCCCTCCTAGACTGGGAGAAGGAAAAGAATTTCAGCTGGATTCTGGTTTTTATTTATCACTGCAAAACTTGGATCTGTTCATTGAGGGGTCACTGCACTGGGAGGGGTTTAAACAAGGGCACAGCTGGAGGGAAGTTCTCAGAGTTGTTCCTCACCCTGCTAATGAGGTGTTAAACTAAAACCACATTGTGGGATTCTTGTTGCTGTGCATCTCACTGCTGAGACCTTCCCTTGGCCAGTGGGGGGAAAAAAGCAGCATATCACTGGGGAAATATAATAGAGAAAATGCTCTGGAATCCTTTCAGCCGGCAGTAGGCATAAAAAAAAAGAAAACCCCAGTAAATCTCTCAGCTTTTTTCCTCTAAAGATCCTTTGGGTTTATTTTACTGGGCAGAGGCAGAGCCAGCAGGACATGGGAAGAAATTGTTCCCTGTGAGGGTGGGCAGGACCTGGCACAGGGTGCCCAGAGCAGCTGTGGCTGCCCCATCCCTGCAAGTGTCCAAGGCCAGGTTGGACAGGGCTTGGAGCAACCTGGGATAAGGGAAGGGGGTGGAAGATCCCTTCCATTCCTTGATTCTCTGATTCTGTGATTTTAAACAGATTTCCTGAACCCCCAGCTGGGTTGTTGCCCCCCGGTTTGGAGGTTTATGTGCTAAATGCCAACTAATTACTAAAAGCACTTAAATGTCACCTTTGGGAGGAGATACACTGGGCTGAATTTCCTTCCACGTGTTTGCTGCTCACTCACCTTCTCCCCATCTCCTCCCTGTCCTTCTCCACCCTTCAGGGCTGGAAAGGGACAAGTTTGACAACAAGACCGTGTCCTTCGAGGAGCACATCAAATACGAGCACAACATGTGGAACTACCTGTACTTCATCGTGCTGGTGCGGGTGAAGAACAAGACTGACTACACTGGCCCTGAGAGCTACGTGGCACAGATGATCAAGGTACAGGTGCCCCCAGGGCAGCTCCTTGGCCATCCCAACCTGCCTGCCATGGGAACAAGGGGCTGGCCAAGGAAAAACAGCTCCTTTTGGAAAAGATTGGCAAATGGTGCAGTGTCTGAGTTTGTTCTTTGCTGGTTTTTTCCATGCAGTCTGTTCGAGGGTTTGTCCTGTGGGTTGAAGGGTTGAACCAAGCAAGGAGTGGGGCTTCAATGGGGTTTCTAGGCAAGGGGGGGAAAAGGAAAGCAAGGAAAGAAAAACTTCTGCACTTAAGCCCATGAACCAACCTAGAAATGGACCATGCATGGAAAAATGGCAGATTTTTGCAAAGATTTTTCTTTAATCCCTAAGCACAGGGAGCCTGTTAAACCCTATCTTCCCTCCTCCTCTCTGACCCCTCATCCCAACTGCCCTTGTCCATGTTCCCAGAACAAGAACCTGGACTGGTTCCCCCGGATGCGAGCCATGTCTCTGGTCAGCAATGAAGGGGAAGGGGAGCAGAACGAGATCCGCAATCTGCAGGACAAACTCAACACCACCATGAAGCTCGTGTCCCACCTCACCTCCCAGCTGAACGAGCTGAAGGAACAGGTATGGGAAATGGAAAATCCCCTGTAGGAACCCTCTGTCCTTCCCAAAATAGCCACTGAGGGCAGGGAGTGGGAGAAAGGACCTGCCCAAGGCAGCACAAAGAGAAGCACAGGGCTCCTGCGGCTCTTTTTTGGGGGAACTGGGGACACTTGGGACACGTGGGTTTGGGAAGTGCCTCACCAGCTCAGAGCTTGCTGGCAGAGGCTCAAAGCAGCACAGTCAGACACTTGGGAAGCACATCCAAGAGCAGGAGAGCCTGGAATTGCCTGAGCATGTCCTTGTTGGAATTGCAGATGACGGAGCAGCGGAAGCGCAGGCAGAGGATGGGGTTTGTGGATGTCCAGAACACCATGAACCACTGAGACACAGCTCCAGCCAGCGAGGGACTGCACCTGTGTCAGCTGAGGAGGCTGCTCCTCCCTGGGCTCCAGGCATGGATTGGCACTGCCTGGGGACAATGGACCACGTGGAAAGGGCTTCCCAGGCAGCATCTCCCTTAGAGCTTGTAAGCAATCCCAGGAGCAGGGACTGGCCGGAGCCCACGCCACACCTGGGCCCAGGTGTTTTTCTAACACCCTCGTAGGAAGATAAACCATACAGGACTTGCATTCCTCATTGCAATAACTCTTTTATTTTGCAACTGTGGAGGGTTGTATCTTTATCTCCATGTGCTCCAGCCCCCCTCAGCTGTGGGGTAAGTAGCTGTAGGGCCGCACTATTTAACTTATTCCGAGTGCCACTCGTCCCCGTGGATATTTGCCAAGCAGCCCTCGTTATCTGCTGTGCCTGCTCCACGCTGACCCCTCTCCATTGGCAGAATTCTCTCCATCCTGTGGTGCAGTAAAGAGCAGCTGAACTCAAGGAGGTGGATTTAATTTCATTAACTTGCCAGATGAGGAGCTGAGCTTGTCCTAGTGGGAACTAAAAGTCTTTTGCCTTCTGTGGACCAAGGATCTTTGGGCAGCAGTAGTAGGAGCCTGCAGGTTTACAGGAGTTCACTGTGAAGGGGTGTCCTGTGTTTTAGTTTCATCTCTGGTGTCATGTTTTACCTTTTTTTTTTTGTTTTGTTTTGTTTTTTTAGTTGTTATCATTGTTACTTAAGAACTGAAGTGTAAATTGCCTTAACTAAATTAAATACAGAATCATGTTATAATAAAAACTTCAACGTGGTAAAGAAAGTCCCCTCCCTGTGCCCTCTGTGTGATGGGGCTGTGGAACAGAACCCAAAGCAGGGCTGGCACCCAAGGTGCTCCCAGCTCCAGGTGTTGCACATCCCCTGCCAAACGCTGCCATGAAGAGCCACCACCAGTACCAGCCTTGGTTCCTGGAGCTCTGGACCAGAGCCTGCTGCAGTTTCGAATTCTTTCACTGCCTGCCAGGAAATCACTGCTGAAACCCATAAAAAGGAGCAGCTGTTGGTGCTGTGGAGCCCTGGCACAGCTCTGCTCCAGACACTCATCCTTCCCAAGCCAGCCCCAGCTCCAAACCCAAGAACAGACACTGATGAAAGCAGTAAAGCTCTAAAAAGGAATAAAAAAGCCCATAACAGTGAAGTTGCAGAACACTTGAAATGTGTTTATGGCTCCATCTAGCAGCATGTCATTTAATCCTGCCTTCACCCTCAGCTCTGCACTAACCCACACATCCCTCTCCTCAGGCTGGGGGGGAATCTGCACAGAGCTGGCTCCTCCAGCAGCAGCAGCTGATTAAAATCTCAATTAAACTCGTGCTCCACTGTCACCATGGCAAAGTCACCCTCTGTCCTCTCTGTCTTCTCTGAAGGAAAATAAATGTGGTGATTAAAGTTCTCCCTCCCTGCACTGCCCTGCTCCCTGGGCTAACACACAAACACAAGCACACAGAGGTTTTCACATCCTCTCTGTTCTCTTCACAAGAACATTTAAAGCTGCACCTCCTCCCCCTCTGGGCAGCTCCTGCTTGCTCCATTTTTTGAGATGCAAAGGGCCAGGTTTGACACCTCAAAGTTCCCTTCCCTACGTTGCTCCAGCATGGATGTGTTAAGCTCTGCCCTAGATTCTCAGCAGAAAAAAAGGAGGCACTAAATATGAAGAATGTAAAGGGTAGGGCTGAACAAAAATGCTGTTGCTAAGAGGAATAAGTGGTTTTATTCATCATGGCAACACACAGAGCTTCAGGGATATGTACAGTGGAGAAGCTGAGAGCTGGGCCCTCACTTCAAGTCCTCCTCGGGTTTCTTGGCAGAGAACTTTTCCCGCAGTCTTTTCCACGTCCCTTTTTTCCTGTCTTCCATCTGTCTCAGAATGTCTGCAAAAAAGAGAAGGGAGACAGAGATGGGGCCAGAAGAAGATAAGCAGGCAAGCAGAGAAATGAAACCCTCTTAAAACAGCTCTGCCTTCCATCTAATTTCCTTTCCTGACTTCTCTTCTTAATGAATTTTCATTCCAGGCCCGAGGCGAGGTTGGTTTCCCTTCCAATCAATGCAGGGAGTCTCTTATCACCAACAACTGATACTCAGTTTCCACGCACTGCAATCAAAGTCAGGAACTGGAGCAGAACAAAGCTGCTCTGGCTCCCAGCTCTGCCCTTCATGAGGGATGTGGTGAGAGCATTTCTGCGTGGGGCACCCGCTCCTTCCCCAGGTCTGACACACAAGGAATACCAAGGGAATTGGGAGATGGTGAAAGAGAAGCTGAGCTCAGTGTTGGGCTGACGTAGCAAACGTGTTCCTTTCATATAGATCCTGCTGTCTGACCCCACAGAGCCTTTGCAAACCCTCTATGGTTCCTGACAGTGCAAAATCCAATTGATTCTTCACTCCAAAACACTGAATTTTTCCTGAACTTACTGCTCATCCAACACCTCCACAGAATTGCAGGCAGCCCCTTGGTACCCTCCAATCCCAGAGGCTGAGGAGGGATGCAAGGGGGCACCCCAAAAACCAGAATGCCCCTTTCCCCTGCCCTCTCAGCCCAAGCCCTGCAGCAGTACCTGTGGCCAGGATTGTCCTGCAATCCTCCACTGTCACCCCGGTGAAGGTGGTGTCCTTCAGGCGTGGGTACTTCCCAGGGGAGCAGGAAAAGGAGGGAGAGAGACAAAGAAGTCACTTGTAGTGCATGAAAAAGGTGTCAATGTCACCAGCTGGCACAGTCTGAGAGCATTTCAGCTGGGATTCTCATCATCCACACCAAGAACCAGGCCTGCCCTGCTCACCCAGCAGCTGCCCTGGGTGACAACAGGCACAGCTGCATCATCCACCCCTCAGCTGTCCCTCAGGCACTCCCAGCAACGCTGCCATTCCCAGGAATCCTGCCATTCCCAGGGATCCTGCCATTCCCAGGGATCCAGCCATTCCCAGGAACCCTGCCATTCCCAGGGATCCAGCCATTCCCAGGAATCCTGCCATTCCCAGGAACCCTGCCATTCCCAGGGATCCAGCCATTCCCAGGAATCCTGACATTCCCAGGAATCCTGCAGCAGGTGGGGGCTGCCCCCAAAGAGAGGGGCAGAGGCCAGTGCCTCAGCTCTCACCTTGTTTTTGTAGAAATTGGTGTGGATCCTGACCAAGCTCTCGTACATTTGGTCACAGGCCTCGGGGTCAGGGATCTGCAGGGGACACAAGTGTCACACAAGTCTGCTTTTGCACCTCCACAGCAAAATCCCTCCTCGTTCCAAGGGACAATCAGAATTCCCTGTCCATCTGCTGTCCTGCTCCAGGTTTTTCCCCTCCATCTCCCACCAGCTGGGCCTGCAGGAATAACAACACCTGGGATTTCCAGAATGGATCTGAAACTCTGCCCCAACAAGATCTGACAGTGAATACACAGCCCCAGAGAATCTGGTGCTGTGAAATCTGTGCTGCGAGGCCACTTCTGTCACCTGCCTGATTGTAGGGAATCACCCAGGACAAGGTGCCAGGACTCCCTGTAGGTGGGCTAAAAATAACCTGTAATTGATTAGGGCAATTAGCACAAATGACAAGGCACAGCTTGAGGGGTAACTGGATTTCTATTTCAGCTGGAAGATCCGGCTCACCCCGGTGTCTCTGCCCCTGCTCAGCTGCTTTCCCAGTCTACAGTGTTTTCCCTGGTGGTTCTTTATTGTGGTAAAATGAGCCCAGCTCACCCCAGAACTCCATGTTGGTCTATGAATGGTTAAAATAAGAGTAAAAATAACACAAAAGGTGTCAGGATGAAGTAGGAAGAGCAAGGAAAAGGTCTCTGCAGGAGAGAGGATACAGGGACAACCACATCCCCCTGCAGGTGATCCTCCAGCAGATCCAGCCATTAAAAAGATGGCACAAACAGCATCCCAACCCTGGAAATCCAGCAAATCTCATTCCATTAGATGGCTAAAGAAGCCCTGTGGCTCTAGTTCCCCTCTTAGAAGCTCCTCCTGCCAGCACATTCAGCCTCTGTACACACAAATTGCCACCACTGCTGCAGGCATCAATTCAGATTTCCAGGATCAGTGGCAGCTTTGGGATCTTGGAGCCAACTGGTGCAACACATTAAGCTGTCCTGAGCATATGGAAAAGCAATAAAACCCTTCCCAAAATGCCTGCTGCAGACTATTCTGGTCACCAGTACAGGATTAGGAGCCTCTAATGGCCCCTTGTGGTCTGAAGTGCATCTCTGGAACAATGTTTTTATGCTAAGAAAGGGCACATTTGCATTCTGCAGCAACACCTCCGTGCCTGGGAAGGTCTGCAACTAAGTCAGGCAGCAGATTCCCTAACTTATTTCAGCAGCAAAGCCTAAACTCCAACAGAATTACAGCTGGAGGCGGAATTCAATTGTACAACTGCTGCATTCCATCAGTGTCAGGCGGTGCTGCAGCATCCCATCATCCCAGCCTCGAGGTAAGGACATCACAGGGATTAACTGGGTTCCAGCAGGGCTGACAAATTCCCAAAGCCCTGAACCCCACTCCCACAACCACAGGAACGGGGCTCTCCAAAGAACATGGTGTAAAGGGTGCAAGAACTGGGTATAAACCAGTTATACTGAGGGTAAAACAGCTGTCCTGGGTAAAAAACCAGGTGTGCTGGGTATAAACCTTTGTCCAGGGCATCAACCAGGTGTCCTGGGTGCAAAATGTCCTGGTCACAAATTGTCCTGGGCATCAACCAGGTGTCCTGGATACAAATTGTCCTGGTCACAAATTGTCCTGGGCATGCACCGGGTGTCCTGGGTACAAATTATCCTGGCCAGAAATTGTCCTGGGCATGCACCGGGTGTCCTGGGTGCAAACTGCCCTGGTCACAAACTGTCCTGTGTACCAGCTAGGTATCCTGGGCATAAATCATTTATCCTGGGTGCAAAACCAGGTAAAAACCCGGTGTCCTGGCTACCAATCATTTGTCCCAGGTACAACCCAGGTGTCCCGGGCACAGTTTGCCCCGTGGAGGCACAAGCCCGTGGCCGCTATTCCAAAGCCTTCCCGGGATGTGCGTTCCAAATTCTGCCGAGCCCGGCCCGGGAGCAGCCGGGAGCACCAGGACTCCGTCACTTCTGCACTCCCCGTTCCCTCCCAGCTCTAATAGTCCACAAAGCCCCGAGCACAGCCTCCTTAGAGCCCAGCGAGCCCCGGGGCAGAGCCGCGTGTGAGCCCCGAACCCCGCGCTCCGCCCCGGCCCCTCAGAGCCCCCGCCGGGCCGCTCCCCGCGCCCACCCGCCCCTCACCGGCGTGTTCTCGCCCTCGCGGAAGGCCTGCGCCACTTTCTGCCGCAGGAAGGAGCCCAGGTCCCGCTGCTGCTTGGTCTCCTCCACCGGCCATTCCTCGCAGAGCCGCAGGAAGCGCCGGTACCGGCTGGCGGCCATGGCGCCGGGTCACGTGGCCGGGGTGGGGGTCACGTGGCGCCGCCGCCGGGTCACGTGCGGGCGCGGCTGGGCGGGAACGCCTGAGGGGGGAAAAGCCTGACAGGGGCGGCGGGTCCCAAAGTGCGCCCTTGTCTGCGGCCCGGAGCGCTGAGAGCCGCGCCTCCAGCCATGGGGGCTCCAGCACCGCCCCGCCAGCGCCTTCCAAAGCCTCGCCGCCCTTCCCGTGAGGAAATTCCAACCTGAACCTGCCCTGGCTCAGCTTGAGGGCGTTTTCCCTTGTCGTGTCCCTAGGGAGAAGAGCACGACCCCCTCCGGCTGTCCCCTCCTGTCAGGGAGTTGTGCAGAGGCAGAAGGTTCCCCCTTGATCCCCCTTTTCTCAGGGTTAAGTCCCTTTCCCAGCTCCCTCAACCTCTGCTGGGGCTCCAGACCCTTCCCGGCTCCCTCAGCCCCTCCTGGGGCTCCAGACCCTTCCCGGCTCCCTCAGCCTCTCCTTATGCTCCAGACCCTTCCTGGCTCCCTCAGCCCCTCCTGATGCTCCAGACCCTTCCCGGCTCCCTTAGACTTTCCTGAAATTCCAGACCCTTCCCGGCACCCTCAGCCCCTCCTGGGGCTCCAGGCCCTTCCCGGCTCCCTCAGCCTCTCCTCCCAAGATTTACGATGGTTTGAGTTGAAGGGACCTTAAATCCCATCACATCCCACCCCCTGCCATGGCAGGGACACCTTCCGCTATCCCAGGTTGCTCCAAGCCCCATCCAGCCTGGCCTTGGGCACTGCCAGGGATGGGGCAGCCACACTGTGCAGGTGTCTGAAGGATGAAAAAGGAGGAAACACGGAGATTTTTCTAATTATTCAGCCAACGAGTTGTTTTCTGTGCAGCGATGAAGAGTGAGGGTACAAAACCCAGTGTGAAGGGTATGAGGTGTCCTGGCTGTGGTGTCACACCCAGACCATCCTCATCCCTCCATGTCCTGCCGTGCACCCTGAGAAAGCTCAGGTGGCTCTGTACAAACTCATCCACAAAGCCACAAAGTCTTAACACAAACTTCTGCTGCGAGCCAGGACAATCTGTGGCTCAACCCCTGTTGAAATTGAGCATCTGTGGCTTTTTTTTTAATACAATTTGTGGTCACGCAATAACCCAACACTGAACAAGAGTCTTCCCAGGTGGACTCCGGGCCAAGCAAAACACACAACTTGGCTGTATTAATTCTCTTAAGTAGTGTGTTAAATATAGTTTTAGGTTACAAAAATTGTTAAGATAGAAACGATGCTGTGTAAGCTACTTTTTTTAAAGAGAAGACTCGCAGTGAGATAGCAGCCACAGGACACCTGAATCTTTAAAAAAAAAGAATTTATTGCCCTCTTATCAGAAGAAATGAACTTCTTCTCGCCTCGAAGGCGCTGTCAGGATTCAGAAGAAGAAAGTGACACTGACCAGACAGAATCCTGTGTTTGAATGGAATTTATTCCTCATCTATGAGGCGCATGAATATGCAACAGGCTGTTGCTTTTAAGGGTTAATCCTTTATTAACGGGGGTCCTTTTTGGGGCTCGTGCTGCCCAGAAAAAGGCACCCGGACGTCCGTAATTCTTTGTTTTTTGTTGTCTCATATTGTCCTAATTCAAATTGTCCAAATTATTATTACTCTAATTGTATTACTATTTTTATAACCACGTGCGCATGGATGTGGCTGCGCGGACGTACCGTGACACAAAGTAGTCCCTCTCGGTGCCAGGAGTGTGGAAGGCGAAAACGCGGAGGGATATCAGGGATCGCTTGCGCACGGTTACGCGCTGCGGAGGGATCTGTGGGTGATGGGGAAGCATGATGGGGGGGGGAGACGCGGAGGAATACATGCAAAGCGCTGCAGTTTTCGCCCGCTGTGGTGCCGTGTGGCGGCGGAAGCGGCGCGACAGGGCACAGGGATGCTGTGGCGGGACAGCGGCGTGCAGCGGCCCGGAACCGGGACCGGGACCGGGCTGCACCAAAGCTGTGGCGATGGCAGTGGCGGGGTGGCCGTGGAGATAGAACTACGCATGCGTGCGGCCGATCCCGGAAGCAGCGCTGTGGTTGGATGAGTCGGCGCGGAGTGATATCGCTGGTGCCGGCCTTGAGCAACTGCCCATGCGCGGCTTGCGGCACTGGGACGGCGGCGTGGCGCGGGCGGGCGGGCGGCGGGGCTGCGCCATCCAGCAGCTCTGAAGCGGGGTCCGCGGTGGGGAAGGCGCGGCTCGGCACGCCATGCGGCGGCGGGGCGGCCTCGTCAGCGGGAAATGATCCCGGCGTGGCGGGAGTGTGCTGCGGGGAACCGCTGGGAGCTGGGGTGGCTGCCGGCGCGGCGGGCAGGGGCAGGGGCTGACGGGAGGCTCGGCTGCAGCGGCGCCAGGCGTGCCCGGCCCGCACATCCGGGAGCCGCGGGGGACGGCAGAGACGCAGCAGCGACGGCGCTTGGGCCAGAACCGGCGCTGTGTCGGCAAAGGGGGCGAGGGAGACTTGGGGGCGGCAGGAGCGGCAGCGCTCGCGGGAAGCGGCGGGGGCAGGAGGGGGCGGGGCCCGCGTTAGCCGGGACAGCAGGGACCGAGGGGACGGTGGGAGGGGCCAAGCGGGGCGGCGCGGGACTGCGGGTACCGGCGCCGTGGGGTCCGACGGGAAGGTGGGGGGCGTGTCGCATTCTGGACTCGCGGCAGCAGCTGAGCTCGGCGTGGCAGCTGCTGTGGGCATCCCCCTTGGCAGCAAAGAGCTCAACCACGCCCTGCAAGCTGGGCGGCAGCCGTATCCCGGCGGGAGATATAATAAAGTGCTTAATTCCAGCTGTGTCCCACCATCCCTTTTGCGACAGTGCGGCTTTACAGCAGTTTTGCGACAGTCGCGCTTTACGGCACCTTTTACGACAGTCGCGGTTTGCGACAGTCGCGCTTTACGACGTCTTTTACGACAGTGCTGCTTTACGGCACCTTTTACGACAGTGCTGCTTTACTGCACCTTTACGACACTCGCGCTTTACGGCACCTTTTACGACAGTGCTGCTTTACGGCACCTTTTGCGACAGTCGCGCTTTACGGCACCTTTTACGACAGTTCTGCTTTACGGCAGCTTTTGCGACAGTCGCGCTTTACGGCACGTTTTACGGCAGTCGCGCTTTACGGCACCTTTTACGACAGTCGCGCTTTACGGCACCTTTTACGACAGTGCTGCTTTGCGGCACCTTTTACGACAGTCGCGCTTTACGGCACCTTTTACGACAGTGCTGCTTTACGACACCTTTTGCGACAGCCGCGCTTTACGGCACCTTTTACGACAGTTCTGCTTTACGGCACCTTTTGCGACAGTCGCGCTTTACGGCACGTTTTACGGCAGTTCTGCTTTACGGCAGCTTTTGCGACAGTCGCGCTTTACGGCACGTTTTACGGCAGTCGCGCTTTACGGCACCTTTTACGACAGTGCTGCTTTACGGCACCTTTTGCGACAGTCGCGCTTTACGGCACGTTTTACAGCAGTCGCGCTTTACGGCACCTTTTACGGCAGTTCTGCTTTACGGCAGCTTTTGCGACAGTCGCGCTTTACGGCACGTTTTACAGCAGTCGCGCTTTACAGCGCTTCCTTTTATGGAACTTTTACAGCACTTTTCGGCAGTTCACTTTACAGCACTTTATCTTTTTTATTTTGTGTTTCATTTATTTTTAATTTTATTTTTTAAATTTTAAGTTATTTTTAATTTAATTTTTCTATTTTTATGGCTTTTTATTTTTTTTCATTTGGTGCTGCCCAGACCAGCTCAAGCTGGTGATTGTGGTGGTGTTTGTGGGTCCCCAGGACCAGGGAAGAAATTAGAATCTTGACTCCACCGTTCAGAAGGCTGATTTATTATTTTATGATCTCTATTGTAGTAAAAGAAAATGAGATATTAGAACTGTACTAAAAGAGCAAGGAGACATCAGAAAGCTGGAAATGAATAAATAATAAAAACCTTGGACTGCTCACAGCCCCGACACAGCTGGACCATGATTGGTCATCAAGTACAAATAATGCACAGGAGACCAATCCAAGATGCTCCTGTTGCTAAACCATCTCCAGCCCACACTCCACAGCCAGCAGGTCGGTATTGGTTCCATTTCTGTTCTGAGGCTTCTCAGGAGAAAAATCCCAGCGAAAGGATTTTCATCAAACACGTCAGTGCCAGGTGGTGGCACAGGCAGCAGCGGCTGGCCGAGGTCACTGTGTCATCCCTGCCAGCCCAGGTGTCACAGCAAGGAGGAGAGAGTTCACCCTGTGTTCACCCTGTGCTCACACAGCCCTGCCAAGGGACTGGCTGCCAAAGCAGAGCCGTGCCATGTATGCCAGTGTCTGCATGGCAGAGAGAGGACATGAAAAGCCACTGAGGAAGCTGCCACCTCCTCCCTGAGCTCTGCCCTGCAGGCCGGGCCATGGGCAGCCACTTTGGGAAGGCTGCATTTGCTGCCCTTCAACTGCTCTGTGCCTGACAGGAACTGAAATAGCCCAGGTTTGGGTTGGTGCTGAGCAGAGGGCAGTGAGGAGAAAGGGAGAAAGCTGTGCTGCAGGGCAGGTGGATCCGGGCAGAGCCAATTTGGGGAGCAGCCTTGTCTAACAGCATTTCATTTTCCAGTTCTACTACATTTCATTTTGCACTTCTGCTAGAACTGCATGTCAACAGGTTTCAAATATCCTCCCCAGTCCCAGCAGCCTGCTTGAAAGCGCTGTGTCTTTATCAGACCATTGATGGTCCTTCTGAAATGTGAGTCTCACTGGCTGCACCCAAACCTTGTGCTTGAAGAGCATTCCTAATTAAAGCAGATTGGGCCTTTGGGGAAGAAGGGGCTGCAAAGCATTTCCCAAAGCATTTTCTACTCCAATTTCATTGTGAGGAAATACACCTGAAGGATGATGCAGGGATTAGGATTGAGACAAAGATGAGTTTGGTGGGTCAGTTTTACTTTGAGAGCTTGAGAAGCACAGGAAGCCCAAGTGATGATCCCAGAGGGTTGAACACAGAGGTTTCACCCTCCCAGATATACAAGGGCCTTAACCTTAAAACCACTGCTCTCAGCATGGAGCTGTCTCAACGCTGCATTCGTTTTCTCCTCTTTGTGCATGTGTAGAATTGGAATCCCTCTTGGGGAGGAAGCTTATTCCAAGTAAATCCTTAAACAAGCAGCTGAAAAAACCCCTGAAATGTTCTTTCACTTGATTTGCTACTCCCTGCCAAATGCATGTGCATGCCAGGTCTTGAGCCTGGTACTGGAGCTGAGCCTTGAAGGAGGAATTGTCTACACAAGGCTTCTCCTTCAGTTTTGGGATCCAGTGCTGATTGCAACCAGGTCTGGTGAGAGAAGTGATCATAAATACACCACGTTTCTGTGTGGCTCATGAAAAATGAAGAGCAGGTTTGGCCCAAGGCAGGTGTTGTGGTCAGATCCTGTCTGCTCTGCACGGAGTTTTTGGTCCCTGGGAACCTCTTGTGTGAGGCAGGAGTTCATGTTGCAGCATCTCCTGCTGGGCTTCACTCCCAGATCCTCCAGTAATGATATCTGAGGGTTATCAGGCTGCATTGGCCAAAGATGCTCTGCTAAGACACTTTCTCCTTCAATTCTTTCAGGTCCCATCAGCTTTTATAGCCTTGTATATTTTTAAATCCTTTGACATTTGAAACACTGTTCCCCTGCAAGGCCTTCTGAATCCCAGCTTCTCAGAAGGCCCAAGGGGAGAGGGTTGGCAAGGGTGGAGCTGTTCTGGGTTTTTTGGTGGCGCCTTGTAGTGAACAGTGTGTTCAGAGCTGCTCTGCTGGTTCTGCCTATCACTTTGACAGGGAAGGAGTGTGCTGGGATATGATAAATCACTAAATTGTCACTTCTAAATGCTGCTTGCAATGAAAACATTGTGTATAAACCCTCCTAAATGGTGTTAAATTTGTCTGCTATATTGTGTTCGTGGGCCTGTGGCCGGGAGTAGCCGGCTGGCTCCTGAAATTCCGCAATACACAGGATGGTTCCCAGACCCAAGCTGGCAGCAGTGCCAAGTCGGGCTGGTTTGATAGTGCCAAGTGGCTCCTGCAATCTGCCATTAAGGACCAGGACAGGTGAGGTTTTTTTGCCAGGGAAAGACCTGAGATTTGTATTGGGGGGCCTGTGTCCGGGACTGGCCGGTTGGCTCCTGAAATTCCGCACCGTGTAGGATGGTTCCCACAGCCAAGCTGAGAGCAGTGCCAAGTTGGGCTGGTTTGATAGTGCCAAGTGGCTCCTGCAATCTGCCATTAAGGACCAGGACGGGTGAGTTTTGTTTCCCAGGGAAAAGGGCTGAGGTTTGTGTTGGGGGGCCTGTGGCCGGGAGTGGCCGCCTGGCTCCTGAAATTCCGTGATATGTCTTAAATTTTCCATCTATAAATTGCAGCAGCTCCCCAGCTTTGTGCTGTAAATCCAAGTGAAGCATCTCCTTTGGGATCTGGTGTTTAAACCCGTGGCAGTAACAGCTCTCTTAAAAAATGATGGGCTTAAACAAAGGATAAATGTAGCTCAAGGATGCTGCAGGAGGGGAAAAAAGAGATCGACAACAGTGGGAGTTACTTCCACAATTTTATTTGTATCCCCTCTCCCCAGTAGTGGAGTTCTGTAGCTCTATTCCTTGTGCAAGGACTTCTCCTTCAGATTTCCCACACCATGCAGGAAGGAATTGTGTTTGTTCCATCATAATAATAAAATCTGTCCACAAAAGCTGTAAACATTATTTTTAGAGTCTTTTGTTACTGTCTCCTTCAAACACACACACACACACGCACACACACAGACACACACACACAGTATTTGTATCAAAGAATTTCTGGGTGACCTTTGACGTCCAGTCCCTGACTCAATCTCACAGTTTTTTTCTTTTTTTCTTGTTTTGTTTTTTTTTTTTAAGCAAAAATCCCTTGATGAGAATGTTTTTTGCGGCTGATACCTGATAGAGTCATTGCATTCCCACACTTCCAGCCCCAGTGGAGCCTCTTTCCTAGAAAATCCATGGAAAATTCCCTGTTATAACCCCACAGGGATGTTAAAGCTTGGTGAGGTGCAGCTCTTGGTCTGAACACGTGCTCAGAAAATCCCCACCAGGGGCACTGGGAATGTTGGAGGGCTTTTTTTCCCTCCCACCTGAGCAGGAAGGGAAGCTCCAAATGGAAGCTCCATCTGTTCATTCCTGCCTCAAACCCCCTCCTCCCGCTCGGCTGCGGGGCGAGCATCTCCTGGTTTATCATTAAGACTCTTCCCAAGTAATGCTTTCTTTGGCTCACAAATAAATCAAGGACAGCAGTAAAACCAGAAAGGAAAATAAATCTTCTGATGGATGGCAGAGAGAGCAGATTCTTCCAGCTCTCTGCTTTCCACGCTTCAGTTCAGTGACGGCACACGGAAAATTTTCAGCGCTTCCCAACTGATCCATGCTGGTTCCGTGCCACATCCAGCGGCCGGAGGGTCCCACACAGCTGACCCCAGGAGGGATTTTCAGGGCTATCAGTCATTAGGAAATCCAGGCCGTTTCACAGAAATTCTCACTTCCCTTCCAACAGGCTCTGAAGGATTTTGATGAGGTTCTCCAAGCCAAAAATGTAGCCATGGTCCGGCCCATCGTACAGGGTGGGGTTGGGGTTGCTCTTGGAGCCTTT
Organism: Calcarius lapponicus; assembly: GCA_039654755.1. Lineage (NCBI taxonomy): Eukaryota > Metazoa > Chordata > Aves > Passeriformes > Fringillidae > Calcarius > Calcarius lapponicus. Next base: position 14,486,957 of record JBBFKN010000012.1, on the reverse strand, counting down.
GAAGGTGGTGTGGGCAAAGTCTATCATCCTCACATCCACCCTGGAGGGGTTCGTGCCGTGAGTTTTTGGGAAGGGGAGGTGTTGATCTGCACTTTCCTTGTGCTCCTGCCCGTCATAAATGATGAGGAGGGAGCTGGAGTAGAACCTGTAGGAGCTTTGCTTCCTGATCACGGCCAGCAGGGCCTTGAGGCGCAGGATGATGGGCTCCAGCAGGTCGGTCCTCAGCTGGTTCCCGTTGCACAGGAACTGCCGCAGGGTCTGCCGGAATCCCTCCGGAGAGAGCTTCCTGCCGTAGTATTTGTCTTTGCACAGGAAATGGCCGGTGTCTGCCTGGTAAACCTGCAAGGGAACAGAGGAGTAATCCATAAAATCATCCTGAGTTGTGAGGGATTCGTTAATGATGCTTTAAAGATTTTAGCCTTTATATTTTTCAAATCCTGTGCTGCATCAGTGCCTAACTCTAAACTTCATATAACTACTTTGGTAGTTAAAACTTGACACTGACACACTTTGGGTCAGACCAAACAATTCCTCTGGACCTGGAACCCAAGGACACCCTACAGTCTCAGGCCCTGAAAAGTATAAACAAAAATAAAATGGGGAGCAGTGAACTGGGACTATATGACTTCATTACCTGAAGCTCTAATTGGAGAATTTATCCCTGATATGCAAACAGACCAAACTTACATCTGTCTGAAAAACTTGTGACCATCTTCCATCTTAGGTGTAGCCTCTGGGAGGCTTTTGACTGCCCAAGGTGTATCTATTAATTTTAATAAATACCCACTTTCTTCTCTTAACTCTGTCTAGACTCTGTTCTAGGTAGCCACTCCAAGGATCAATATGATCACTAAAGTTCAACTCTGCCCATATGAAGATGCCAGAGGTCAGAAAAGGGTTTTGACTTTATGTATTTTGCTTTATATTCTATTCTCATTATCCTTCAGGCAGGGTTTTGAAACCTGCTTGAGAATAGTGAGTGAGGGAAACGTGTGGTTTGACTTTTCAGGAGGAAGGATGGGGATTTCCAGCAGGAGAAATTTAGTTCAAAACTAACTCCTGGCTCTCACAGCTCAGTCAAAGCACAAGTGGGGCAAAGTGGTGCTTTTGGGGGTTTTTTTGTGCAGCAGCCAAGAGCTGAGCAGGAATCTGTGTGTAAAAGCAGCTTCTCAGATGGGGTGAAGGGTTCCAGCTGCTCACACTGGTGGCAGTGGCACAGAGAAAGGGTCACCCTAAATGTGCCATATTTGAGAGGATGCAGAGCTGAGTGGCTGTGGGAATCCTTAAAATCAGAGGGTTTCTTCCTAATATCTTACTAGATATACTTTTCTGTAGCTTAGGGAGTTATTCTATCCAAGTGTTAATACACAGACTATTGTTCTATTTGTCCTTATTTCTACTTCTTATATAACTTTTCTGCTGACAAATCTTAAGGCTATTGCTCAGTTCTGCTGTTTCTGAGGCCTGTCTTTTGCAGCTTTCCCAAACCTCTCTGATCTTAAGGATTCCCACAAGTGGCCACTTTTTACAGCCCATGTTCGCGGGCGAAAAGAGAATAAAACTGCTTCAATTCACACGAGCCAAGAACCCCTGGAGATTCCAGCTTGGTTCCAAGCGAGGAGCCAAGGGGGGAAACCAACACCCCGAGGGGATGGATGGAGGCTTTACCTGCATCCCACAGATGCGCACGCCCAGCGAGGCCGAGGTGCTCTGCTCACACTTCTTGATGTGCCGAGCTTTCTTCTCCTCTGAGGCGTCATCCCCGTGCTGCCGAGTGCCCATCTTCAGGTCCAGGATGCAGGGATAGCTGTACTTGGACACCACGTTTTCCAGCAGGAGAAACTCTGAGCGTGACTTAAGGGAAACCCAATACTTTGAAATTCTAATTGAAAGAGGCCTTAAATCAAAGCAACTGCTGACACTCTCCAGAACAGCTCACAACTGTAATGAGACTTTCTCAGCCAATTTCTCCAACGTGTCATTGCTATGGGCCTCTCGCTGCCAATTCCAGTTAATTTACTGTACTACAGCCCTACCAATTAAAGCCCCAACAGCTCCATTCTCCAGTGACACTGTAGCCCTGGGCTGTCACTCTGACACCTTCCCTAGGTGCTGAGCTCGCTCCGGTGGGTGGGGGAAGTTGTTAAACTCTATTACTCACATGACTGGTGGGTAATGAAGTGTAATAGGAAAATAAAAGGCGAGGCAGCTGCTAATTCCTGTATAGTTGTGTTTTTAAATGTATGCCAAGGGGATCTTTGACTTCTGCTGAGAACTCTTTATGGGAAATGTTTTTTTTTTTTTTCTTTCTCTTTTTTTTTTTTTTTTTTTTAGGAGATAAGAGAGAATATTCCTTATTTTCCCAGAGTCTGTGCAGAAGAGGGGATGCATTCCCCTGCAATAAACCCTACACTGATTCCCAGCTGTTATCTGTGGCCAGGGCTGTGCTGGGGGGGAGGCAGGAGAAAGGATACGATGAAGTTTGTTCTCGTTGTGCTTGGAGGACATGCGGTTCAGGTGCTGCCGGTGACAGTGCAGTCCCCAGGGGTTGTAGCTCTTCCTTTCTGCCTGCTTCCCATTTGCATCCTCCAAAAGGGAATCTGTGTGGTACTGAAGGTCTGTCCTCAAAAGCATCTTCCCAGGGCAGCTAGACAAAGCACACAAAGGGACACGTCAGCTTTATAAGCTCCAGAGAATATTTTCTTCTCTATTTTTTTCTTCCTACAGAGCCTCAAACTTGATAAGGTGGATTTTCAGGGACTCTCAAAGGAACCATATTGATCATACCCAACCTGCAGAGATCCTTTGTTACTCCATAACAGTAATTTTCAGAAAACCAGCTATTGCTGCCTGCCAATACTTTTCTTTCATTATAATTTAAAGTGTGCTGGCTCCCTTGAAGAGCCATTCACAGCCCCAGCTGCCAGGGATCTCTATTTATCCACCTAATGGGCACAGCACAGGCAAATGGTCCAACAATGGGAATGATTCCCAATTTGGAAGGGCTGGCTCCAAGGAGGGGAGGGAGGGGAAGAGTAATGAGAAGATCTGTTCTCCTTGGGGGGTCATTCCTTGGTCTTGCCCATCCCAACTCCATCACTCTGAAGGCAGCAGGGATATTCCACCTCCAGCTCCAGGTGGCCCAGGGCTGCTCTGAACCAGTTTGGGATGAAGGATATCCTGCAGAAACCTCTGTGAGGCAGAGGGGCTGGGAGCACTGGGTGCCTTCCTGGGAGAGATCTCCCCTGGGGTGGGATGGGGTGGGATGGGACTGAAGCCCCTCTGTTGCCAGCAAAGGGACATTCCATGCTGGGTGACTGTTCTCCCATGGCCTCTCCTCCCCTGGAGCCTGCTGTGCTCCCAAGAATGGAGTTTAGAGCAAAATTTGAGGCAGATATTTGAGCAACAACATCCCAGGTCCACCTCACTCTGTCCCCACACCAGGGAAGAGCAGAACCACACACACACGGGCTTGGCTCTGCTGTTCTTCACCTTGGCTGGATCCTTTTGCCCTAAACCCACAGCTGGACCGCAAAACCTATCCCAAACCATCCCAAACCATCCCATCCAAGTGGCAAATCCCAGCCAGGAGGATGCAGGGACCCTCACCTGTCTTTGAAGGTCTTGGTGACCTGGGTGTGGCTCCACTTGCATTTGTGCCACAGGGTGACAGCAGGGTCACCTCCGGCGCTGTCCAGGCGGCCGCAGGTGTCGGGCTGGCCCAGGCCAGGGCTCGCAATCAGGGTCAGGTTGCCCAGGCTGTCCTTCTTGAGGTGCACGGACACAATGCCTGGACAGAGGGGAAAACAAACGAGACAGAGATGAGCCCGTGGGGTATCACAGAGGCCTGGCCACCACCTCTTGTTTTGGTGGCTTTTCACTGATCCCGCTCTGATTTCAAGCCCAATAAAGCATCATTAGGCTGAAACCTTGGAAAATACTCTCAGGATTTTCAAGTGTTCCCCCTCTCAAGGCTCAGTTTGAAACTCTTCCTCCTCTGAACCCCACAGTCCTCCACCCCTCCAAGCTCTGCTGTGCCCCAGGTGACCGAGAAAAGCCCCCCAGTCCAGATCAGGAGCTCCCAGCTTATTTATCACAAGGGATTTAAGTGCTTTTTAAAGACAGCACAAGGCTGGAAACACTTTTCATTGGCAGGAAGGAAAGGGAAGGTCGAGGACAAGGCATTTTCCAAGGACACCCAGCGTGCCAACTGCTTCTTTTAGTTGGAGAGCCCCGGGAGCAGGGCAGGGATGTGGCCATGGGCTGGCAGTGCTGCCCACACATTGTCATGGCCGTGTCCTTCCCCCAGCACCAAGAGCAGCACCCAGATATCCCACGGGGGGCTGGAGTGTCACACGTCCTGGTTTTGTGCCCTACAGGGACCAGGACTGTGCCCGGAGGTTATTTTTTCCCACCCTGAATGCTTAAAACACCGTTCTGCATTTGAACATCGCAATTTTCCCTGACTCTGACAGGAATCACAGGGCTCAAATGCCAGCCAGTCCAGCACGGATTTAGCCCAACACGAGCCCATCCCTGGCACGGGGCCGGCTGTCTGCGCGTCTCAAGTGACAGCGCAGGAATGGCCACGGATCGCGCTGCCGCCGGCGCTGACCTTTCTGGGAAGGGCTGATAACGCCAGCCTGCCACGGCTCCCTGAGCCTCCCCACGCTCCAGGGGCGTCCTCAGAGCACAGCTGCACCACGGGGAGTTTAGGTTGAATATTTAAAACAAAAAGAAAAAATTCTTCACTAAAATGGGCACTGCAATCGCCTGCCCAGGGAGATGGTGGAGCCGCCGCGCCTGAGTGTGTTTAAAACAGGCTGGATGGGGCACTCAGTGCTGGAGTTTAGGTTAGGTCACAGGTTGGACTTGGTGATCTCAAAGGTCTTTTCCAACCTGGTTCATTCTGTGATTTGGGGCTTGGGGGGCTGCCAGCTCCCAGAGAGGACAGGGAGCAGGGACGGGGCAGTGGGACCAGCAAAAGCAGTGCTGGAAAGAGCCCAGCTCGGAGCATGGGGAGCTGGGCTGGATCCAGCTGTGCCCAGAGCATCCTCCCCGGGTCTGCTGGGCATGTGGGGAGATGATCTCAGCAGTTTAACAAACAGTTCTGCTCTCCCAAGCAAAGGTGCCAAAGCAAATAAAGGCGCAAAGCCCCTTCTCTCCATTTCAAGTGTGATTCCAGTGAGCAAACACCGAGCAGAGGCTTTGCCTCCTGTGCCTGCTGGGCTCTGCTGCCTCAGGGCTTTCCCCACCTGAATTGTCCCTGCAGCCACCCCCGCTGGACTGGGGTGCCCATCCATCCCCAGGTCCTGCACCCCAAAACCTTGGGTTTGGATGCTTTTCCCTCACCGAGTCATTCCTGGTCGTTTCTGCTGTTCAATCAGCATTATTGTGCACAGGCTGGGTTAAATGGGCTGACTTTACACAGAAATGGGGGGGAAATCTACCCAGGCTGCTCTGCCAAGGGAGCTGAGGGGCTGCAAACCTTCATTCAGGGAAAAAGGAGTATTTTTAGCCCTCCCAGCCCTCTGTGGTGAGCTCAGGGAGTTCCATCTTGCTCAGGCTCCAGCATTACCTTTTCCCTGAGTCTTATTCTTTAAAAAATCCATATTTCTGAGAGCAAACAAATCTCCTCTCGGCCTGGATGACTGCTTCACATTTTCAGGGGATGTAGGCATGGAAAAAAAAAAAAAAAAAAAAAGCCAGCCTGTCTTTCCCTAAATCAAAGCCTTTTTCATTTTAAAAAGTCACGGGGAGGCGACCAGAGCCCTCGATTGCAAACACCATAACCTTAAAAACTGTCCCAGTTCCTGCCTGCAGTCAGCAGGGCTGTGCTCATTTGCATAGTGCTGACGGGCTGGCCCCAAAAAACTTATATATAGCGTGAAAATAAGAGTTGTTAACTATCAGCCATTAATATGAAAATTAATGGGGAGATTTTCAAAGGCGAGAACCGAGCGTTAAATTGGAAGGGAATGTGATCCTCTCCCTCCTCCCAGCTGGAAATTCAGTCCTCAAAAAACCTACAGCTCAGCCTGGAAAGTGTTTTCTGTCTCCTGGGGGGATTCCACGGGGGTTGCAGGTGTCCTGCCATGACCTGTGTGTGGCAGACAACCCCCAGAGCTCCTCCTTTGCTGCAGTGGGCAAACATCTCTGCAAAGCCTGTCTGTGCTGGCCTTTGGTGTCACTGACACCCCAGTGCCCCTCCTGCCGGCACCAGCCAGGAGCCAGAGGGTATTTCTGGGTGCTGTCACCACACTGGTGGCATCCAGAGGCTCTCAGGAGGTTTCACTCAGTAACTCTGCCCTCGTGGGTTTATTTTTGTGTTTACAAGCACATTCATCCACGGCCGAGGGCGCTGGGAACCTGAGCAGAACTGGGATGGAAAACAAGCCCAGCATCCCCCTGGGAGCTCAACTGGGACAAGGCAGGGCCTTCAAAGGGGTAAAAGTTGGTCCCAAGGTCACCAAAGTGCCTGATCTGGGTGAGATGAGCAGGAAAAGCCACAGGCTTGGAGCGAAGCTTGAATGATATTTGATCCCCATTGTGGAGAATGTCATCATTACACAGAATGTCACCACTGCACAGAATGTGACCATTACATAATGGTCCCAGGGCCGTTCCCACAGCCCAGAAATAGAGATGAGGTACGTGGATACGTGTGGATGGGGGATGGAGCCACCAGGATCATCCCCCTCATCATCCTCACAGGAAAGTGTTCCGCCTCTTTAATTGCCTGGCAGCAGGGCTGGGACAGCCAGGAGAGGAATAAACCTCTGAGCCCAAAGCCAGATTGGAGAATTGCTTTTTAATTACCCCTCCTCATCACAAAATTCTCTGGGATTTGAAATAGGAGAAGACACAAAGGTTTGAATAACCAGGGCACCCCTGGACTGGTTAAACTGGGACTGTTTAACAGCTTTATCAGCTCCTGCCAGAGGAAACCACTCAGAGGAAACTTTTCTCCCTTAAGCATCGTTTTAATATTGTCCCATAAATCTGCAGAGGCCCCTGACTTTCTGGGGAAGGGAGAGATTGGGCTGGAAGCACATTGGAGCCGTGGCTGACTGAGCTCTTTGCTGTAATGCCGAAGGACCAAGAGATATTTTAAGTTTTTACGTGACAACCGAGCTTCTCGCCTCCCCCAAAAGCCAGGGTCAGGAGCTTTATGAGCAGCACAAGTCTGGCAGTAAAAGCAGAAAATACTGAAGGAATAAGAAAGAGAAGGGAGGGAGAATGTCTTTTAAAAATGCTGGCGCTGCTCTCCCAGTGCTGCTTTCCAGGGGCTGAGAGATTCAGCTGGGAAAGGGGGTCAGGGATGGGGCAGCAAGCTCAGGGACAGGCAGGAAAACCCTCTGTGCCCGGAAAGGCCTCACCTGCAGCAGCTGGGGATGCTTTTTAGGGGGCTGAGAGCTCTGTACTCCCCTTACCTTTGTACTGAGGTGTGAACTGCCTCATGGCCAGGGGCAGGGACTCGTAGAAGCTCAGCTCCTGCGACACCAGGGGCTTGCAGATGGTGTGCTCGTCGTAGGTCAGCATGCTGGTGTGGCCTCCCACCTGGTGCACAAAGGGCTGCAGGAGCACAGCAGCCCTGGGCTCGGCAGGGCTCTGACCCACCATGGTGCCAGGCACAGCCCGGGGGGCTGCAGACCCCTCAGCAGCAGCAGCAGCACACGGAGCTGGCAAACACAGGCTGGCACGGGCAGGGCTGGGCCAGCTTTCACCCACTCTGCTGTTTCCCCCACGCTGGGTTTTCCTCCACGCTGGCCTTTCACGAATGGGATCTGCAAAACAGAGGGAATGAAGGAATTAGAGGAGAGGGGTCGCCCAGCAGCTGGGTGGGATGAGATCTGCCAGCGCCCAGGGGCTGGCACAGAGAGTCCAGGGAAGCCCCAGCTTTTTGATCTGTTGAGAGCTGTGAATTAAAGCAGTGACCTCACCAAGGCAGCAGGATCAGGGATGATCACACTGCACTGGTGCTGTGGAACACCCCCAGTTTGTCCCACAGGCCATGCTGGGATGGTGCCAGGCCTTCCCTCGGACGTTCCCTGCACTGCAAAGCCCCTGCGAGTCCCCAGGCACCTCCTTGCTCTACAACACTGCAGGAAGGATGAGCAACAATTCCTGCAGCTTCCAGAGACACCTCAGTTTGGGACATTCCCTGTCACTGAGCACCTGAGCAGCAGCAGCAAAACCATCCCAAGCGTTTCCTTCCCACCTGGCACACACCCAGGGATGTGGATGTGTCACAGCAGCACCCACAGGGCTCACACCCAGCTTTCCATCCTGCCCCCAATGGATCCATGCCTGATTCCAGAAATTCCTCCTTGATTCTGGCAGCAACAAGTCTCAGCTCTAAAGCTGCAATGTAGGAAAACCACAGAGCACATCTCTGGTGCATCCCCACCAACACCTGCTCCTTCTCCATTCCTCACAGGACACCCATGGACAGCTCCTGGACACCAGGAATTGAATCCCACAGGCACCAAGGATGGCAAAAAGGAGCTGATGTTGGTGCTGGCTTCACGCCAGAGATGGACATTCCACATCCCAGACTCACAGGAACGGGAAAAAAAAAATTATTAAAATCATCATTTGAGGATGGGTCCATGGCAGCACAGGCCCTTTCTCCTGATTGCTCCACCTTCAGCACGACCTGGGGAGCTTTGCACCCCATTTTTGCCAGCAGCACCCCCGTGCAGGAGACAAGGATGCCTTTGGGAGATCCGGTTGTGCCGGGAAAGCCTCGAGGATGCGGCAGCCAGGGAGCAGCAGAGGGGTGGTGGCACCTCCTGGGGGCACCTGGAGCATCCCCCGGTGGGCAGAGCTCGGTGGGAAGGGCTTTCCCTGCAGCCAGCACTGACCGGAGCTGCATCATTCCCATCCTGCGGGAAGGATCCAGAGCTCAGCACTTGGATCTCGCTGGGTCCTTTCCAACCCGGGATATTCTGCGATGCTCAAATCACCCCCGAGGGAAAAGCACCTGGCACAGGCTCCTGCTTTGCTCCCCACCTGGAGTGGATGCAGTGGGCTGAAGGCAGGGGAGAGCCGCTCCCACCTCCCAACGCTGCTTTATCTCCCCCAGGGTGGGGTTTTTCCCCCTCCCGTTATTCCTCCTTGGAGAGGAATTCCTGCTCTGCAATTACCTTTCCCCAAGGAACAAAGCCAGGCCCCCGAGCCGAGCGCTTTCCAGCCGGGGAGAAAGCGGCTCCTCGGAGCTTTCATAAAAGCGTTTTGTTAAGTTGTGGCAATTTTTAAAGAGGATTTTCCGCCTCGGGAGCTGCAGGTTTGTTGTGGTTTGTTTTGTGTGGCTTTAGCCCCCCCTTCCTCCCATCCTTAAAAAGCCAAAAGCAAGCGGATTTGTCATAACACCTCTTTGGAGCAGGAAACAACATGACTTAAATCCTTTCTTGCTTCTGAGACAGTCCAAGGCTCAGATTCAGCTGCCACAACCCCCTGACAGCTCTGGCAACTTCAGCATTGCGAAGGGGGCTGGGGAAAAACCATCCACAATTTGATAAAGCTCCCAAACGTTTTCTCCCAAGCAAAACTCGGAGCAGGATTTGCAGCAGGAGAAGGAGGTTCTTTTCTGGGAGTTTCTGCTGGGAAGCAGCTCATCCATTCGGAGCAGATAAATGTTCCTGTGAACACTGAGCTCCCCTGAAACAAGACACTGGAAATAAATCACTTCCACTGGCTCAAGGTACCGCAAATGCCAGGAGATATTTACGTCACTAAAAATACACAGAATTACAGATAAATCCAGACCCTCCAAGAAAAACCAAAATCTGTCAGCGATTTTCCTCCCAGCTAAAGGAAAAGCAGCTCAGGTGCTGCAGGTGGAGGTGAGCCAGGAAATATCAGGGAAGGAGGGTATGGAGAACATTCCTCTGCAGAGAGGAGAAATATTCCATTCTCCAGGAAAGGGATGGGGCTTTGGAGAGACCATGGAAGGTGTCCCTGCTCCTGCCAGGGCTGGAGCTGGACGGTTCTGCCCCAGTGCTGGGGACAGCACAGCTCCTCTGGCACTGTCACCTCCCGCCCTGCTCCCAGGCAGGGCCAAATGTCAGAGGAGTCTCATGAAACTGGCTGTTTATCCCAGCTCCAAACAGAGCCAAAAGGAACTGGGCAGGTTCAGTTCTCTAATCTTTGAGTGGCACCTACCCCATCCCATCCCACCCCAAACAGGACTCGTGTGGCCCCGAGGGGAATGCACAGCCAGGCCAGAAACACCCAGGAATATTAAAATACAAAATCCCCCTAAAAACAAGAGCTCTGTGCTCTCAGTGTCACCCCTCGTGGTCACCTCCCTGCTCCTGGAGCACCCCAGAGCTCCAGAGTCGGGTCCCAAGCGCTGCACTGCAGATTCCTCACTTCATTAAAAGGCAAGAAAAGCGCACGGCTGAGATCTGTGTGTGCATAACTGGCCGTGCTGGAGCTCACCTGGAGCCACAACCAGCCCTGCGTGGAGCCCCAGAGCTGGGACCTGGTGCCACCACAGACACAGTAACACCAGAGGACCCAGTTCCACCACGGACACGGTAACACCAGAGAACCCGGTGCCACCACGGACACGGTGCCACCACAGACACACCAGAGAACCCGGTGCCACCACGGACACGGTGCCACCAGAGAACCCGGTGCCACCACGGACACGGTAACACCAGAGAACCCGGTGCCACCACGGACACGGTGCCACCAGAGAACCCGGTGCCACCACGGACACGGTGCCACCACAGGATCCAGTGCCACCACAGGATCCGGTGCCACCACACTCTGCAGAAAAGGGCACAGACTCCCTCAGCCCCCTGCCCACTCTCTGCCTCCCACAGCAGCTGCCTCCTCTCCTCCCAGCCATTCCACCATGCAGAACTGAGAGCCAGCAGCTCCATGGTCCCTGCAGAGATTGCCACCAGCCCCAAGCGCCGCCTGTCCCCGCTGCTCCTGTCCCTTCCCACCAGCCAGAGCCTTCCTGCCAACCTCCCGGGCACCTCCAAAGCCGTGCCCGTGCTGCCCCATCCCTCCTGCCCTGGGATCCAGCCCGGAGCTCACCTGGGGCTGCAGGTGTCCACCGGGCGCTGCCTGGGCCGGGCTTCTCGCTGCTTCTGGCTGCAGCTCCAGAGGGAGCAATGAGGGAACATTTGGGCATGGCCCGAGTGCGGCGGCGCTGGCAGGAGCCCGGAATGTCCAGCTGACATTCCAGGGGGCTGTGCTGGGGAGGGACAGGGGAACGGCCGCGGGCCAGGGAACAGAACAGGACGAGAGGAGCCGGCCGCACGCTCCGGCTGCCTTGGGAAATCGGCTCTCCGGGAAAACAACTGGGGAGTTGTTTGTGTCCATCTGTTTTCCACGGAACTCCCCCCCTCAGCTCGGGTTTGTCACCTCCCTGCAGAGCGGGCTGACACTGGGAGAGGGATGGAGCTTCCCAGAGCTCCCAAACCACCCAGGGAGATGCAGGAGGAGAGGCACAGGGGGTGACAGGGGCTGGGGGACACCAAATCCCCTCTGTGGCAAAGGAAGGGTGTGGGCAGAAGGAGGGGAAGGCCGGGGCTTGCCCAAAGCTGGGCAGGAGGTGAGTGGATCCAGAGCTCCAGCCCTGCCAACGGGAAAAGGGACACGTCAGAGCTGGGAGCTGTGATGGGAATGGAAAAGTCCCAGGGAGCTTCCTGCCAGGGCCACACTGTCCCTGCAGCCACCTCAAGGACAGCCTGTCCCCCCCTGTCCCGTACAGCGAGTGCCAGGGGCTCCTGCCAGCCCTGCACCCCAAAGAAACGGGATCCGTGTGATTTTTAGGGAATCACAAGGAACACCCAGCCTGGGCAGCACCCAGGACAAGGAGGGGACAGTGCCCACTCTCACCCCCAGGGCCCAGCAGGAACTTGGGGACTCCAGCACAGCCATGCCCAGGCCTGGGGCTCCCAGGGATGCCATGGGGGAAATGCTGGGCAGGAAAACCCCACAGCTGGATAAGGATGGGTGGGTGTGGAAATTCCCACTAACAGGAGGGGAGAAACCAGCTCAGGAGGAGCAGAGGGATCGAACTGCTGGTGAGGGCAGAGGCTGAGATGAAAGACAAGGATGAAAGAAAGACCCAGATTCCCAAGGCCTGGCTTCCCAACTCCACTGATCTTTCCAGGAGAACTGGCCCCGTGCCCTGACTCCGTGCCCATCAATAAGGTGCAGCATCAGCTGTCGTGTCAGCAGCAGGAAAAACATCCCGTGGGAAGGGCTTGAAATGGAAGCAGGAAAGGAAAAGATGAAGAGCTGGGTTCATTTCAGAGCCCTCGCTGGGCCACGTTTGCCTCCCTGACAGGGAGGGGGTGCAGCAGCTCCAGTTATTTATAGAAATGTGGTTCATTATAGAAATTTACTTTGCAGCAAAGTGGGAAAGGGCCCTCGGCAGCTCTGCTTGGCAGTGGGGGCAGAACCTGCTTTTCCCAGGAAAACTGACAGAATTCCCAGTCCAGCCTGGCCTGGAATGGGGCTGCTCCAGCCTGCAGAGAGGAGATGGAGCAGGGGACACGGTGGGGGTGACAGTCACAGCCACCAGCAGACAGCAACAGCCCCCGGCACAGGGAATGGCTGCAACAGCACCGTTTCCTAACCTGGAACAGATTCCAGCCGTAACTTAGCAACCTCACCTGGGTGAAAGCATCCCACCAGGAATGTGGGGCCTGAGGAGAACCAGCCTTGCACTGATTCCCTCCCTTTTGCTCCCAAATCTCAGCAACAACTGCAGGCAGAGAGGAGCCACAGAGCCACCCCCTTCCTGTGCCACTGGAAATCCCCTTTGTCACCCCGAGCCACAGGATGAGATGAATTCATCCAAACTGAGTCACCCAAACTGAGTCACCCCTTTCCACAGAAGTCACAGCAATGGGGAACCACTCCTGCCACACCCCAGAGCTTGGGAGAAGCTGCAACTCAACCTGATCCAAAAGCAAAAAGCACTTGGGACAGTCTGTGACGTCTCAGCACAAATCAAAGTAGTAAATGATTGGTAATAAATTTATTTTTGATATTGATTTTTTACAGAGCTAAATGGAACATAGAAACAGCACCAAGCCATTGAAGTTTGTTCTACAAAACCAGGTTTAATACAAAAGGATGACAGCAATGCCTGACTCTGCGCTTCTGGACGGTTAAAAAAGCTCCCCCAAACCCCACCAAGAGTTTAAAAAGGTTTAAGAACAGAGGCACCGGTGTTTGAGAGAATTTCTCTGGCAGCAGTGATGATCTTGATACATGTGGGAACAATCAAAGTTACCTTTATTCCCAATTTATTGCAGTGCAAGGGGCTGGTCCTTGCCTAGAAGAGCTGTTGAGTCTCCTGCCCAAACACCCACACCAAAAATCTGGGGTAAGAGCCACCTCCATGCAGGATATTACCCCATTTAATGGGAAAGATCTCCTGGTTTTGCTCCTGGAGAGCTCAGCTCCACCCGCGTGGGGAGAGGTGCAGACTCTGCCAGGTGAGCAGGCACGAGGAACACACCTGGAGTGGCATCACCTGCCCAGGGCTGTGCCCTCAGCCAGCCCAGAGCCCGGCACAGGAGCAATCTGAGCATCCAGCCCCAGGATGTCCTCAAGGAGAGCAACACCCAGGGGCCACAGGGCCCAAATCACTGCTGGCTTCACCCTGCAACTCCTCCTGCCCGAGGCCAGCAAAGGATTTGGGTCCTGCAGCCTCAGGAGCTGCTGCAGAGCCCTGGGAAGAGCAGAGCAGCAGCTCCTCTGCTGAGCCTGAACTGCCACACTCTGGTGCCATTTCCTGGAAACAAACGTTCCTTCACTGGACAGAAAGAGAAGCTGAAGTAACCAAGTGATTACAGACACGAGATACGATGCAGCAGGGCTGGGACAGAGCCAAGCTGCTCCTGGGACCCACAGGGGGCTGCAGGAACAGCGACAATCCCAGAGCTGGCACCTCCCTGCTCTGACACAAACACAGACACTGCAGCTGCCCAGCTCAAACGTGAGCCCTGAGCCCTCAGAGCCCTCCCAAAGCTGCTCTGGAACAGCCACGGAGCAGTCCTGGGCTGCAGCCACAGGAAAGCGCCTTTAGAAGCTTCCTATATCCTTTATTTTCCACCCAAATTCCCCCCACCCCCCACGCTCCCCAAAAATAAAATAAAAGCACACAGACTGCAGACTTAAAAATGTAACAGGGCCACAAACTCTCCTCCACCACCCCCAGCCCAGCCCAAACCACCAAGGCACGTCAGGCTCCCCCCTCTCTCCAGGCCCACCTTCACCCAATTCCCCTTCTCCCAATTTTGGATGGATGAAGCCAACACAAAACATTTTCCTTGCTGGGAAGCAGCAACTGCTTCCTCATTGTCTTTGCACTGATAAAAACAAACGCAAACAAAGACACGCCTGCAGCTGCCACCCTAATGTTTCCATGGGAAATGTTCTCTTTCAGCACATTCCCTGATGGACTCTGCCACCAGTTGGCCTTTGCAGAATTGAGGTCAAATTTTGCACCCCCAGGCTCTGGCAGAGCCCCCAGCCCTCAAGAGGGGTGTGCAGTTATTCTTTGTAGGCTGTTGTTTGATTGCCACAGGAGCCAGGTCTCTGTGGAAGGCTCACTTTGGTGCAATCCCAGCTTCCCACCAGCTCAAGCCCATCTTCCTTCCAAGCCAGTATTGCCCTGAACGTGTTTGTTTGGAGAGTTTCAGCAGCGAGAGCAAACAGAGCCTGGGCCAGGCCCTGCTCCTCCCACCACCAGCGAGGGCCCTGAGGCCTGCACAGGGTCCATGTCCCACCCTGCTGCTGCTCCTCCTGCTGCCCTCAGTGCTCAGAATCCGACAGGTATGAGGGCTGAGTCCATCTCCACACCAGCATGTCCTCCCCTGCCACCCGGTGCGATTCTGTCTGGATCCGGGACTCGTTGGAAGCCAGGAAATCCACGGCTCTCTCCCACACCCGCTTCATCTTCTTTCTGCAAGGAACAGCAAGAAAATTAATGAGAATCTCGAGCTGGTTGTGCTTCCGTGCCTGCAGCAACTGGGCTTGTGGATTTGGCTGCCTGCTGTTCCCTGTGCAGGCAGAAAAGGGCATCAAACAAACCCTGGTTTAGAGATTTCAGACCAAGCCTTTCCCAACGCAAAGGCTCCAGCCTTGTCCTGCAGAGGAGCTGCAGGCATTGATTTTGGAGCTGTGCTCAATCCCATCCTGCTGCTTCCAGCCCTCCTGAGTGCCCAGAGCAGCTCACCTGCTCTGAGGAGGGATCAGGCTGTCCCGCACGTGGAAGATGCCGACGTAGGGGTAACGCTCCAAATTCCGCTCCCATTCCTTGTAGTGGTCCTGGACAACAGCTGGAGGACAGAAGGACACAGCAGTGAGGGCTCAAGCCTGCAGGGGCACAGCAGGGCTCCCTCCCTGTGCTCCCACAGCTCCTACCTATGATCTTCTTCACCATCTCATACATGGCTTGTTCCTCCTCCTCCATCTTGCGCCAGCGATACCGGAGGTAGAGCAGGATGCCCCAAAGGGTTATCAGACCTAGGAGAATAAAACCAAAGGGGATTCAGGAACTGGCAGCTGTGTGCCTGCTGGATGCAGTTTTAGTTCTCACACTGTGACCCAGGCCTGCTTGGAACTGAATCCCAGTGATTCCTTTTGCTCCCCAGAGCAGCTGCACCCCAAAAACCCCTTTGGTGCTGCCCTCCCTGCAGCACAGGAGCACCTGTGGATGTGGGATGAGGTGCTGGGAAAGCCTCAGCACGGAGCTGCCCTCAGGAAAGAAACCTCAGCACAACCACAGGGCCCCAGGTCTGCAAATCCCAGAGGAGGCTTTGCCAGAGGCCTCCCCTACAAGGATCACTCTGGAAGACTGTCAGGTTTGGAGAGCTGCTGGATAGGGAAAAAAAGCCTGGGGCTCCAGTGGCAGTCCAAAATGCAAGAGCTGTGTATGGAAGGTTTAGCACTTACAATGCCCCCAGTAAGACTTCAGTGTCTGCAATAAACAGAACTGTCCCTTGTCACCCCCTCCCTGTCAGGTTGGATTAGAAACTCCTGCAGTCACACAGCTCTCGTTATCACCTCGCTGGGTAAAACCCCTGTCTCAGCTGAGGCGTGACAGACTATTCCAATAAAACCTCCAACCCTGAAATGCTACAAGTCATTATTAAAGAGGCTGGAGGACTTGGGAGCTTAGAGCAAGAAAAAAAGAAAAACTGACTCCTTAAGGTAAGTTAACACACTTATTCTGCAGCCCATAATAATGGGCACTTGAGGAATACCCAGAGAGCTCATCAGCTGCCTGATTTAAAGCAACTTTTAAGCACTCACAGCACAAGAGGAAGGCTGTGGGTCTCCTGTGCTGCCAGAACAAAGGTTAATTAGACATTAACTCATCAGCAGATTTATTTCACCTCTGTTAGGTGTTTCCTATGGCTGAGCAATGTGTGATCACAGAGCTTCATCCCTGCAGCTGAGCCCCAAGAGCCACTTACTCCAGAAGAACAGGAACAGGTTCATGATGGCCGTGACCACGGCCCGGCGGAAGCGGCAGCCCAGCCCCATCTGGGGATGGGCAGACTCCAGGCAGAACACTTCCTCCACGCTGGAAACAGGCTCTGACAGGTCCCTGCCTTTCAACCTGATGGGAAGAGGAAGAAAATCTCATTGAAGAGAGCAAGCTGCAACTGCAGTCTTTAATCAAGGAGAACAACCAGACTGCGGATGCAGCTGCTCGCAGGAAATGCCCCCACACCCAGGCCCAGCCTCCTGCCAGAACATTTGGGGACTGGCTGCTTAGCCAGGGATGGATGTGGCTCCAGGAAGGCAGCAGGGCTGCAGCTCCCACTGGCACACTGAGTATCCCTGCACTGCTCCTCTGACAGCCCCTCTCAGTGTGCACAAGATTGAACTTGGAATTGGATTCCCACCTCCCAGCCCAGAGATGGAAACGTTCCCTGAGTCAGAGTCACTGCTCAGCCCCAGCAGTGGGAGCTGGGGGAGCCAGGCTGGGAGCAGGAGCAGCTCTGAGAGTGGCAGAGCACCAGCACAGAGCCCTCAGCTCCCCTCCCTGCAGCACTGCCGCTCCCAAGCCAGGCTCTCTCCACACTGAGCCATCCCCAGAGCACACAGGCACCGAGGGACAGCCAGCAGATCCAGGGGAATGCAACAAAGGGCACTGTATTTTTTAAGCTCCTAATTATGAACAGCCCATTAGACAAAGAGGTTTGCTAATTTACAGGTGCTCAGCTCATGAGCTGCAGAGAGCTTGGCTGGTTCTGGGTTCTGCAGGAGCTGCACACACACGGCTGTGTCCAACCCCCTGGTCTTATTTACAACCCAAATTCCACGGAAATATTTAAAACATGCAGCAGAATCACCCAGTGCAAAGCTCATTTTCAGTCCTGCTTCTCAGACTAGCAACTAATAATCTCATGTAGTTCAAAATGCCAGGGGCAGGGTTTTGGGGATGCTGCCACACCGGCTCCAGGGAAGCAGAGCTGTTTGGGGACCAGCCAGCAGAGCTGCTAATTAACAAAATAAAAAGTGGGAGGATATTGTATCCCACAGCTTCTGACTGGAAATGTGCTGGAGTATAAAAATACAAAATTTGAAAACTCTGCATCCCAGCCCACCTACAAATCCAGCCCTGCCCCTAAGGAAGCCGAGCCCCGTCCTGGGAATTTGCAGAGCCCAGGAATCAAAGCAGCAGATGCTGTCTGATCCGTGGATCACAGCAGCAGCTGCAGGAATATTTAAGAGCAAATGGAGCAGTGGGAATTCCAGCAAGCTTGCCCACCAACCCCAGCACCACAACTGCTGCAATTCACTTAATCACAGACACATTTAGCAACGTGCAAATGCAAACAACTGTTAAGGCTTTAGAGTTAGAGCAGACTGGAAGCAGCCCACGCTCCCCAGAGGAAAGTGATGATGGCTGCTGACTCTGGGCAAAGTGACCTCGTGGGCAAGTTAAGGAAGAGCTGTGGGCACAGGACCATGGGCAGGACACCAGGACCACTCCACAGGAGGCACAACACAACCACTGATGGCCACAAGCAGCCCTGACCTCCCACCTGGGAGCCTGTGTCCCACAGCCTGGGCTGGGAATGAGAATCCAGGAGGGAGCCCAGCTCCTACCCTGCTGCAGGGCTGTACTTTTCCTTTGGAAGTTTGCCCAGCAAGCTCAGCCACAGCCAGTCCCAGCCCACCTGCTGCAGCCCAGCGAGCTCTGGGAGCTGAAGGGCACCACTGACCCTGTCAAATTCCACCCCAGCCAACACCCAGATGCCCAACTTGGACTCAGTGGGTTTCTGCCCACCCAATTCCCAAATCCCTGGTGCTGTTCAGTATCAGCAGATCCCTAAATTTGACACAGGGAGTTTCTGCTCACCAAATTCCCAAATCCTTGTTGCTGTTCAGGATCCAGTGCAGGGCAGCTTCAAACTTCTGTGAGGAACTGCCAGTAACATTCTGTGCAAAGGAAGCCATAAGAAGATTAGCCCTCCATTCATTTAAAATACTGACCAACATGATTTCATTACAGCAGTGGGAGAATTCATTCCATAGGGGCTGAACCCAGGTTAATTCTTATCAGGATTCTGCAAACTGGAGGGAGGAGAACTAAGCCTGAAGATCTGCCTGGCCTAAAGTCTTCTGACTGGGGAGATGATGCATGAAGCATTCAGTGAAATAACACCATCCCAGACTGTTAGGGCTAACCACTAAATACAACATAATCTTACTGACAGGTTACCAGGAAAGAAATGGAATGCTGGATCAGAGCAGTCTGTCTCCTGACACTCTGCAGCAGAGAAAAATCCTTCTTCTGCCCAGCCCTCAATCCAGGGAAATTTCTGGTTGCACAAGACTGATGGCTCCAGTGAAACAACAAACCATTAAGATTTACAGGGGGTGAAATCAGAGATGGAGGAGAAAATGATTTTCAAAAGAACTGCTGAGAACAGGACTGGCCAAAGGGGAAGTGAGAGATATGGGAGAGAATCAAAGCAGGATGAGGAAGCAAAATAGATGGTGAATTGTTTTAGTGTCTATTATTTATTGCTTTATAAGAGACTAAGCACTGGGATGTAACAAAGCTGCTCAGAGCCCACTCACCAGCACGTGATCCTTCACCTCACTAACCCAAATGCATTTGCTTTTTAGGTTCTCAGGGTTTCCACATTCAAAATTACCTGGTAAGAAAAGTCAAATTAAAAAATCATGTTTGTGCAAAAAGCCTTTGAACAGCTCAGAAGCAGGCTCTGAACGTACACCAAGAAATGCTCTCCTTTCCTATCAGCCCCAGCCCTGAGCAAAATGATTCCAGGGTGAGATTTATACTGCAGGCAGATCAGATGACTATTAATAAAATGCTCAGCCACTGCACTGAGGTTGGATAAGGGCAATCAAACCTCTCACTTCAGAGCTGCTGCTGGATAAGGGCAATCAAAGCTGACACTTCAGAGCTGCTGAACACACAATGAGGGGGAAAGTATTGCTCCTGCCCCTTGCAGAGCACAGAACCACAGCTGCCACCAGGTATCAGGTGTGGAGCTAATGATCAGTGTTCAAAATGCCTCCAAGGAGCTGAAATCACAGCTCTGCCTCCAGCCCAGGCACAGAAATGCTGGCAAGGCGCTAAATCCTCTAAATCTTGCCTCACCAAGTTGACTAAACAAATGTGCTAAGTAAATCTGGTAGAAATCCGAAGTCAGATTTGAAAAGATTTAGGAATTCTGCACAGCTTCAGTATCCAAAGGTTTCAGAAATGCAGAAAATGGAACTGAAACCCTTTTAATCATTAGCACTGCTGTGGATCTTGCTGAACAAGTCCCTGCTCACACAGTGGATTTCTAGCAGCCTGCTCCATCCCAAAATACCAGTGATGGGCTGGATTTACTCCTGGAGCAGGGACTGTGCTGGGTCAGCTCCTCGTCTCAGAGAGCCTGTCCCACTCTGTGCTGAGGAAAAGGAGAGGCACTCACACGTCTGCCGCCACATTTCAGCAGAAATGACAATTTCTTAGGACACTTCATGTGTAAGAACATATCAGTTTACACTCCTGCCTCTATCCTGAAGACAATTTCAAGCTGTTGGTAGAAAAGAATAACAAACCCAACCAATCCTACCTGAAACTCCCAACACTTCAAGTACAAACAAGGCCCACTCACCCAGGCAGGGTGACAGGAGTGCATCAGCCAAGCACCACTCAGAACAAAAATAAACCCACCTTCCCCTGTTTTCCTATTCCCTGCCTGCCTCAGAAGCCCTCCAAGGGAACTGCCTGTTCCATAAACCCCTCCAGAGTGGGACAGGAGTGAGCAGGAGCTGGGAGAGGCAGCTCCTGCAGGCTCAGCAGGGTGGGGATGTGCTGGCACTCACCTGCCTGCACGGACAGGTAATTGTAGAGCTCGTGCAGCATGGCCATCATCACATCCTTGTGCTTGGCCTGGCAGAACTGCAGGGCACAGACAGGGACAGGGACACACATCAGCAGTGCCATGGGGACAGTGGGAGTGCAGCTCCAAACACCAGACAGAACCACAGCGCTCGAGTCTGGCTCAGTCCTGCACCACCAGCTCCAGCCACATCTCCTGAGCAGGGCAATGTTCCAGGCACAAGGGACCCTGAGCATCTTCTGGGTGAGTTTTAAGGTCCCTTCCAGCCCAAACCAGTCTGGGATTCTGGGGTTCTGTGAAGCGCCACCAACCCACAGCACCAGCCTCAGACCCACCACAGATGGATCCATCACTTCCAGAACTTCCCAGCACACCAGAACCCAGAATCCAACACAAAACCTTCTCCCTCCTAATGTTTGGGTCGGAAGGGACCTTTAAAGCTCACCCAGTTCCACCCCTGACACCTTCCCCTATCCCAGGCTGCTCCAAGCCCTGTCCAACCTGGCCTTGGGCACTTCCAGGGATGGGGCAGGCACAGCTGCTCTGGGAATTCCATCCCAGCCCCTCCCCACCCTCCCAGGGAAGGATTTATTCCCAATATCCCGTCCAAATCAGCACAGGGAATCCTGGAATGGTTTGGGCTGGAAAGGATCCTGCCACTTTATCCACCATCCAAGGTGGCCTTGGGCACCTCCAGGGATGGGGCAGCCCCAGCTCTTCCAAAATTTCATCCTGACAGAGAGAGCAGGGCTGTGCAGGCACTCCACACTGGAGCTCAGGGAATTAGCTAGATTAAATCTTGCACTGTTAAAGCTGAAAACAGCTTTATTGCAAACCAATAACACTGCTGGTACAACTGTTAAAAAAGAAATTGATTCACGTAATTGGGAATTTAAATTTTTATCTTTCAGAGTCTCATACACACTCCTAACTTCATCTGGCCCATTAATTTCAACTCATCAAGTCCCAATTTTTCTGTAAAACGACAGAACTAATCATTTTACAGTGATACTGTTACGGGTGGAATAGACTACCTGGAATAATCACTGTTCTGTGAGAGCTCACAAGATTGAGAATAAATAAATAAATGCTTACATCATCCGTTCTTTTGTCACAATCCACAGGCAAGAGATTAACTAGGAGAGAGAAGAGGGTGAGTTAGCTGGCTGCAAACAAGAGCTTTGATCAAGAAAATAATTATCTTTTTAAAAGCAGGCTCCACTTAAAGCCTGGTTCTGCTATTGTTCATCTCCCCCTGGCAGCACTTGGAGATGCAAGGAGCCCCTCCAGGAGCAGCCCTGAAGAAAAACACACCAGGGATGGAGCTGATGGATGTGTTCAGCTGGGGAGTGAAAACTGGGGCTGGATGTTTTAACAGCTCCTGTTTGAGAAGCTTCATGCTGATCTTTACGCTCCAGTGCTGCCTCTTGCTGCCCACCAGGGTCACCTGAAATATCCCAGCACAGCCAGGGAGGGAAATGAAGCCCCCTGGAGGGCTGATTGCAGCTCTGGGCTCTGCAGGGCTGGAACAGCTCCTGGCACCTGTGGCACAACTCAAACCTGGGCACCAGAGCTCCTGTCCCAGCTGGAACAGGACCATCCCGTGGCAATGGGCAGCTTTACCCTGCCTTTGGGAATGCAGCAGCTTTCCCAGCCCGCACCAAGGGCACAGTGTGCCCAGGCTCAGGACCAGCACCTTCCCAAAACAGCCCCAAACCCTTCTTGGTTCAGCTCAAAGCCTGAAATATCCCCATTTCCAGCTGTTCCAGCTAAGGAACTCTGCCTTAAAAGCCAGTTGCTGGGGAAACCCCTTTCAATTTCTCACAGGAGAGAGAGGCACACTCTGCCACACCTGAAGTGCTGAACTGATCTGCTGCACTTCCCCCTTAGACAGAAGAAAGGCTGGGAAGGGCCATGCTGGCAAAGGGAACATCAAAAACACACCCCAGGTACTACACAGACCTCGTGTCACACCATAAAATCCACCCTTGGCCCAGCAGGAATGGCACTCCACATAAACCCCACGGCTCTGAGGGACTGGAGGCCAAACTCGTTTGGAAAAAGCAAACTTTTGATTTGCTTCCCATGACTAACAAGGTTCCCAACAGGAAAGGGGAGATGGGAAAAGGGACAGAAACAGAGATGTCAGGTTATGGCAATGAGAATGATAAACGTGATGGGGATGGAAGCAATAAAGGCAAAGCAGGAAGACAGGTGAGGAATAAAGTTTAAACGACAATTAAACCAGTGCACGTACACCTCTCCTCTCTCCCGTCCAGCCAGCCTGACCCAGCCATCTTCACCACGAGGATGCCCAGAAAAATCAGCAGCAGCACCAAGCTGGCGAGGCAGAGGAACTGGGACAGGTAATACTCCAGGCCTTTCCCCTTTCCCTCGGGCTGGGGCCGGGGCGCTGAGCGCAGCAGCGCCGTCCGTGGGGTCACTCCGTGCCCCCCATCGCTGGCTGCCCGCCACGGGAAGCGCCGGATCAGCCCCCCAGCCCTGCTGCCCGCATCCCGCTCGGCCTCCTTCCCAACGCTGGAAGCCAGGTCCTCCTTCCCTCTCCTGAACAGGCTGCTGAACCTCCCCGGGGCCGCCGAGGAGCCCCACTGGGTGCTGGGGGTCACCTCGCTCTCCCGTCTCCACCAGCTCTTGGAGGAGAGCCCCCTCCTGTCGCCCGCCGTGTCCCAGGCAGCCCGGGAGCTCTGCGCCCCAATTCCCCCTCCCGATGTCCCCCAATGGCTCCTGGGTTTCTCCTCGCTGGGAAGGGGTTTGGAGCCTGCCGAGGAGCCCCAGTAGGGTGTGGAGCTCAGCCCCCCAACCCCATCCAAGCCCGAGGCCGCCCGGCTGCCGAGCCCCCCGCTCCTCTCTGCCGAGGGGCTCCACTGGGACGTGGAGTTTGAGCCCCGGAACCCGTCCAGGGTGGGTCTCAGGCCACTGCTGAGCCCCCCACTCCTCTCTGAGGCGCCCCACTGCAGTGAGGAGCCCCGAAACCCATCGAGGGTGGTCCCCAGCCCCTGGCCGAGCCCCCGGCCGTGCTCTGCGACATCTCTGGATGTCTCCCAGCGGGACGCAGAGCTCAGCGCCCCGGCCCTGTCCGCCCCCAGGCCCCCGCTCCTCTCTATGGACGTGTCCCACTGCGAGGGGGAGCTGAACCCGCCGTGCCCGGCCAGGGATGCCCCCAGCCCGCCGCCACCTCTCTCCACAGTCGTTCCCCACTGCTCCGAAGGGCTCAGCCTCCCCAGGCTGTCCCGGGAGGAGCCGCCCTCAGCCCTGATGCCTCCGGCCCGGCCCGGCGGGGACCCCCGGGGGTCCCCCCAGGACTGCCCGCCGCTCTGCCCCGACGTCCCCCAGCGGGACGTGGGCGGCCGCCCCACTTCCTCCTCCTCCTCTTCCTCCTCCTCGTCCTCCTCCTCACTCTCACGGGCGGCCGCGCCGCTGAAGCCGGAGCGCTGCCGCGAGGGCGAGGCCTGCGGCGGCCCTGCGGAGGAGCGGCCCGGGCTGGGCGGCGCGGTGCGGCCGCTGCGCCGGGCCGCCGCCACCTCGGCCCGCAGGCAGCCCAGCTTCTTGATGTAGACCTTGCGGGTGGTGGCGGTGATGGGCCCCGGGCGATAGCCGAGCGCCAGCAGCTCCTTGCGGAGCTCCGCGTCCGTCAGCTCCGCCATGGCCGCGCCAGGCCCCGCCGGAAGCGCCCCGCGGGCGGGAAGCGACGCCGCCATCTTGGGAGGGGCCCCTGGCGCCGCCATGTTGGGAAGGGCACGGGGCGCGTGGGGAAAGGGCGCGGGGGCGGGCGCCATGTTGAGAAGGTCAAGGGGGTGCGGGCTGCGTGTCCTGAGGGAGCAGCGCGGAGCGGGAGCTGCTGCTCGCCCAGGACCGGGGAAAACGGGAGAAATGGGGAAAGCAAAGGGCGAAAGCTGCCTCATCTGCGCGACGAGCCGGTGTCGATGATGGGTTGTCCCCCATCGCTGTGTGGGGCAGCTCCCGCTTCACTCACACTGATGTTCTGACACTTTTAGGGCCGTTCTCCCAAAAAATGTCCCTTTCCCAACCCCCTGCCACCCCTACACGCGTTTCCATCATTGCTGCCCAGTTGCTGAGCTCTGCCAGAACCTCGGGCAGGACCAGGATCAGATCCATGAGATATTTCCTGGGAAGAGGGGGGGGTCCCTCCACACCCCACACTTAAAACAGCAAACCCAAGCGTTGACTTGTAAATTTATTTTGGCACAGCTGTGATGAACAGTAATTGCTTTTTCCTGCTGCCGCCACTAAAGAAAGCGATGAAAGCGGCTGAAATACGGTGGCGTCATGTCGGAATTTAATTAAAGGTAATGGAGCAGCGGTGCTGAAGGTGCTGAGGGCTGGCTGCCTGCCACGGGTTTGGTGATGGATGTGTGACACTGGGGTGGGGGACATGCCGCGGTCCCTCAGGAATGGCACCTGTGGGGAAAGGGAGGCTCCAGAGGAGCGCGAAGCTGAAAGAGCTGAGCTGTGCCTTCCTGACATGAATCACAGAATTCCAGAGTCAGCGAGGCTGGGAAATCCTTCCAACACCACCAAGTCCAAGCTGTGACCGATCCCCACCTGAGTGCCGTGTCCAGACTTCCTCGGACACCCCAGGGATGGGGACTCCAAACTCCCTGAGCAGCACCTTGCAATGCCAACAACCCTTTCCGTGGAGAAATTCCTGCTGATGTCCAACCTGACCCTCCCCTGGCACAGCATGAGGATATATCCTCTTGTCCTGTCACTAATCCTTCTTTCAGGAACCTGCCTCCTTAGCAGGTCCCCAAAGCTCACCTCACTCTTCCCAATTTATCCAAGAAAGCAGCAAGAAGATGCTGAGATTTGTTTGTCAGGTTGGCAACAGCAAATACATCCTCAGCAGAGGCCAGGGAGCCCATTAAAAGAGCAAACTCAGCTGTGCTGGGAAGTGTGAACGCGCTAAGCTGAGCTTCCTCAGTGCTCCTCTGCCAGCTCATGATGTGGAGAGGGGTCTAATGTAAATAAAAAATTCCAATTTGCTCCTATCACACGGATCCTGTGAGCTCACAGCTCTCACTTTGCAGAAGCTCTGCCTGGGCATGCAGCTGCGCGCTGGCTGAGCTGATGCAAACCTGGGAATTACATGAACCCACCTTTTTCTGGAGAAAACAACAGCAAAAGCCCAAACCCATCCTTTCAATTTGTGATTCTGCCCATCATGGGAATTACCCCAGACCCAGCAGCCTCATTGCACAATCTTTGGAGGAGAAGACATGGGATTGCTGTTGGACAGATGAAGGATGGGGGGAAAGCTGTGATTCCTCCTCAGAAGGAGGTTGGCAGCGCCAAAGCTCAGCAGGATCAGGTGGTTCTTCTTTGTGGAGAGAAATCCACGACCCCTTTCCCTTCCTTCCATTGGGAGAATCCCTGCCTTCCCTGGAAGGCATTTGGCCCCCACAGGGAAGGCAGCAGGAACAGACGTGTCAGACCCTATATCCCCATGGGCAATCTTTGTTCCCATCCCCTGCCCACAGTGCCAATGCTGAATTTGACAGTGGATTTTCTATTTTTGCAGCCCCTCCATCATCCTCATAGCTCTGGGAGCACCGAGCGGTGCCGAGGCTGCAGATGGGCTCTGCAAAAAGCGTTTCTTGGCTGGGAACAGCCGGAGCTGGCTGTGGGAAGCTGGGACAGCACGGAGGGACAGCCTCCACCTTCCCTGCAAGCCCAGAAGCTGCCTCAGAGCTGCTGGCAGTGCCTCCCATGCCAGAGGAGCAGACGGCTGCTCCGGTTCTGGCAGCCCGGGGACAGGGCTGGTGTGAGCAGAGCCCTGGGAATGGATCCGTGCTGGAGCAGGGAATGGCTGCACCCCAAACCCCGCAGCTGAACCCTTCCCTGCTGACTGATGGGCTGCTGAAACCCGGTGTCCCCACCCACCTCCTTATCCATGGCTGTTGGGCACCCAGGGAAGTGTCAGGGCTTTCTTGGGAGCTGGCTGTGCCCGTTTGTCACCCTGTCACTCACAGCCACAGCACAGGTGTGACCTGAGAGCCCTCTGCCTGTCCTGGGCCTGCTCAGTTCCTCAGCAAGTCAGAGGTGACTCCATTCCCTTCCCTTTCTCCCAACTATTGGGCTGCTCATCCCACCGTGAAATTCTTGCTTGGTTTCTGGAGCAGCAGATTCTTCCTGCCTGGGTGCTGCTGGCTGCCAAAGCACCTTCCAGGGCAGGGGAAAATGCAGATCTGTCCTGAAACCTGGAGACCACTTCCTTCTTACCACTTCCCTTCTTCCTTGACAGCCTGGAGGGGGCTGGTTGGGGTCCCTCCATCTCTTTCCAGTTTCTGCTTCTCCTTCTCAGGCCCCTGAGGGTGGAAGGAATTTACTCCCAAAAGCTGAAGGTGTACTTTGGTGCCTGTTTGGACACCACAGTTGGTGCTGCAGGACAGGACAGGGGTTCCTGTGGTCTCTGTCACAACCAGCCATTACATCCTGAGCTCATTTATAACTGGGACAACTGGAACGAGCCAATGGAAAATCCATGGCGGGGGTCAAAGCTGGCCCTTGCTGATGCAGCTTGTCTGCGTCCAAGGGTAGGAGCAGAGTCCTGCTGGTGGATCTCCTTCTGGAATTTTCCACAGCGTCAGCCCCACCATCACCCCAGTGGGAAATGGTCCAGGAAGCAAATCCAAGAGGCTCATGTTCACCTTCTTTCTTTCCATCACTTTCCTTCCTGGATGGCACAGGGGACGTGCTAGCCTAGAGAACGACAGGAGGGAAGGAGCTGGGAAAGGGCATGCTCCTCTGACCCACAGTGGAGCTTATGGAGGGGGCTTGGGGGCAGTTTACCCTTCAAGGGGGAATTCTCCTTTGTTTTCATTTGGCAAAATCAAACCTGGAGGAAACGTTTGGGTGTCTCTGAAATAACAAGGCAAGAGGTGCCCTCCGAAGAGAGCAAGGCTCTGACCTTGCTGCACGCTGGTGTAAATGTGGCACAGCTCCTCCTGTGATTGCCATGCCAGCTCTTCCATGGATATCACCCCTCTGCAGATGGAGCTCCTGCAGCCCAGACTGCTCTCACTCCCAGCCTAATGGAATGTGTTATTTCCCATCTCCCTCCCACTCAGAGTCATTACAGAGCTTCCACAGCTCACACTGCCTCAGCATTACTGGGAGCTTCCTGGAGCTGATCAGTCCCTGGACAAGGAGCGTGCCTTTGGATCAAACATTAGAGCTGCAATCCACTGCATGCTGCCTGTTCCATTACCCATTGGGAGCTTTCTCCTCTCCCCGGGGCTGCTTGCAGCAGAGTGCTCTGAGGGGTGTTGTTCCAGCACAAACAGAGCTCTTGGAACGAGCTCAGCGAGAACAGAACTCCTGGTAGGTTGAGAGGATAAAATTGGATTGGAATTGGATATATTCACGTACATACCATTGATCTCATCCATCCGTACTTTACATATGTTGGATTTCCTGCTGCCAGCAGAGAGGAGTAGCTCTCAGATAAGCCAAAGGTATGGAAATGGAGAGCAGGATGTTCAAGTGGAATTAGGATTTCACCTTGGGGTGTGTTTGAGAGGCAGGAGAAAGGGCAGAGTGCAGTTCCCTCGCACTGTGCTTGGCACAGCTGCTCCTCACCGTGCTGGTGGATTTACAGCACCAGGCTGACAGGAGGGGTTTGGGCACAGGGAGGGGCTGCCCATCAGGGCTCCTGCATTCCCCAGCAGAGTGGGAATGTGCCAGAGCACCCTCCTGGAGCAGGGAACTGAGTTAGGGACACACAGGTCCCCCCCTTGTGTCACCAGTTTGGCCAGGAGGTCTGGTAAAGGTTTGCCTTGGTTTCCCTCATGGCTAAAAGAGAGGGCTAACACTTAAACTCCTCAAAGACTGATTCCTCAGGTTCTGACACAGACTTTCACAGAATCCCAGAATCCCTGCGGTCATAAAACCTCTCCGGGGTCACCAAGTCCAACCTGTGCCCACCCTTAGCACTGAATGCCACCTCCAGGTGACACCTGCAGGGTTGGGCGCTCCAAACCCCCCTGGGCAGCCCCTTCCAGCCCTTTCCATGAGGAAATTCCTGCTCCTGTCCGACCTGAGCCTCCCCAGCCCAGCCTGAGGCCGTTCCCTCTCCTCCTGTCCCTGTTCCCTGGGAAAAGATCCCAAATCCCCCCCGGCTGTCCCCTCCTGGCAGGGAGTTGTGCAGAGCCAGAAATTCCCCCCGAGCCTCCTTTGCTCCAGGCTGAGCCTTCCCAGCTCCCTCAGCTCCTCACAGGATTCTCAGAGCAGTGCTGAGGAAAACAGAGATGTTCCCCAGAACCCGGAGCCTTTCCTCTCTCTTCTTTCCCACATTGGGCACTCCCCTTCTGTTTGAGAGGCTTGCAGGACAGAAGACACAAATCCTCCTTTTAATTACGCTGCACATTTATTAAATCACCTCAGATTTTGTTAATCTCTCTCACAAATTTCGTTTGCATAAGTGGAGTCTTTCAGCTTGAGCAGCTCCATCACTTTTCTCTTCTGATGCTGCAGATATCAGTCAGCTAAATAGAAAAGAGAGAAAAGCACAAGTGTCCTTAAAGCTCTGGAAAGACTGAATGAATGCCAGATTTATGTGTTGTTTCCTCCTCCTCAGCTCCCCAGCTGAAAGCTCAGAGGCAAACCGGGATGAGCACAGGCAGAACAGAGCAATCCCACAGGGAGAGCAGGACCCCCTTTCCTGGGCTTAAACATCCCAGAAAAGACAAAAGCTCAGGGACAGCCCCATCCCACCATCCCTCAACCTGCAGGCAGGCAGAGCAGCACAACAGCCTGCCCCTGGATATTTGCTGCTGCAATTCCCACACACGATTTCCCAAAGGAAAAGGAGGATTTGCAGCAAATTGCAGTGTAATTAAGTGTCAGTGTTAAGCCCCCGTGCAGGCAGCGAGGTGTTCCAAGCTGGCTGCACATGCTGAGCTGCCTCGCAGGTACAGTTGCTGTTATAAGCTCTGCTGGAAATTGTTCCCTGGAGACTGAGGACTTTTTGGGAGGAGGAGGAAGAGCAGGGAGGTGGCAAACAGAGCTGCTGGGAAAGGTTGTGCTGCTGCTTCCAGTCAATATCAGCTCTGGGCAGCACCTTAGGAGGAAATAACCTTCCCAGAAGGGTGCACACGGGAGTGCTTGGGATCTGAGGGCTCCACAAAGTGAGCAAACACGACACAAAAACCCTTCTGGGGAATATAAATATCTCTGTGCTGATGAGCTGGTGAGAAGAAGGAAAGGCAGAATTCCCAAGGCAGAAATCAACCCTCTGACAGTACCATCTGGGGTGTCCTGTAACAGCTCTGCCAGCAGTTTCTCCAGGACATCTTGGTATTTTTCCAGCTGCCTTGGGGTGAGCCAAGCTCTGACAGGAAGGGCCTGCTGTGGAGGAAACCAGAGAGGTCAGAACAAAAAGGTGAGGGGAGCAGAGGGAGGGAGGTTGGGGTGCTTTGGCCCCACTTGGATCGAGTTAGTGGAGGGTTTAGGATTTGGAGGGAAGAGGATGAGGCTCATATGGGGAAAAGCAACATTTTGAAGGCAACACACTCTTGAGTTGTTCAGAGCGCTGTTGCATAACCCGTGGGCTGGCTCAGAAATCCAGATAAAGGCACCTCCTGGCAGCAGGGATGCAAAGAAAATAATTTCTGAACCTTCTAATCCTCCACTGTGTGGCACATCGACCCTTTCAGCCGGAGCCTGCAGAGCTCCTGCCCCAGCAACAGCTGAGGACGAGCTGTGGTCCTGCTCCAACCTTCTGGACTTGGAGCCAGCTGTGCCTGAAGCAAAGAGCTCTGTTCTGGTGCTGGCCAGCTGAGGGATGTGCTGGGGATTTCACACTTTGAACTGGGCATTTGCTGTTTAAATCCTGTTACCGAGTGCTGGTGCATCACGAGTGCAGGAGGAGTTGCACGTTAAGCTGTGCCTTGGCCAAATTCCAGCCTGGCTGGTCCTGCTGTCTGTCCCACTGGGTCTGTCCCTGTTTGGGGGGACCTGCACCCTCCTTTTGCTGGCAGAGCACGGCCAAGCTCCCTGCAGGAGTGGCTGCCCACACAGGAAAAAGTTCCCTGTGCTCAAGTGGCAAAGCACAATTTTCAGACTTGGCTCACCAGGTAAGTCTGCCTTTGAGGGCTTAGCCTGGCACTTCAATCCCTAAAATTGCCCATTTTCTGCTCTGTGTACAGACTTCGAGCCCAAGTTTTTAAATAAGATCTCTCCAGTCAGAGGTGATGCCAAGCAGGAGCTGAAGCAAACTGGGAGCTCCTGCCTTGCACCTGGCTGGGCTTCACTGCCTGGCAGAGACCTCGAGCTGTTCTCATCTTCCTCAGGGAGAAGCTGTTGGGTCTCAGGGGTGACCTGGCTGCTGAACGACCAAGATAATTTAGGGTGGAGCAAAAACTTCTCTCTGATGTAAGCAGGCAGGCTGGCAGAGGACATCTCTTGGACTCCTTGTCCCCTGCGTGTCCTCGTGGGCTGCTCAGAGTCCAATGGCTCCACATACCTGGAGGGTCTTGGCTGCATTGACATCCACACCAGATTGCTCAGAGAAACCTTCTTCCTCCAGCTGCTGCAGCGAGCTCAGGGATTTCTTCTGCCCTGCCTTGTTCCTCTCCTTTTCCTGCAGTTTCAGGGCAGAGAGCAGAGGGGGCGGTTGGTGATGCTGGGATCAGCAGCAAACCCACTGTGTGCTGTCCCAGCAGCCAGGAATCCACAGTGCTGGGCACAGAACCAGTGAGATGGTGGAAGTGCCCATCAGCTGTGGCCTGAGTGGCCTTTGGGGACGGAAATCCAGCAGTGCTGGGGGCGAGGTCAGGTTACGGGGCAGGGTGTGAAGGTCTGCAGTAAACAGGAGCCACGTGTGGTGGGGGAACCCTGTCAGGACATGGGAGCTGACAGAAATGGGACCTTCCCATGGGAGCTGACAGCACTGGGACCTTCCCCAGCTGTCCCACAGAACCTGGCCTGGATCTGTGCTGGAGCACTGCAAGGAAACCGAACCTGGTCACGTTTTCCCAGCCTTTCTGCAGATCTGTAATGTCAGCCCATCCCCATTTATTTAGTTGCCTTCAGGACCCTCTGGGAAAAGCCAGAGGTGCTTTGGAATATGACAGACACAGCAGGACACATCAAACGTGGCACAAGCCCTGCTCAGTGTGCAGTGTGTGAGCACAGGAGGGGCAGGGACAGCCTTTGGGGGACAGATTTCCCCTTTGTTCCTCCAGAAACCCCCAATCCCTGGCAGACACGGAGCTACGAGGGCTGTGGGGTACAAACTCAGCCCGTGTGGCTCCCCATCCTCCCCAAGGACTCTGAAGAATGCCTGTGCTCCCACAAACAGCAATTGTTATCCAGGGGGAGGTGTTGGGGACGGGATTTCTCCCGGTATCCAGGGGCTCAGCAGTGCGGGGGAAGCTCGCTGGGGCTGCGCTTCAGAAGCTGCCGTCTCCGAGCCTGCCTGACACCTTTCAGCGGTATTTGTTTCACTTCAAAAGGAAAAAACGTTCTCTCGGCACGTCCCAGAGGTGACAACCAGCCGGGGGATGGTTAATTATTTGTTACAACAAAAGAGCCAGCGCTGAGCTGATGGGAGGCTGCAGCTGCTCTGGAAGAATTCCAGCACCAGGAAAGGGAAAGGACCCGCAGGGACTGCAGGTGACACCCCCACAGGTGTGGCTGACCTTTGGTAGGTGGGTCCAGGCTCTTCCTTTCTATCTCACACCTTAAAAATTCCCTCTGCCTCCCCGCAAAGCCGTGGATTTTGGGAGAAGGATATCCCAGCGTCTCCTGTTGGCGTGCGCTGCAGCTCGCGGGATGAGGGTGGGAGAAACCTCTCCTGGTTTGTTCATTCCAGAGGGGTTACCTGCATTTTCTGGAAGTCACTCTGGGTGAAAAAGGGCATGAAGCCTTGGGTCTGCTCAGCCAGCACGGACAGCAGGGACACCAGCAGCAAAGTGGCCACCACCTTCCTCGAAACCATCCTGAGAGCCTGGACAACGCAGGAAAGGAGACACCGGGGCAGGAAAGGGAGATGTGGAGAGGGAGATGTGACAAAAACGCCTTTGGCTCTGCACCAGCTGCAACCCAGCCCGGCCCCAGCCCACCTGAGGGATATTTATTCTTCC
The DNA here is from genome assembly GCA_039654755.1 of Calcarius lapponicus. Taxonomy (NCBI): domain Eukaryota; kingdom Metazoa; phylum Chordata; class Aves; order Passeriformes; family Fringillidae; genus Calcarius; species Calcarius lapponicus. The sequence continues at coordinate 14,454,463 of JBBFKN010000012.1, read as the reverse complement.
AGTTGCTCCTGAGCTGAGAATAGAAGTGCTTTGACTGAGAATAGAAGTGCCTTGACTGACAATTCTCTTCTCAAAGCTGTTTGTGTAAACAGATTTGTTCTTGAGCAACATCTCCAGGGATTTCTAGCCCAGCCCTTCAGGACTGCTCAAGGCTCTCTGAGTTCTGGAGCCTCAGCCCTGCAAGCTGTGTTGGTTTAAGACCTGAACACATCCACAGCAAACCCATCAATCCCAGCATGGCAGACAGAGGTGCTGTACAGAGAAAATCCTTCAAGCAGATGGTTTTTAAATTTTTGTTTTGATTTTCCTCACCGCTGAAAACCTTCCTGGGTGGACTGGATCTCTTAAGAAGCATCATTGAGTCCAAGGGAAATGGGAAAGGCGTTTTCTGTCTGAGCCAGGAATAAAGGGCTTTAAAAACCACCTCTGAAGTGATCTAACTGTGCCTTCACCTCAGGAAAGGACTTATGTAAACATTGAATGTTCTCTTTAAATATTAAAATATTCTCTCTGGACAGACTTAATGAAGTCTGGTCCTACAGCTTAACTTCTGCACCTGATTGGAGCCTGATCCTTAATTAGTTTCAGCAACCTCTTGGTTTGGACATTATTGAGAAGACATTGTTAAGTTAGATTTGACTCCTGAATTAGATTTCCCATAAATATCAGCTGGTATTGAACCAAGGGCCAGTGGAAGTTAATAAATATTCCCTTTCCATAGCACCTGTCAGTCACACCCTCTCTCTCCTCTCCCTTCCCTGGGCACTGCACCAGTGCCATCTCCCCCTGCCCACCCAGACTGGGCCACCAGAGCCACCTCCTGCCCTGGGACATCCCAGGCTGTCCCAGCCCTGTTTCCTGCAGGGAACCAAGCAGGAATTCTCCATCTCTGCCCTTGCAATGCAACCTCAGCAACATCAGTCTTTGGCGCTTTTTCATTTGTTCTATCGCTGCAGTAAATATATAAATAAATAAAATACTGCTGAATACAAAGAAAACACACCCAGTCACTTCCTTCATCTCTTCTTGGCTAATCCCTTGGGGAATTGATTCTCTCCCTCTTCTCCCAGAAAAACACCCACACAGACCTCTCCACTCAGAAACAGCCCTGCTGAAAGCCCTCCCTTGCTCAGCAAGCAGGACCTGTGTTCCAGCCCCGAGACCTCCAGCTCAGCACCTCTCCAGGCAGAGAGCACTCGGTGGATTTGCTTCCCAGCTCCACAGGGAACAGAAAAAAGCAGGAGGATCCCAAGTTCAGCATCAGCACTGTGGGCACACAGGGCTGGGACACCCCTCAAAACCCAGTCAAGTGCCAGCGTGGGGGCAGGAGGGGTGGGCAGCTGGCACAGTGACAGGACAGGACATTCACTGCTGAGCTGTCTCCCCAAAAATCCAACCATCCCTGGCACTGGGACCTGTCTGAGGGTCATTTTCTGCCTGCTCAGAGGGCACCGCAGTGCCCAGTGTCTGCCAGGTGCCCACAGGAGGCAGGAGCTGCTGGAATTGGTGCTCCCGAGATGGGGATGGGGGAAAAGCACCTTCCCCCTTGTTTCAGCACCGATTTTGTTCCCTCATCCTCCTCTGAGCCGGTTCTGCTGTGGCCAAGAGGTGCCAAGTCCTACCTGGGAGTGCAGCCACGGGACACTGGAGGTCGGAGCTCTTCTCCCTCCTGTCACACCTGGGTGCTCCTGCTGCTTCTCCCCCCTTTATAAACCCATCCAGGCACTGCAGTCACTCACCTGTGACCCTGTCCAGCTGCCTGGCCTGCATGGAAACGCCTTTCCCAGGCAGGGAATGTTATCTGCACTGGAGTTCTCTGAGTTTCTCGTTTCCAGGCAGGTCCCCTCTGCTCCTTACCCTGGTTCTTCAGCTGTTCCTGGTGGTCCCACAGCTGAGAAAGTTCAGCTCCTGCCTTGGTTTCTCCATCTCTAAGAGAAATTCCTCTCTCCTGGCTTGTGTTTCTAGACACTGAGCCTGCAGAATGAGTATTTTAGGATGTGAATGTCCCAGCACTACAATGACACCCGTGTCAATTATAGTTCTACTGTAATTGCAAATCACAATAATATCAAAATTGCCACTTGGAGTCTTCAAGTGGCCCCTTCTCCCATCCTCAGTGAGCCTGGCACACTGATCCCCCTCGAGAACACAAATCCTGCACTGTCATCCCTCTCCAGACAAACGAGGTGCTGAGAGAGGGAGGGAATTGAACCCATCCATGCTCTCCCGCGACCATCAGCCAGGAGCTGATGCCAGAGGGTTTGGGATCAGGCCAGGCACATCCTGGTGCTGCTCCTGAGGGAGTCTGGGAGCAGCCGGGCGAGGAGCAGGAGGGAAAAACGAGCTGGGAAGCCATGAAATCCTCCTGCATCCAGGGGCTCCACGGGCTGGGAGAGCAGGGAGCATTCCTGCCTGCCCGGGGAGGGATATCGGGAACAGCCATTGCCCAGCCCGGGAATGCCATTTGTCACCTGGGAGTGGCGTTTGTCACCCGGGAATGGCGTTTGTCACCCGGGAATGGCGTTTGTCACCCGGCCCCATCGCAGCCAGTCAACAGGACACGGGCACACCAGGTGTCACCAGGGACCTGCTGCTGTCACAGCTGTCAATACCGCTCGATTTGGGACACAGCCCTCCTGAGAAACCTCGTGCCCAGCACTCAGGTGCTTCCCGGATCCCTGGGCATCCTCCCCAGCTTATCACAAAGCTCCCAGAGACTCCAGCTCAGCTTTGCTCCCCAGAAACCTCCCTGGGAATGTGGCTGGGGGTGATGGAAAGGACGTCACCCACGCAGTGTGGGGTGACCCCTCCCTTCCCTAAACAATTTGCACAAACCCCATCCCATTCCCATTTTAATTGACTTTTCCAGTGCTTTTCTTCACATGGTTGTGATGGATGCAGCTGAGGAGTCAGCAGATGGTGCTGGGAAGTGACAAATGAGTTACCAAGAAAGGTCACTTTTCCAAAGCACTGAACTTCCCCGTGTCTTGTCCCACTGTCCCTCCAAGACGTCCGTCTGGCAGCTTTCCATCCATCTGGGATGGAGCCTTCTGCCTGGGGACAGAAGGACAACCTTTCAAATCAAACAGAGGGATGAAAATTAATCATATCTGTATTAGCTGCATGCAGCCTGCCAGCTTCACCTCTTAATTATGCAAGAGTGCTCCGACAGGAAGGAATCTGAAAGCTGAAAATAAAGGGTCTGACTCCACATCTGGGAGTGCCAGGGCAGGTGGGAGCAACAGGCACCTCCTGCCTCTGGCTTGGCCCAGTCCATAAACGCAGCTTTTGGCACATCCTGGCCGCAAAACAAGGATAAATGAAAATAAAAAATCCCAGCTGGAGGTCTCCCTGCCAGCGCTGTAATTCCAAAATTCCATCCTGCTGCATCCCTGGCGCTGCTTGCAACCAGCAGCCCCTGAAACTCCCCTTTGGGCTGCAGAGCCAAGTGGCAGCAGAGGTTAGAAGCATGATGTGCAGGATGGGTTTGAGTGCAGTTCTGCTGGTCCTGAAAGTTAAACATTTGGCATAACGGAGTCGTTTTCCCAGGAAACTGGCGGTGGAGTGCAGCCCACTGGGCCTGGCAGCAGTGGCAGTGCCAAGGAACAAGGGGCACACCGAGCTGCCTGTGCCAGCAGCACGCCCAAAGCTCTCTGGAAACCAGCTCTGAGGTGACCTGTGCACCCCAAAACTGGGGAAATTCTGCCCGTTGCCTCAGTTTTCCATGAAAGAATAAAAGAGAGGGAAAATGGTTTTCTGGACAGAGCCTGCGTGGATTTGGCTTCTCTACAAGGGCTGGAGGGGACAGGCACTGACCAAAACATCCTATCCCATAACAATCGTCTTTCACTGGGATTTAAAAAAAAAAAAGTTAAAAATCCCTTTTTCTAATAAAATATATGTCTGGGCTTATAAAAACTTTCTCTTCTCTCAAATAAGGAAAGAAATAAACAGGAGAAAAATGTTTCATTGCCTGGTTTCTCTACATTTTTGGTCACTCCTTTGCCACCCTCTCCCCGCTGTGGAAGGAGTGAAGAGAGAAGGGAGAGGAGGTGAGAAAACACCATGGATGCAGCTCAGCTGTTCCCGTTTTGGTTTTCAAATCTGAGCCACCCAGTTTTCACTTGAGGGATCAGGAATATTTTTAGGGATGGTACAAAATGCAGCCTCACACCCAGGGAGGGGATGTGAGTGGTTTGTCCCGTGGGGCTGGGTGACGTCCCTGGGCACCCCACTGTCCTTTTGGGGTGCTGTGACCCCAGGCAGGTGATGGGAGAGCTCAGAACCAGGGAAATCACTCAGATTTCAGCCAAAGAGGTCCCTGCCCTGCTCCCAGGGGATATTGATTCACTTTGGTGAGGAGGAATTCAGCTTTTCCACACTCCAGGCACCCTCTGACCTTTCGTTGCCTCATTCCCTCCTTCCCCTGCCCTGTTCCCATGTTCAACACCAGTGGATCAGGTTGAGCCCTGCAGGACATCACCACCAAGGCACCACAAACAGGCCCAGATGGTTTTTGAGGGGCTTTTGAGGGGAAAAGTGGCAGGGAAAACAACTGGGGGTGGTGGTGGAGAAAAGGAGGGAGAGAAAGAAGATGAGGGAAAGAAGGGCAGGAAAAACAATTGGGGGAAAGGAAAGGAGGGGAAAAAACAGGGAAAAAAAGGCAGGGAAAACAAGCAGGGGGAGGATAAAAGGAGGGAAAGAAGCAAAGAAGAGAGGGGAAAGAAGAGCAGGGAAAACAAGCAGAAGGAAGAAGAGGAGGAAAAGAAAGGAAAGAGGAGGGAAAGAAGGGCAGAAAAAACAACTGAGGAGAAAGAAAAGGAGGGGGGGAAAGAGAGGGAAAGAAGAGCAGGGAAAACAACTGGGGAGAGAATAAAAGGAGGGAAGGAAAGAAGAGGGGGGACAGAAGGGGTCCAGCATCGTTGTGCTCAGCAGTGCCAGCTGCCAGCAGATTTCCCAAGACTGGATGATGCCGGATTCCCAGGATTTATTGGTGCTCTCACTGGAGTCTCCCTGTTCATCCCAGCACCTCTCAGCGATCAGTGGCCATTTATCTGCCACAGAGGAGAAGGGTTCTGGCTCTCAAGGCACCAATTAATCCTGGGAAGAACAAGGAGGCAGAGCTGAGGGTGAAAAAGAGACTCATGTGGCAGGTCAATGGGCGAGGGATCCCAGGAGAGACCGGGGAGAGGAACGGCAGCACATCCATCCCAGCTGGGATGTGGGAAAAACAGAATGGAAAATTGTGACAGCAGCAGGAAGATCTGCAGAGCCTCAGGGCCTGTGCAGCCAGGCCTGATCCCAGCACAGGGCTCACTTTTGATAAAATGCCCGTTTAATCCATGGATATTTTGCTGAGGCGCGGAACGGCAACCTCAGCGAAAGCCTCTCAACCACAAAGGCTTTAGAGGGCTAAACAGTAAAGATTGGGAATTAAGAAGAATAAATATTAATGAAATGGGTGGGAAAATGCATCATTTCTCCAGACAGCCCTGCCTGTGCTCCCCTGCGCGGGGCTGTTGGGTTTATTGTTTCTTGGAGGGTTTGTGCTGGGATGGAGCTGCAGCAAGAGCTACACAGAGCCTGGAGAGACCCCACACCCCACAGGAGAGGGAAAAGGGAGCAGATTGTCCAAAAAAAGGGTCAATATGGGATTCAACATGCAGCAAACCCTGCACTGCTGTCAGTGGCTGTGGGTCAAGCCCAGAGCGGCACAGCCAGAGCCAGAGCTGTTACATAAAGGGATGGGGAGCAGCCCAGCCTGGGCTGGATGGAGGAAATGAATCCAATTACAGGATGAAGGGCACAGGGAGGGGATGGACACATTTGGTCTGGAGCAAATCCCTAAAAGGCTTTAAAGCAGGGACAGCAAGAATGAATCATGGTGCAGGACACGCAGCCACCACCGAGAGGAGTTGGGGCCTTGGGATGGGGCAGGAGGCAGGAACGGGGCTCTGCTCCTGGCTGAGGGACAAACACTGCCAGGATGTGGCTCTTCTGGGAGCTGGGACACCAGTTTGGCTGTTCCTGGGGATGTTGGAGCGAGGTGCCAGCCCAGCCAGGCAGCAGGGAACAGCCCTGCTGGAAAGAGGAAGCAAGCAGGCAACCCCCAAATTTCCTCCGTGCTGATTCCCATAAGATTATAACCCAGCTGCCCGTGTCACAGCAGGCTCCAGACTTCCACTGAGAAAACTAAGGGCTTGTATTAGAAAGAAAAAAAAAAATAAATTGACCCAGTTATGACAAAACGAAGCAGCACGTTCACAGCATCGCTGTGGAAACCCATGAGCAGCCACAACAAGGCCCTCGGGAGTAACAGGATTCCACTTCAAATGAGATTTACAAATTAAAAATAAAAGAGCTGGATTATTTCTGTGTGCCTGAACCCCCTTTCCTGGCTGCTCAGCCAGCCTCAAGTGGACACTGCAGGGCAGGGGAGGGGTGCCCTGCACATGCAAACCTTGGGAATTTGGGAAAATCCTTTCCTTTGCCTCTCTGGCTTTGCAGTCAAGCACCTGCCCCGTGTCAGGCAAAGGAGGAGAGCTAGACACAGATCCCTGGTAACTCCACCTGGTAACTCCCTCAGAGAGCCCAGAAACCAGACCAAAATCCTGACTGGTTCCAGTTTTCCAGGCTGGGAGATCAGAGCAGATTTTCACCATCACCTCTGGCAGAGCACAACTCGCTCTGGGCGCAGCCTTGGGAGCTCTGCTGGAGCTGCTGGGGTCTGCTGGGCTCTGCCAGAGCTGCTGGGATCTGCCAGAGCTGCTGGGATCTGCCAGAGCTACTGGGATCTGCCAGAGCTACTGGGATCTCCTGGAGATGCTGGGATCTGCTGGGATCTCCTGGAGATGCTGGGATCTCCTGGAGATGCTGGGATCTGCTGGGATCTCCTGGAGCTGCTGGGATCTCCTGGAGATGCTGGGATCTGCTGGGATCTGCCAGAGCTGCTGGGATCTCCTGGAGATGCTGGGATCTGATGGAGCTGCTGGAGCTGATGGGATCTTTCTGAGCTGCCGGGATCTGCCAGAGCTGCCAGGATGTCCCAGAGGTGCCAGGATCTGCCAGAGCTGCTGGGATCTGCTGGGATCTGCCGGGATCTGCTGGGATCTGCTGGGATCCGATGGAGCTGCTGGGATCTGCTGGGATCTGCCGGGATCTGCTGGGATCCGATGGAGCTGCTGGGATCTGCCGGGATCTGCTGGGATCTGCTGGGATCTGCTGGGATCTGCCGGGATCTGCCGGGATCTGCCGGCTGTGCCGGCTGCTCCTCGCTGCGGGGCCGGGGGAATGTCTTGCACACCTGCCCACTCTGCCACAGCCCCGGGTTGTCACCGAGGGAGAAGTGTTGACAGCACCACGCGGAGCGGAGCAGGTTCGCAGCTGAGCCGGGATTGCTCAGCTCCTTGGCAGGGAAATGACAGGGCCCAAAGAGCGCCTGTCTCTCCAAGGAAATCCTGCAGCGCTTGGAGAGACATTACCTGGATCAGCAGCGGGAGGAAAAGGCTGGGAGCTGACAGAGCGTGCAAATAGCAGGAGAAGAGGTTGGCGTGGGGGAGCTCTCCCTACATCCCAGCTGCTTTGTGGCTTGGGGGGAGAGCCTGAGCAGGATGGAGATGAAGAACCTGCATGGAAAACGGGAGCTGGGGTCCCTCCTGCTCAAATTTTGCGCATGAAAGACAAAAGACAACCTGCTGCATGCTCTTATTTTTTAGGATAAAAGGTCACCTCCCTGTCCACCCCAGCCCCTGCCCTGGGTACCACAGAGCCACCAGCCATGGCCAGGTAATCCCTGCTGGGGGAGGGCCGGCCCAGAGAACCCAATTGTAAATACATCAGTGCCCTCCTTCTCCCTGCCACACGTTTAAATCTATTTGATCCACTCTAATGGATTGATCTACAAGTTTGTGCACACACATCCTGCTTTGGACGGGCGGCTGGCAGCGCCTCGCCCATCACGGCCTGTCAGCTCCACTCAGCCTCACCTCGAGCGCAGAGCGAATCCAATTACAGGATAAAGGGTTTTCTTCCCCTCCATATGGTCTCTATAACGCTGTGGCTTTATCTTGCCTTAACCCCTTTCCTGGCGAGGGAGCTCCCAAGCCCGACCTAAGCGGCTCAGCGCCGCGGCCCTGGGTGGCTGCTATGTGATACGGGAAATGGGGTCTTCCCAGGGCACCCAGAGGCACATTCCTCCCTCTTTTCCTGCCCTCTGGGAAGGAATGAGCCCCCACGGGAGGGAGGTTCAGGGCAGCACTGGTTCTAAAAGCAGCCAGCAGCACAGGAGTGAGCCCAGCCGTGCAGAGTTGCGCTCACAGCCGGGGTTCACGGGGCTGTGCGTCAGCCCAGCACCAGGAGCTCAGCACAGATGTTCCCTTCATGACTGATTTGTTGTGCTCTTGCATTTCCCTCCACCTTGCTCTGCCAGGTGTTACCTGGGTGCCCCATGGCAAGTGGCTCCTGTGGCAGGGCTGGGGATGGGCATCACAAAAAGGCTCCAGGAGCTCCCCTCGCCTGTGATGAGCTGTGCCTGCCGCTGATCCCTGTGAACCAGGCGTGTCGGCTCTGTGCAAGCCGGTTATTTGATTATAATTATCATCCCTTGCTTTACACAGGACATGAAAGCCCAGAGCAGCTCAGGGCCCCGTCACGCCGCGCGCCAACAAACAATGAGCGAGAGACAATCCCAGCTCAAAGCAGGAAAACCTGCAAGGGGCAAGAAAAGCCTTTTCTTGAGGACAAACACAGAGCAGCAAAGCTCTCCTCCCGCATTAGGCAGGGCCTGGAATTTGCTGCTGTCGTAGAGTCAGCACAGAAAACAACCGGGAGCTCTCCTGGAGGGAGAGCAGCTCATAAACTTTCCCTGCTAAGAGACAGCAAATTAAAGCCATCTCTGTGACAGGGCTGCAGCAGGAGCTGAGGTTGCATTCAGGACACGTCCTGGAGGGACCAGGCACTCTCAGCGGTGTCATTTCCCTGCTCTGGGTTTACTCGAGGCCTTGGCCATTGCTCCGGCTGTGCTGACCTGCCCAGAGCTCTAAATCCACCGGCCTTGGGGCAGTGACCCCAGGGGACAGGTCCGTGAGGACAGCTGGGAGGGGACAGCCCTTTTACAAAGCACAGGTGGCTCAGACTGACCTGCTCCACAGGCAGCTCCCAAAAAAGGGGAAGGACCTGGTCCAGGTCGGTTCAAACCCTCTCAGTCCAGTTGTCCGTTTGAAAGGTGTCTGGGGCCACCCATGAATCCAAATCTCCTCCACACTCAGCTGCCAGGGTGAGTGGAGAGGATCTGCTGAGCCAGGAAAGGTCCCTCTCCCAAAAAGTGCAGCTGAGTGTTCCCCCAGCCCCCAGACTCAGTGTCCCTGTTCCCCCCACGGCTTCCTTTGCTCCACTCTTGACTTTAGAAGAGGTCAGGACACCCAAAGGGGTGCCAGGAAGGGATGGGAGGTGACAATTTACTTTCCCATGGGGTACCCATGTCCAGATGCAAAACCTTGGAGAAGCACCAGAACTTTGGGATGCTGCTGGCACTGACGGAGAGGTCCTAAATGTTTTTGAAGTGAAATCTTGGAGCTGAAGATTTGCTTTCTGTTTTGAAGGTGGGCCACCACAGTGAAATATTGGAGCTGGAGGGAGTTGCTTCCTCCCATGGGAGCTGGGAGGTGCTCACTGGAATTGAGATGGATGCACAGCTGGTTTTGTGGATTAGAATTTCTGGGATCTCCTTTGATATTCAACTCATTCTGCAACAACGTGCCAAATTTTTGTACGAATTTTTTGAGCTTGACTATGGCCAGGAGAGGCAGGAAATTCCTCCAGGGAAAGCTCTGTGAGAAGCAGGACCATGGGACCCCTCCACTTTCCCCTCATTCCCTCAAGGAAAACCTGGACCAAGAATTTGGTGCCTGGTGGTTTCACGGTGCGGCAATTCCAAGAGGCACATCCATCCCGTGAGGAGCCCTCATCCCAGGGCACTTGAGGCTGGCCTGACCCACTTCCCTGCACCATGTCCTACTTCTGCACCCACTGGATCAGGAATTAGGACACCATCCATCCCAACACCCCCTTAGCCTTCCGCTCCAGCTCGGAGACGCTCCAGGCGTGCAGGAGACCTCATTCATCCCACGGGACAACGGTGAATTTTCCATGGGCTGTGCCTTGAGGAGGAGGAGGCCCAGCTTACCTCGTTATCCGATCAGCTCCCTTAACCCCCCACATCCCCGGGATTAATGGAAGAGCTTCCCTAAGGCGCCTTAGGCAGGTCCCCTGGAGAAGGAGCCCCCATGACCCAGAAGGAAGAAATGGGGAAGAGGAACTTGGATGAGATGGAGCATTGGCACTGGCCCTGGGGATCCCACACTCCATGCTGGGAGCCTGGGAAAAGCTCCCTTCCATCCCTCTGGCTCTCCCAGACTGTTCTGCTCTCTCTGCAAAGAGTTCAGGATATCTTTGCTCTCCTTTGCCCCATGGCACAACCAGGGCTGTGAGCAGGATCACACGGCCAAGAGCTCTGCCCCAAAATGCTACATTTACCAAAAAATTACCAACTGCATTACCTTTGGGATGGGAAGTGCCTTCCCCTCCTACCTTTGCCCAGCTCCAGGCCCTTGGCTGTGTCAGCAGAGCCTGGATTTGGGGTGCAGACCCCAGCAGCCCCCACACTGAGCCAGGCAGCTGAAACAGAGCCCAGCCAACAGCTCAGACCCACAAAGCTCGGCCCAGTCTTCCCCCAGTGACCTCCCCAAGGTCAGTGGGGCAGAGCTGGCCACTCCCAAGTCCCCAAGTGGTCTCACAGGGCCCTTCAGCCACCCAGGGGACACCCCAAACCTGTGACACACTGTGGACCCCAGAGCAGCCCATTTTCACACCGGCCCCTCCCAAACTGCTCCTCCCACCTTTGCCCCTCTTCCCAAGCACTCCCCACCCCATCCCTTCCTGCCCCCAACACCTTAAACAACATTAAACACTTAATGGCAATTAATACCCTTTAATGCAGGTTTTGGGGCCAACTGGCTGCTTAGAGGGTGCTTAAACCATCAACCCCTCTCAATCCCGTTGCCCTTGTCATACAAAGTTAGCCGAGCCCCTCGTCAGCCTCCCCCCTCCCTGGAGGAGGCCGGAGGGTATAAAACCACCCCGGGGCGCGGCACCGCCAGCCCCCGGCGCGGCGCAGGCCAGGGCACCACCTCCATCCCCTCAACTTCTGCTGCTCCTCGTAATTCATCCGTTCTTTGGGTCGGAGGGGAGCCTTCTCAAGGGGGTGGGGCTTCCCTTTTTTTTATTAATCAGGGTCAGAACGCAGTTCATTGCAGAAAACCCCTCCGGCAGAGCAGCTCCCGTAGCCAGGGCAGCATGAACGGGACGGAGGGGATCAATTTTTACGTGCCTATGTCCAACAAGACCGGGGTGGTGCGGAGCCCCTTCGAGTACCCGCAGTACTACCTGGCCGAGCCCTGGAAATACCGCCTCGTGTGCTGCTACATCTTCTTCCTCATCTCCACCGGCTTCCCCATCAACTTCCTCACCCTCCTGGTCACCTTCAAGCACAAGAAGCTCCGGCAGCCCCTCAACTACATCCTGGTCAACCTGGCGGTGGCTGACCTTTGCATGGCCTGCTTTGGTTTCACCGTCACCTTCTACACCGCCTGGAACGGCTACTTCGTGTTCGGCCCCCATTGGCTGTGCCGTGGAGGGATTCTTTGCCACGCTGGGAGGTAAGGGATGGGCACGGGGGCTTGGGGTTTCCTTCTCTCTGGGAGTCTGGCTCCATCCTTCATGGCACCGTTGGGACGTGCAGCATTGCTCCTCCGCGTGTGGGGCTCGCCCCGCGCTTAAAATGGGGGAGGAAAAGGGATTTCTGCGTGTTTGACCTTGATAGCAAGGAGCCTCCATGGCGTGGTGGCAGGGAAGGGAAGCCTGGGAAGGGATCCTTGTTTGCAGGATCCAGCCTGGGGTCACCTGGCCCTGCTGGTCACAAGGTGGTTACCAGAGACCTGCCAGGGATGACGACAGCGTGTTCCTAAATCAACGCCAAGCAGCTCAGACCAAGAACGGGCTTGGACTTGATCACCTTAGATGACTTTTCCCAACCTCCACGATTCCATGATTGTCCAAAGGCTTCCCTTTTTGGGGAATTGGAGGGTTTAGAAGGGGAGGAGAAATCCCTCAGGAAGGGAACTCCATGGAAGAGCTGGAGGTGTGGAGAGATGAAAGGGCTCAGAGCTTATCCAGGGGCAAAAGGAAGGCGAGGAGGATCCAGGGTGGTTCCCAGGCTCCTCAAGGATGGCTGAGCTCTGTGCCAGCTGCACCAGATTTGTGTGCCCTTGGGATTTTCCTTGAGGCATTTCTCAGGGACACACACGAGTGCTGCCAACACTTGGCCCTGCAGAAAAACAGGGAGAATTCACTCGGCAGCCGGCGCCCACGCAGCCAGCCCTGCCCACGCCACACCTCGTGATGGATCTGACAGCCACCAGTCCTTGTTGGAGCCAGAGCCACCACGGGGACTTTGCTTTCCTTCCCCTAAACGGTGCCGTTTCCCACAATGATGCTGCTCTGGAAATACACATTTTAAAAACGTGGATATTCTGCCAAAGGCACAGCTGAATGTCCTGATCCAAGCCAAGGAGCAAGGAAAGGCTTGGTTTTGGGGTCTGAAGATCCCAAAGTCTGCTCCATCCCTGCTCAGTGAGCCTTGGGCAGCGTTATTTTGCCTTTCCAATGTTTGTGCCTCTCAGAGGAGGAGGAGGAGGCTCCTGTTCCCAGGGAAGGAAGTTGGCTGGGAAGCAGCGGGCTGTGCGAGCAGCAGGTCCCCAGCGAATCCCAGCACAGGGTGTCGTTATCAGCAGCTTATCACAGCTGGGGGCATTAGCAGGCTTACAGCACCGACTAAACGCTCCCAAATCCCCTGAAGTTTAATTATCCCTCATAAATACATGCGCACGTTTCCACCCACACGGTCCCCCCCTCCCCGCGCCTCCCCCGATCCAGCGCCAGCAGAAGGCTCGTGAAATGCACAATTTAAAGGAATCAACAGGTTTGGAGGCATCTGGCAGCAATGCCAGGAATTGTGCTTCCCCACGCCCAGGCGGGATTCACTCCCTTGATTCTTAATTTATTAAAACCCCTCTGCCCCCAGCATCCCCTCGGCTCCCAGAGCTTCTGCACGTTCCGGGTGGAGGATTCCCAATTTCCCAGCAGGATGCTGCTTATCCCGCGCTGATCCCCAGCTCCCCCTGCTCTTCTCTGGAAGCACCAATGGAAGGTGGAGCCCAGAGGGGCTCTGACCACTCCATGGGCTCTCCCTCTCCTCCCCGCAGGCCAGGTCGCCCTGTGGTCCCTGGTTGTCCTGGCCATCGAGCGCTACATCGTCATCTGCAAGCCCATGGGCAACTTCCGCTTCTCCGCCAGCCACGCCATGATGGGCATCGCCTTCACCTGGGTCATGGCCATTTCCTGCGCCGCCCCGCCGCTCTTCGGCTGGTCCAGGTGAGCCCCAGGATCCCCAGCAGCTCCTGGATCCCTCCATCCCTGCAGGGAGAGCAGGGGGCTCCCAGCAGGAAAGGAGGAGGGAAGTGAATGTCCCATTCCTGTGGGAGGGAGTGTCACAGCAGGCTGACACTGCGTGCTCAAGTGCACCCAAACCACCTGTCCCACCCTCCCAGCATCCCCCATCCTCAGGGAATTCCATCCCTGTTGCCCCCCCAGGGAGGGTCCCGGAGCAGATTCCGACCTTTCTCCCTGCCAGGTACATTCCAGAGGGGATGCAGTGCTCCTGTGGGCCCGACTACTACACCCACAACCCCGACTTCCACAACGAGTCCTACGTGCTCTACATGTTCATCATCCACTTCATCATCCCCGTCGTCATCATCTTCTTCTCCTACGGGCGCCTCGTTTGCAAAGTCCGCGAGGTAACGGCCGGGGGGCACTCATGGGGACGGGGGGGGCGGCTGGGGCAGGACTGGGGGGTGTGGGTTGGGGGTGCAGAGCTGCCCCTCAGCACCCTCTGTGTGCACAGGCAGCTGCCCAGCAGCAGGAATCGGCCACCACCCAGAAGGCGGAGAAGGAGGTGACGCGGATGGTGATCCTGATGGTGCTGGGCTTCATGCTGGCCTGGACGCCCTATGCCGTGGTGGCGTTCTGGATCTTCACCAACAAGGGCGCCGACTTCACGGCCACGCTGATGGCAGTGCCTGCCTTCTTCTCCAAGAGCTCCTCCCTCTACAACCCCATCATCTACGTGCTCATGAACAAACAGGTGAGACACCCGCACCTGGGGGCTCCACGGGCACCTTGCTCCTTCCCAGAAGGATCCCAGTCCACCCGGGGACTCCTGGTCCTGTGGCACATCCCCCCTGGCCCCCAGTGCCACCATTGTCATTTCTCTCCCCTCCCCAGTTCCGTAACTGCATGATCACCACGATCTGCTGCGGCAAGAACCCCTTTGGGGATGAAGAGACCTCCTCCACCGTATCCCAGAGCAAGACCGAGGTCTCCTCCGTCTCCTCCAGCCAAGTATCACCTGCATAGAGCATGGACAGTTTGAACTGGGGTGACCTGCCGAGCTCGGGGACCCTGACAGATGCCCCCCAGCCATTCCCTCGTGCCCCGGCCCCCTCCCCTGCAGGGGAATTTAGCCGTGCCCGTCCCGCTGTAGCTGTGCAGACCCCACCCCACACATCCACGTGGCACTCCGAGCCCGGGGTGCCCAGGGCTGTGGCCCAGCTCCCAGGAGCACGTCACCTCTGGGGGACTGGCCCTACCTGTCCCCACTGAGTTCAAACAGCACTGGTTGGTGGGGACCCCAAACCTTTTCCGGCCTGAATCCCACTCCCTGCCAGCAGCACCCTTCCCTGGGCTCCAGGGAGCATCACAGGAGCACCCAGGCTTCATTTGCAAAAATCTGAATATCCTGGCAAAGCCCCAGGAGCAGGACCCCGTGGCTGGGGTGGCCCCAGCTGCCCCTCAGCAGCGCCCGAGCCTGGGGCTCTCTGGAGCCAGGATTCCCAGCAGGAATCGATTCCTGCAGCCTCTATAAATCAATATAACAAACGGAGCCACGAGCGGGCTCTGCCTCCAGCCCAGCTCCCTCTATCCCCAAGACAGCACTGTAGATACATTTTTTTGTCTTGGAACCTGTAAATATTTGCTCATGTCCCTTTGAAATCTCTATCCCTCTCAGCCCTTTCCTTTCTCCTCCTCTTCCCCACTCCAAAGCAGAGAAATTCCCCTTCCACCTCTGCTCTGGCTGGACGGGCACGGCCAACCTTGGAGGGTGGGGCCGGGACCCGAGCTCTTTCCTGTACATATTTTATAAATAAATAATCTCATGTCAGCACAAGGACGTCTGCAGTCAAGGAGTAGGGGTTTAAAAAAATAAGAAATAAACAGAAGCAGCACAGAGAAAAACCCAGATGCTCAGTCCTTGTCCTTTCTCTTGGGCTGTGGGGACAAGATGCTGGTGGCCAGCTGGGGGAACACAAGACACAAGCCTGCAGCTGTCCCAAAAGCCGTGGGAACGGGGATCTGTGGGTGACACCATCCCCACAAGGTGACAGCCCCATTAGCTGGAGCACCAAAGGTGTTTAGAGGCAAAAAGAGACACACAGGCCACAGCCCTCGCTGCCCAGCCAGGCATTTTTGCACTTGAATATTTAAGATTTCCCCATGTAGCCTTAAATAAAGCTTCAGCTGAGAGCTTCTCGCAGTATTCAAGTCCCCTTCCAGGCAGTGCTGTGACAGAATTGGAAGAATCAGGGAAAAATTGTTCCCTGTGCCAGTGAATTCATTCAGGAGTGGCTGGGGAGCGATCCCCGTGCCAGAACCTCGCCCTCCTTCCCTCCCTGCCCAGCTCACACCTCCCCTCTCCGGTGTTTATCCTCCTTTTTTGGGTCCAGAGCCACCAGAACCATCGGGAAGTCCCAGGCTCATCCCTGGCAGGGGTAGGAAGCACATTCTGCCCCAAAACACCCGGCCTGGGAGGGGAAGGATGCAGCCCCAGCTCTCCAGGCGCCCTCCTGTCTCTGCACCCACCCAAATTTGGGGCTCCTGGCCAGGATTGCCCTGGAGCAGCTCCCACACCACTCCTGCTGGGGTGGGTGATTCGTGGCCACTCTGCCCATCCCAGGAGCCTTTTTTTCCTTCCCTACAGAGCCCCAAACAAGGCTCAGAACTGATTTCTTCAAACCATGGGAGCAGGGGAGGAGCAGCCACCAGACAACCAAAAACCCCAAACCTCACCCAGCCCAACAGAGCCAACCCTTCCCTGGCAGAAAGCATCTCCTTCAAAGGTTCCTCTTGAAAAATCACCCAGGAGTTCTTTCCTTCCACTTTTCCCTAAATAGATGGATTCATCCAGGCACTGCATTTGCAACCAGCAGGGACCATCCTGGCATCACCCACTCAGAGCAGGCACCACCAGCTGCTCCAGCGCTGCTGGCCTGGCACTGCTGCCACCTAAATTCAGATGCAAACTGAGGAAAGCAGCCAGACTCATCCAGGGAATGGAGACAGCTGGAATCTCAGGCCCAAAGGGCATCTCAGTGTCTGACTCCCATCCTTCTGCAGCTGGGACTGTTCCTCCTCAGCCCAGCACTGCTGTCAGCTGGTTTAGGAAAACTGCAGTAATTGGCTCGATTCATTTTAAATCAGTTCTCATTTGTGCAAGCAGCACTCAGGGAAAAGCAGCTTGGAGTTTATAACGTCCTGATTTGGAGCGTCCACAGGGATGAGGGGGAAATCTCAGTGAGGTTTTGTGGTCTTTGCCCCACAGCCCTGGGCACAGGCAGAACCCAAAAAAAGGGACAAACCAGGGTGGCTGGCCCAGTGCTGTTCCCCACAACCCTCATCCTGCCCAGGGCTGATCTCTCCAGGCTGGAATGGCACTGCCTGGATTTCTCCCAGGACATTTTTATCCCATCAGTGCAGAAGGAGCAGCTCCATGCCAGAGGGTCTGGCTCTGCTCGTTTGTCTCTGCCAAAGGAAAAACATCTCCTTGTCCAGCCACAAGGAACAAGAAGATTAAAACCCTCAAACGCTCCCCCCTTCCCTCTGTGCCATCACACACAGCACTGGAGGGGCCAAATCCCTCTCTAGGGTGCCCAGACCCTGCTACCAGAGGGAAAAGCTGCTCCTTAAAGGAAAAACTGCTGGAATAGAGCTTGGGAGAAGCCAGAATTGCCCCTGACAGTGCCAGGGGGATCTTGCACAGCCCCAGCAGCCCAGGGAGACCCAGGCAGTGTTTGCCTCCCACCCAGGAGGCTTCAGGAGTCCCCACATTTGTGTCACTTCCCAGCAGGGCCACGCTTGTGTCACATCCCCAGCCCGAATCCATCAGGGCTGCCTGTGTCACGTTAGCAGCAATAAAAGGATTCAAACAGCAATTCCTTACTCCTATGAACAAATGGCCCTGGCTGGATGATTCAGGCAGCATTCAATTCCCAGCCAGAAAGTGTCAGCAAAATCCCAGCCTCTCACATGTAGGTGGATAACTGCAAATGAAAGGAGGGAATTATTAGCACTTAATACTCGGTGGGTTTGCACTCCCCAGTGCTCCTCTCCAGGAGGTGCCAAACGCTCCCGTGCTCCAGCAGCTGGGAGAGCCCTGCCAGGGGGGGCTGCAGGGATTGGGGTGATGGCTTTGGACACTGGGATGCACCTCACCCCACTGCCAGGGCCCTGCTCCAGCCCAGCCCCAGCAGAACCCCTGGTCTCCTGCAGCCTGGCAGAGCCCTTTTCTCCTCTGATCCATCCTCTCCAGAACCCCTTTTGTCCTCCAGACTTTCCCTTCCAGAGCCCTTTTCTCTCCCATCCCATCCCATCCCATCCCATCCCATCCCATCCCATCCCATCCCATCCCATCCCATCCCATCCCCCTTTTCTCTTCCAGCCCATCCTTTCCAGAACCCTTTTTTTCCTCCATCCCATCCTCTCCAGAACCCTCTTTCCTTCTCCAGCCTGACCCCTCCAGAGCCCCTTTTCTCCTCCAGCCTGTCCTTTCCACAGCCCTTTTCTCCTCCAATCCATCCTCTCCAGAATCCCTTTTATCCTTCAGACTTTCCCTTCCAGAGCCCTTTTCTCACCCATCCTATCCCATCCCATCCCATCCCATCCCATCCCATCCCATCCCATCCCATCCCATCCCATCCCATCCCATGTCCCTTTTCTCCTCCAGCCTGTCCTTTCCAGAACCCTTCTTTTCCTCCATCCTGACCCCTCCAGAATCCATTTTATCCTTCAGACTTTCCCTTCCAGAGCCCTTTTCACCCCTATCCCATCCCATCCCATCCCATCCCGAGCCCCTTTTCTCCTCCAGCCTTTCCTTTCCAGAACCCTTTTTTTCCTCCATCCCATCCTCTCCAGAACCCCCTTTCCCCCGCAGACTTTCCCTTCCAGAGCCCCTTTCCTCCTCCATCCTGTCCTTACCAGAATCCCTTTTCTCCTCCATCCCATCCCCTCCAGAGCCCTTTTCTCCTCCCCACGCCCTTCTCCCACCTCCCCCTCCCCACCCAGGGACCCTCAGGGACCCCAAACCCTCGGTGGCACCAATCCCCCAGCTCCAGAGGGATCCAGGGAGGCTTCCCCAGCACCTGGGGCTGCTCCTGGCCATGCAGCACCGTGCTCCACACTCTCCATTTCTCCTTCACCCAGCCTGCCTGTATTTTTCTTGTTCATCAGACTGACAAATGGGCAGAAAACAGACTCCTGGTGATTTCCTGCACAGGCTGCCCACTCCTCCTCTCCCCTTGGCGATGACTGAGAGCTGAAAAAGCAGGAATAGCATATAAATTTCCTCCCTGCTTTAATAAATACCTCTATTACCTTGTGCTTTCCCCCGGCTCACTGTGCAGCTCCTGCTGCCCGCCAGGCAGACGTGATAAACCAAAATTCACATTTCTGTGGGGAATCAGCAGCAGGGCTCAGGCAGGCTGGCAGCTGCACGGGAGGGGTGAACCTCCCACCTCGGCTGCAGCTTCACATCATCCCATGGGGAGATAAATTAATTCATTTATTACCAAAAGGGAGCTGGGGTGTGTCTGGTCCCTCTGTGGACTCCCTGTGCTGGTCCCAGGGGGAGAAAGGGTCCCACCATTCCCAGGGCTCGTCCCAGACACCTCTGTGCCGCTCGGGGTGAGCCTGGGGTTTCCTGAAGGGTGGGGATAAAGCCAAACCCTGCTAAAAGCTCAGCCAGAGGGTGCAGGGGGAGCAGAAGGGGTTGGCGGCGGAGGAAAAGCTGTCAGAGCTGGGATCTGTGCTGGATTCCTCCTCTCTGGGCCTCCTTCTCATCCAAATCCTTGCCTGGGGCTCTCAGGACACCCAGGACAGGATTTGTAACTGTCCCTTGGCCAGGACACCCCTGAGCAGTGCAGGACCAGCCTGAGCATCCCAGTGGGATGCAGGGACCTCGCTGCATCCCCAGCCCAACAGCAGGAAAAAGGAAAAAGCCACCGGCCTTTTACACCCCCAGCGCTGCCAGCAGCCCCTGGGGCACCCCTGTCCCCTGTGCCACCCCCGGCCCAAGCGGGCAGTGCCACTGTCCCCATGCCCTGGGCAGGGCAGCCTCGGCTCCTCCTCCCCCGGAGCCGGATTGATGGCGGTGTTGGCAAAAAACACTTTGAAAAGGAGCATTAGGAGGGGGCAGGCTCCCAATTTCCCCCTCAGCTGTGTCTCATCCCCTTCCTGCCGTCCATTTAACTTTAACAAGCTCCTGAACAAGGAGCAGCAGCAAGCGGCAGCACCCGGCTCCCTCCCTGCCAGGGGCGTCTGGGGGCCCAGGCCGGGAATGGGGAAATTCCTCCGAAGCCTCTTTGATTTATGGCTCTCGTTAATCCTCCAGGAGGGCCCCGAGCTGCCCCGAGAGCACCGAACCTGCGAGGGATGAATAATTGAGCAGCTGGTTAAATATTCTGTCAGGGTTCGAGAGCATCAGTGGGAGCGGGGAGGGACACAAAACTGCAAATTGAGGCCAAAAAGTGGAAAAAGGGGATGGGGAAGGGAAGGGAAGGGAAGGGAAGGGAAGGGAAGGGAAGGGAAGGGAAGGGAAGGGAAGGGAAGGGAAGGGAAGGGAAGGGAAGGGAAGGGAAGGGAAGGGAAGGGAAGGGAAGGGAAGGGAAGGGAAGGGAAGGGAAGGGAAGGGAAGGGAAGGGAAGGGAAGGGAAGGGAAGGGAAGGGAAGGGAATGCCAGGAGGGAAGAACAGGGATGTCGCAGGACAGAAGGACAGGGATGTCCCAGGAGGGAAGGATTGGGATGTCCTGGGAGGGAAGGACCAGAGGGGTTTTGGGGGAATATCCTATCCAGATGTGCCCTGCCAGCTGTGCTGTGCAGATGTGCAGGGCTGCCCTGCCCCTCCAAAGGGAAGGAGGACCCCGGGAGCAGGGAGGGAAGGGAGGAAGATGCCCAGCAGGGAGGGAAGGGAGGAAGATGCCCAGCAGGGAGGAAGGTGCAGCAGGGCTGGAACCCAGCCTGGTCTCACCCCGGCACTGCCGGCTGCCCTCGGGGGCCGAGCTGCAGGGACACAAAAGTTTTGGCAGCAGAACCTCGATGAAATGTGGTGCCAAGGGGATTTTCCACCCGCTTTTCCCTCCTCCGCCTCCCCAGGGATCAGGGCGGCATTCCCGGAGAGGAATCCCCGCGGCTGATGCTGGAGGGAGATCGCGGAGGTCGGAGGGGAGAGTCCAGCCGCTCCTGCTGGGAGCTCCCAGCGCTTTCCAGCCTGAGCTCGGGATGGTTTGGGCTCCCCAGAGCCCCCCCGGCCCCGCGGATGCGGCGGAGGTAGAGGGCAGCAGAGCCTGCTCCTTGCGGCAGCCGGGATGTGGCAGGTCCTGCCTGCTGGAACCGTCGGGATCATAAATAAAATAATAATAAATAGAAAAAATAAATATAAAATAATAATGAATGGAATAAATGGAATAAATGGAATAAATGGAATAAAGCTGCTGCACGGCAAAGGAGCGGCCGGGCTGCTGGGGGCTGCCCAGGCAGGGGGATGGAGCTGCACATCCCAGCGGGAATGGGGATGGAGCCGGGATGGGTCCTGCAGGCTCCGGGACGCCCCTCCCCAGCGGGTCTGGGGACAGCAGGGCCACAGGCCGGGGTCCCAGCTGTCCCCTGCCATGGCCACAACCCTGGGACAGTCTCCAAACGCTGGGATTCGCTCTGACACGGACACAGGATTTCCACGGGACGGCACCGACGCTGGCAATGTCACCCCTTGTCATTTGCAAGAAGTCTGGAGAGCTGTGGGGATAAATCAATAAAAAACCATGTTTATAACCCCCACATCCCATTCCCAACAGCTTGAACTGGGATCTCAGGGAGGAGGAGCTCAGCCAGGTGCCCCCATCCTTTTTCCTCTCATTTGTTCATCCTCACTCCTTGTCCCAGTGATGGATGCTGGGGGTGAAACAGGGAGAGGGGCTGGAGCTGGGATGGAGCCTGGCTGTCCAGCCCCAAAAAGGAGTCAGGGAAAAATCAGAGAACCTGTCCTGAAACACAGGGGAAGAGGAGCTGGGACTGCAGCAGGAGAGATCCCAGAGCCAGGGATTGAGCCCTGGCCCAGGAGGGGCTGGTGGATTTGGGGTTTGATTGGAGCCTGCTACACTCCCCAGGGTTTAGTTGGATCCGTACCCAAGTTCCAGAGAAATGAGAGACCCTTGGGCCCGAGCTGGGACAAAAATCCTGAGCTTCACTGAGCCCTGTTTGTCTAAAGGAAGCCAAAAAAGGTGGGTTTTCCTAATTCCCACCCCAAGAACCTGCAGAGGAGTGAGGGAGAGGTCTCATTCTGCCCCTGCCCTGGGCTCTGGGGAGTCCTGGGGTTCCTGAATCCCCGAGGTCCCAAATGGGGGCATGGATAGATCCATGCCATGGGCACAGGGAGGGACCAAGGGCCACTGGCACATGCCCAGAGCAGGACTGTGATGCTCTTTTTTTTTAATTTTTTGTTTTTGAGGGCAGCAGCCACCACCTCCTTTTCCTGTTTTTTCCCTGGTTTTCCTCCTTTTCCCGTTTTTTTCCCTGGTTTTCCTCCTTTTCCTGGCTCTCCTCCTCCCCCTTGGGCTGCTGCCTCCCGCCTGCGGTGCAGATGGCCCAGCATATGGGCAGCCTCCCCTCGTGCTCGCACCTTGTAAGCAGATCCTGTCAGGTTTCGAGAGGAAAAGCTTAATTAAGCAGTTGTGTGTGTACAATTATGTCCTTAATTATCTCCGCGCTTGGCTCCTTTGTTGTTCCCTGTTTGTGAGAAGTTTGGGAACAACCACAGGAGCTTTTTTCCTTCCCTGGTTTCTCTCTTCTCCTGCCTCATTTTAGGGATTTTCGGGCTGAAGGGAGCTGCAGGACGAGCCCCCCTCTCCCAGCCTCTGGGATTCACTGACCCCAGCTCAGTTCCCAAAGCAGAGCAGTTGCCAGCGCTGCCCACACAAAGCGCAACCTCAGCTGCTCAAAAGCTGCTCCAGCCCAATTTATCACCTCCCACATTTGTGCTCCAGTGCCCCAGCCCTGCCCCAACACCCTCGGGAATAAACAGATCCCGTGGGAGCATCAGCAGGGTGATGCTTCATTGCCCCCATTACCCAGCCAAGAGGAGCCTGCCTAATTAATTCCTCTCATTACTCCATTCTCCCCCATTTCCCAGCTTGGGCAGCAAGCCCGACACATCTCAGGGTGATCCTGGGGTGCCCTGGTGCCCTCCTCACTCTCAGTCAGGGTCTGGAGCCACCTGCAGAGAGCAGGGACAGGAGGTGGCACAAACAACTGGCTCATTTGTGGTGGTGCTTTGATTTTATGCTCAGAGCACTAAACAGCCATAAACATCCCGAGCTGGATGGTGGAGCTGGGGGTGGTTTTATTGTCTGCAAGTCCTTGAAGTTTCGCCATGAACCTTTTATTAAAAATAACCCCAAACTCTCGTTTCTCTAATTGAGTGTATTTCAGAACCCACACACTTGCATTTGTACCCAGGTACGTTTATATCACCACCAGTTAATTTTTATTTACCTTCTTGTGAAACTCATCTTCCTCCTTAATTCCCAGGCCTGCATTTTGCTTTCAGATCAGAACTGGGACCCAACAATCAGCCATGAATTTAAGGTGCCATTAAATCCTCAGCTCTGCTCTCACAGCTTCCGAACCGAAGCACAGCAGTGACCTCCCCCTCCTTTTCCAGACATCCCAGCAGGGAAAATGAATCTTCATCCAGCTGAGAGGTGCCAAGTGCCGGGAATGAGCCCGGGGAGAATGGCAGGAGTGATGGGGCCTGCAAAGGGAGGGCTGGAGGGAGACTGGAGGGAAGGAGAGGAACAATCTGTGAACAAATGTGGTTTTTATGATTGGCTTTTCGCAAATATTCAAATGAATATTAGATGTGTTGTGTTAGAAAGTGATGCTGGATTAATTCCCTGAGCTGGCCCCGGGGCAGAGCACAACGTGTCCGAGTGGGGATGGGGCAGCTCCTCCCCCAGTTCCCTGCCCTGCTCCCCAATTTTCCACTCCACTCCCCAATTCCTCTCTCTGCTCCCCAATTCTCTTCTCCACTCCCCAATTCCCCTCTCCACACCCCGATTCTCCACTCCCCAATTCCTCTCTCTGCTCCCAAGTTCCCTGTTCTGCTCCCCAGTTTTCCACTCTCCAATTCC
Organism: Calcarius lapponicus; assembly: GCA_039654755.1. Taxonomy (NCBI): domain Eukaryota; kingdom Metazoa; phylum Chordata; class Aves; order Passeriformes; family Fringillidae; genus Calcarius; species Calcarius lapponicus. The sequence goes on along the minus strand of JBBFKN010000012.1, from coordinate 14,430,832 downwards.
CCTCTCCACTCCCCAATTCCTTTCTCCACTCCCCAAATCCCTGCTTTGCTCCCCAACTCCTTTCTCTTCTCCCCAATTCCCCTCTCCACTCCCCAATTTCCCTCTCTGTTCCCCAATTCCCCTCTCCGCTCCCCAATTCCCCTCTCCACTCCCCAATTCCTTTCTCCACTCCCCAAATCCCCTCTCCACTCCCCAATTTCCCTCTCTGTTCCCCAATTCCCCTCTCCGCTCCCCAATTCCCCTCTCCACTCCCCAGTTCCATTCTCTGCTCCCCAATTCCCCTCTCTGCTCCCCACTTCTATTCTCTGCTCCCCAATTCCATGTTCTGCTCCCCAATTTCCCTCTCTGCTCCCCAATTCCCCTCTCTGCTCCCCAATTCCATGTTCTGCTCCCCAAATCCATTCTCTGCTCCCCAGTTCCCCGCTCCGGCGCGGGGCAGCTGAGGACAGGGGCTGCTCTCAGGCTGCAATTAACACCCGGCGGTAATGAACACCCTGGAGCAGGGATTTGATCCCTTTCATCCCTCTGCCACAGCCGGGGGGCTGCGGGAAGGCACCAGAGCCCGGAGGCTTTGCAGATGTCTCACCCCAGCCTGGTGTAAATTCAGTCCCTTTTTGGGGGAATTTGAATTTTTTGGGGGGGCACAGCAGGGAAAGGATTTGGCAGCATCAACAGCCGAGTCCCTGCTGCTCCTGCCCAGCCCCAACATCCCCATCAGGGCAGTTTGGGATGCAGGATGTGGCTGAAACACAGCCCTGCACCCCAAACCCCATCCCCGAGGGTGCTGAGGAGGCAGGTTCAGGGATCCTCTGTCCCTCGGTTATTCCCCCTTCCCGCAGAAATTATTCCTGTCCAGCAGGAGTTTTTTACACCCTGCAGGAATTTTACGCCCTGCAGGAATTCCACCAGGCAGCCCAAAGCAAACACAATATTTTAAAGTCCTTCCCAGCTTAACCATCCCCAGCGCTATTAATAACACTTGTAAGGAGTTGTTCTTGAATAGATATGATTTTTATCTTGACAGCGTCTCCCTAAATCATTTTTATCCCCGCGAAGTTTGCGAGGAGCAGATTTTTCTGAGGGCCATTTATCTCGGCAAATATCCCCACCCCCGTTTATTGCTCACTCCCTCTTTTAGCGATGGTTTGGGCTGTTCCCCACCCTCAGCCTCAGCTCCCAAATCCCTCCGTCCCCTCCCTCCACGTGTGGCAGCAAAATAAACTCAAATCCTCCAATCTCTGTGGCTGAGGAGCTGTTGGGAGGTGGGACAGGGGTGTGAGTGCCGCAGGATTTTATGTTCTACAGGCAAAGAATTTCCCCGATCATTCCACATCAGCCCTTGGTTGAGGTTTTGATTGGCAACAGATAACCTGCCAAGTGTTTGTTCTTTCCTCTGCATGGCTGCAGCGGACGGAATTACAAACACTTTTTAATTTAACTAAAATAAAAAAAGGTGACACGTCGCAGACGTCTTTTAGGAAAAATCCTTTCCTTAGGATTTTTCCTCCTGAGAAGCTGAGAGGCCTCAGGAACAAAATGCAAACAATGGTTATCTGCTGCTGTGGGATGCAACAGGTGCATCTGGGATTGGTCTCATGTGGATGTTTCTCATTAATGGCCAATCACAGCCCAGCTGGCTCGGACTCTGTCTGAGCCACAAGATTTTGTTATCATTCTTTTCTATTCTTAGCTAGCCTTGTGATGAAACCTTTTCTTCTATTCTTTTAGTATAGTTTTAATGTAATATATATCATAAAATAATAAATCAAGCCTTCTGAAGCATGGAGTCAGATCCTCTTCTCTTCCCCAATCCAAGAACCCCTGTGAACACGGTCACATGTGAGCTCACTGCCAAACATCCTCCTGTCCTCCTTCCCCCCACGTCTTCCACTTCACAACAGGCTTGGAGCTGCCTTGAATTATCTGAATTTTATTATTTATTATTATTTCAGCTTTTCCCGGCAGAAAAGCGGCCGCAGCCCCCTCATTGTGGCAGATGGACAAAGGCTCAGGGAAAGCTCCAGGCAGGGGAGGCAGCGGGGCCATTCCGGCTGTCGCATCCATCACCGGTGGGGAATAAAGGGTTCTTTAAAAGAGGAGAACTGCGGGGAAAGGAGCAGATTCTCTGATCCAGCTTGGGAAACACCGATTCTGCTGGCAGATGGCTCGGGCTGCTCCTCCTGGGGGGATGAACCCATCCCAAAGGGGCTGAGCTCACCCCAAAGGGGCTGAATTTACCCCAAAGGGGCTGAAACTTAGTCTGGGAATGCTGAACTCACCTCAAAGGAGCTAAACTCACCCTAAAACTGCTGAATTTACCCCAAACATGCTGAACTCACTCTGAGAATGCTGAACTCACCCCAAAGGGGCTGAACTCACTCTGGGAATGCTGAACTCACCCCAAACTTGCTGAATTTGCCCCAAAGGGGCTGAATTTACCCCAAACATGCTGAACTCACTCTGAGAATGCTGAACTCACCCCAAAGGGTCTGAACTCACCCCAAAGGGGCTGAAATCACCCCAAAGGGTCTGAACTCACCCCAAAGGGGCTGAACTCACTCTGGGAATGCTGAACTCACCCCAAACTTGCTGAATTTACCCCAAAGGGTCTGAACTCACCCCAAAGGGGCTGAACTCACTCTGGGAATGCTGAACTCACCCCCAAAGTTGCTGAATTTACCCCAAAGGGGCTGGGCTCACTCCAAACGTGCTGAACTCACTCTGGGAATGCTGAACTCACCCCAAAGGGGCTGAATTTACCCCAGAGGTGCTGAGCTCACCCCAAAGGAGCTGAATTAATCCTAAACATGCTGAATTTACTCCAAACATGCTGACCTCGCCTCAAACATACTGAATTTACCCCAAAGGTGCTGAGCTTACTCTGGGAATTATGAATTTACCCCAAAGGTGCTGAACTGACCCCCAAAGCTGCTGAATTTACTCTCTTGCCTCCCTTACTCTCTTTCCCTCTCATCCTCTCTGCCCCTCTCTTCTCTCAGGCCTGCCCCAGCTGTGGCTGGCAGCTCCCTGCACCCAGGCCCTTTGCAATAAACCCCAAATTCCAAGACCAGAAGAAGATTTATTGTATTGTAACGGGAACCTCACCCTCTGATCCTCTCTCTTTTACTCTCTCATTGTCTCTTTACCTCTCTCTCTCTCTTTGGGGCCTGCTCCGAGCTGTGGCCGGCAGCTCCCAGCAAGGCCCAGCACTTGGCCCTTTACAATAAATTCCCAAATTCCCAAATTCCACGGCCTGGCTTCACAGATCTCTGCTGTCCCTCCATCCTGACTGTCCTACCCCTTGACACTCCTACAAATAAGGAATCAAGGATCAAGGATCAGGGAATTTCTGTCCCCAAACACCACCCTGCGCATGGGATGTGACCCAGGGGTTCTTCCACTGACACCTGGGGACACTCACAATGGGCAGGAGGGGCTGTGCCCGGCCATGGGGGGACACAAACCACCCCAAAGTGCTGCTGAGGTGCTGGCTGAGCCCTGCCCCGCACACACACAGCTGTGACAGCAGCTCCAAGGCGCAGAGAATTCCCCAGCTCTCGGATACAAGAGCAGAACATCATTTGTCATCTTTAAAGATACGCAGCGCCGGCGAGAGAATGAATTCTTCTTCATAACCCAGTTCCCGGGATATTTTTACTGTGCATCATAAATTATAATACCTTTTTATTTTTGCTTTATGGCCTGTCCCCCGCCAATTCTGGTGATCTACATCCTCACCACCACCCCCCCCATGAGTGCTTTAGGAACGATCCCTGCCTGGCTCTCTCCTCCTCCCATCAGCTCCTCAGCCTCTCTCCTTCCACCTGCAGCTCTTCTTCCTCCTGTCCACCCACGGGAATCACCAGGAGGGGACAGTGACACCTCTGGGTGCTGCAGAGCCTCAGGCAGGGGTAGTGAGAGGGGACAGCTGTCAGGAGCCAGGACATCCCTCTGGCTGTCCTGAGCAGCCCAGACCCTGCCAGGGGGCTCAGAGCCCAAAACACCCCTGGGTTTGATTATGACCCATGGAGCAAATTACCAACCTTGTGTGAAGATCAGCAAGCCACAACAGTTTAAGCAGAATATTAGTGAAGTTATCACGGGGTGGCAAAGTAGATTTTGAGGTTTTTGCTATGGGGGTTCAGGGGACAAGATGGAGGAATTGGGGCATGTCCAGCCTTTCTCCTTCTTCTTCTTGGCCTCCATCTTCTGCTGTGATGGTGGCACTTACAGATTGGTTTAGAGTAGAAGCTCACTGTCTAACACAGGTGATGGATATTGGAAAGTAATTGTGAACATTGTACACGTAGGTTTTAGTGTAAAGACATAATAAAGACATAACACTGCCCTGGGGGCGGGCAGGGTGCCTGGAACTGTCCTGCTGGAGAAAATTTTATAGATAAGACACAATAAACAAAAAAGACCAAGAAATGAAGAGTCCTGACTCCTTCTTCAAGCGCCGGGTTGGAAAAAGCAACTTTTGAACTTTTCAAACCACCCAGGGCTGCCTCCGGGCACAGCCAGCTCTGGGGTCCCAAACTGAGATGGGGCATAGGGAGGGCACAGAAAACAGCTCTGTGCAGCACCCAGGGTGTTTCCAAGCAGGTGGAGGCAGAGCAAGGCCCTGGGAATGTGGGGACACATCGGCCCTGGGGCCACCACGAGGGGAGCGGGCAGGGAACAGGGCAGCAGTGACAAATGAGTTTAATTCCTGGGCAGACACCGATGGGAGGGGGTGATTAATGAGCCCAGCACCTCACGGTGGCCTCAGCAGCTCAGGGAGATATTTTGGCAGAGGGTGGAGGCGGCAGGCTGGGGACTGAGAGCAGGCAGGAGGTGACAGCCACTCCCAAAGCCCCTGTCCCGCCTGCCCACAGTGTCCCTGGATTTGCTTATTCCTTCCTTCACACTGTGAAAAATGCGTGCTTTATGATTGGCTTTTTGCAAATATTCAAATGAATATTGTATGTGTTGTGTTAGAAAGTGATGCCGTGTTAATTCTCTTAAGTAGTGTGTTAAATACAGTTTTAGGTTATAACATAATGTTAAAATAGAAACTGTGCTATGTAGGATACTTTTTATTTTAAAGAAAGGACTCACACCGAGATAGCAGCCACAGGACACCCAAATCTTTCAGAGAAAAAGAATCTATTGCCCTCTTATCGAGTTCTTCTCACCTTGCTCAGCCCTGAAGATGCTGTCAGGATTCAGAAGAAGTTGACACTGACCAGACAGAATCCTGTGTTTGAATGGAATTTATGCATCATGTATGAAGTATATGAATATGCAACAGGCTGTTGCTTTTAAGGGTTAATCCTCTGTTAACCTGGGTCCTTTTTCGGGCTTATTTTGCCCAGAAAAAGGTACCTGGACTGTCCATAACTCTTTGTTTTTATTGTCTCATATTATCCTAATCTAAATTGTCCAAATTACTATTACTCTAATTATATTGCTATCTTATTACTATTAATATCGTTATAGTTGTTATTATTATTATAACTATTAATATATTATTTTTAAAATTAAAAAAAAAACCAAATGATTGGCGTTTTTCACACACACACCCCGCATAAAATCCAGGCCCTGAGCTGGAACTCCCCAAAAATGAGCTGGGACCGTGCTGGGCTGGGGAATGCCCTGGGAAAGGTGGGGAGGAAGAGGAGGATGCTGGGCACAGGTAGAGCTGGGTTGGCACTCGGGAGGCACCCAGGGAACAGCAGAAAAGCCTCACCCCTTTCCTCACCTGCCCACTCCTGCCCTCGGGGGCACACCCAGGTGTGTGCAGGAGATTAATGACCTCGGCAAAATGTAATTACAGCCCGGGCCCGCGCCGTTAATGAGCGCGTATTCTCCCTGTCAATGCGCCCTAATTGAAAATGAGTAGGCGACTCGGCTGGCAGCGGAGCTGGCTGCGAAGGCTCGTTGCTGTATTAATTGTAGTAATTAGCAGTCACTTTAGGCTGGAGTCAGCTATAAATAGGGGGTCCGTTCGTTTAGCGGAGAGCGTGATTTAAAATGCAAATAAAATCTGTAAATCGCTGCTCTCCCCCAGCCCCACCAAAGCTGGGGATGCTCTGGTGAGCTTGGCTTCCAAAAAGGGAAGTGATGCCCTTGTTTGCCAGCTCGGGATGGTGGCAGCAGCCCCAGGACACGCTGGCACTGAGGTGTGGTGCTGCTGCCAGGGTGATGGGCACCCCCAAATCAGCCCCATCCCACACCCAGGGCTTGGAGTGTTTAAAAAATCCCAAAATTGGGTGATGAGCAGCCCCAAATCAGCCCCATCCCACACTCAGGGGTTGAAATTTGCTGTGAAAACCCCAAAATTGGGTGATGGTGATAGGCAGCCCCCCAAATCGGCCCCATCATGCATTCAGGGCTTGGAATGTGCTGGAAAAACCCCAAAATGGGATGATGGTGATGGGCAGCCCCAAATCACCTCCATCCCTCACCCACAGCTTGGAATGTGCTGGAAAAACCCCAAAATTGGGTGATGATGATGGGCACCCCCAAATCAGCCCCATCCCACATTCAGGGCTTGGAAAACCCCCAAAATTTGGTGATGGTGATGGGCAGCCCCCAAATCAGCCCCATCCCACACTCAGGGCTTGGAATGTGCTGGAAAAAACCCCAAAATCCACCCAGTGCAGAGCAGATCACAAAGCCAAGTGCTCCATCTCTGTCCTGGAGCAGGGGGAATGCTTCAGGGACGTTTTTTTGGGGGGGAAAAAAAAACACTCAAGGGCTGTGAAGATCCAGGAAAAGGGAATGAAGGTCCAGGCAGGGCAGGCACCATGCCAGGGTGGGTCCCAGGGCCCCAGGCACGCTCTGGAGCTCACAGGCCCTTCCTGGCACGCTCCATTTATTTGATTATCACCAAAGGAAGGACAAGTGAGAGAGGAAGGAGGAGGAATGATCTCTTATTAATGCAGAGCTGCTAAATTACAGCCTGTACGAGCAGGGACAAAGTAACGCCTGAAATAAAATCCTGGCTCGGAAAGATCCCCAAAGCAGAGCCATGAAAAATGCAAAAACAAACACAAGAAATGCCTTTTAACTGCTGGGCAGTCCTTGATTTAGCAGGGACCATCCAACCCCCTGCCTGCTGCTGGGCCGTGGAGGAGTGGGGAACTCCTGAGAGAGGAAAAACGATTTTAGGGAATTAGAAAAAGCCAGTGAAAGAGAGTGGGGGAGGAATGAGCAGCTCCTTGATCAGCTTTGTGAGGAGTTCCTGCTAATTGTGGCTGGAGTTCGGAGCACATTCCCCCTGTGGCATGGGGGACACTGTGAGTCAGGCAGGGCCAGCCTGGGACACGTCTGGAGACGCCACCGCGTCACTCTTGGGTTTTGTGTTGCTGAAATGGCTCCCCAGGTATTAAAAAGTCTCTTTTTTTCCAGCCCTGTGACCGAAGAAGAAGTTGAGATTCCTCAGCTCTGCTTTTCAAGGTTGTTGATTTTCTCTCGTCTGTCACGTTCTGAGATGTGTCCAGCAGGTCGGGTTGTGGCGCACTGACCACCCTTGGGGTGGGGTTGGCTTTTTATGCTAAAAACTCCCTGTGCTTTATTCACAATAATTTTCCAATACCTATCACCTATGTTAGACAGTCTGTCTCTATTCTAAACCAACCCAGAAGTGCCACCAGCACAGCAGAAGATGGAGGAGAAGAGGAAGAAGGAGGAGGACGAGAAGGAGAAGGAGAAGGAGAAGGAGAAGGAGAAGGAGAAGGAGAAGGAGAAGGAGAAGGAGAAGAAGAAGAAGGAGAAGAAGAAGATGATGATGAAGAAAAAGAAGAAGAAGATTGAGAGGGAGGACGAGAAGATGAAGAAGGAGGAGGAGAAGGAGAAGAAGGAGAAGAAGGAGGAGAAGGAGAAGAAGAAGATGATGATGATGATGAAGAAAAAGAAGAAGAAGATCAAGAGGGAGGACGAGAAGATGAAGAAGGAAGAGGAGAAGGAGGAGAAGGAGGAGAAGGAGAACAAGACACTCCCAGATTCCTCCATCCTGCCCCCTGAACCTCCATTCTACAACCCCAAAATTCTACTTTTTCACCCCGTGACAAATTCACTGTCATTCTACTCAAACTCTTGTGGCTTGTAACTCCTCACACAAAGTTGGGGATTTTTTCCATGGGTTAAAATCAAAGGCACAGGGGTTTTTGACTCCATGCCAAGGTCTCTGAGCCCCTTGCCAGGGTCTCCAGGGCAGCCCGAGGAATATTCTGGGTTCCAACATCCCAGGATCCAGCTCTGGGGTCCAGCACCTCCTCCCCTGCCAGGGCCTGGCAGATGCTCTGAGCACAAACCCTCAGGCACATGGAGCCTCTCCAGCCCCAGGCTCCCAAAAAGGCCTTCAGAGTGAGCAGCACTGTCAACAAATGTATTTAAATTGCCAAAAAAAAAAAAAAAAGCCTGACCCAAACCTGATATGCTTTTAAATTGGAAAATAAATTAATTGCTCAGGAGACAGAGGAGAGAATTATTAAAATCTACGTAGCCTTCCACGTTTTCCTCCCAAATGAGGAGGTTGGATGCTCAGCTGGGGTAAATCTCCCCTAAGTGACACTTGTGTTAATGGTCCTGCCCTGATTTACACCACAGGGGGGGATTGGCTCCCTCCCAGCACATCTGTCCTGAGAGAACCAATAAATAAAACTCAAACAAAAAAATACTCATCTACCATTTATTCTGCTTAATTATTTAAACTTCAGATTCTGGAAATAATAAAGGAGTAATAAAGAAGAGATTTACCATCCAGCACAATTGCTGGGAGCACTCTGGGTAATTTCCTCCTTCACATTTTAATCTCTCCCTCTCTTTTCGCTTCCTTTTTGCCTCACCAGAATGAAACAATTTATTAAAGTTGTTGCCAAACCGCTTTGCTGTGATGTGCCGGTGGTGATGGAGAGGAGTGGGCTGCCCTGTCCCCCCCAGGTGTCCCCCCTGGAGAAGGGGACGTGTGCCCACCCTGGGATCTCTTTTTGCAGTGCTGAATGTGAAATACAAAGCTGTGTTTGTGTCAGGTTCATACAGGCAATGTGTGTATTTGTGATTGTGACATGTGCGGAGACCAACACTGGAACAGTTGTGAATTCTAATAATAACTGAGGAAAGTAAAGCGTGGAAGAAGACCCTTGAACCCATCTTTTGTTTGCAATTAACCCTGTTTGGTTTAGGAGAATTGGAATTAAAGCGTTAAGGGCGTTGCTTTTTGCTTGTGGTTAATCCTTAAAGAGTTCTGCACTAATAACCTTTTGAAGTATAATTTTAGAATATTGCTTGCATCCTTGAAACTATAGCTTTGGAATATATATATAAAGGAAATATGCTTATCTCACGCCTTAATAAAGCAGAGAAAAGCAGCTTGAGAAAGGAAGATGGACATCACCTCAAGGATTTATGGTTTCGACCAAGGGAAGATGGACATCACTGTTATGAGATTTACAGTCCTTGCAATTAAAAGGTGGACGCACATCTGGAATCTGGACCTCACCAGCTGGGATTCATCTTCCTTCTTTTGGAAACCAGACCACCACCATCTGGGGATGCTCCTTTTGGGATACATCCTGAGAAAAACTAAATCACAACAGTGTACAGAATTGTGGCGTAAAAATTGGGAAATAGAAACTGCTGATGAGTAAAAATTGGAATAGAAACTGCTGAGAAAGCTGATGAGTACCCCTATGAATACCTGTAAGCCTCAACTATGGGTGTGCAGTTGGAGGGAAAACTTCCCCCACTGTACCCAGCGCTGTATTGCTCATGCTTTACCATATTAATTAATAAATTGATTGCTGCTGGAATATTGGCCTAGTCAAGCTTCTTATTCATAACACGAAGGAATCAGCTCAAGCTCCACGTCCCGATTTTGGCACCAGCTCCGAGGAACACAAGGCAAACACAGCGCTCAAAAGAGCAGCAAGGCAGTCCCTGGGGACAGGCACCAGCTGGAAAAGGGAACAAAAACTGTTTGAGAAGATTAGAAGCTACAGATAAGAGCGCAGAACCCATTCCCACAGAGCTCCATCCCCAAATCTCCGGCACTGGAGGTTGAACAAACAAAGCCACAGCCCAGCCAAGGGGCCAGGGACCCCCATTCCCACCCCTTCCCCCCAATCTCCCTGCACAGTGGCCTTTCCTCTTCCCAGAGCCACAGAAATGAATTAAAATTTAAAAATATGGGGGAAATTATTCACCATGGAGATTCAGAGAGCCAGCAATTAATTAATAAAAAGAAGTATTGCTAATATTGGGTTTTCACACAGCCCTTTAAATTGCAAATTCCTCTCAGAGCATGCACTATTAATTAAATCACTTACATCCACTGTGACCCTCAGATGCAATTATTTATTCTGATAAATCATTTTTTATTTATCATGACAAATCTTTTTTTTTTTTTAATGCTGATAAATAATTGGGGGGGAAACGCAGGGCTGGCAACAAGGCCTGGCCTGAGCCTGCCTCCTGCACAGCCCTGTCTGCCTCAATCAGCCTCAGCCCCTGGGGCCCCCCCAGCTGATTTCCAGCCTCTCTGAGCACAAATAACAATTCTCCAGCCCACATCCTTGCAGAAGAATGCTGTGTTTTTGGAGGAGCCAAGGCCTGGGGCTGTTGGAGGCTGTGGCAGTGTCAGACTCGGGGACAGATGGATGCTTGGGCTCTGTCCTTCCCCTGCCACCAGGGACCCCAGACCTGCAGCTGCCACCCCCAGTCCTGCAGCATTTTCTGGGGTGGAGGAGAGCGCTGTCCTGGCTGGCTGCTGGATGGACAGACAGATGGACAGGGGGCTCTGACACCCCAGACAGACCCAGGGCAAGGATGAGGCGCTGAACTGCCTGGAAAAACCCAGGGCTGAGCCTGAGCTGGAGGAAAATGAAGCAGGAATTCCCTACAGGAGCCAGTGCCAGCGTCCCAGGGAAATTCATCCACAAACACCAGAGGCTGATGGCCAAAATGGAGACAGAGGAGCTCTGTGACTTGATTCAAATAAAGGGAGAGGCCATGGGGTATTTCTCATGGGGTCTCTCAGATTTTTAGGGGACACAGCCTCCTTTTTATCCTCATTTCCCTCTCTCTTTCCCCATGGGCTGAGGTACTTGAGAGGCACAGACTTCCCAAAACCCCAATACCTCAGACTCCTTCTAATATGACAACTTTTACAAAAAATTCTTTCTTTAGGATTTTTTTCCTCCTGAGAAGCTGAGAGGCCTCAGGAACAAAATGCAAACAATGGTTATCTGCTGCTGTGGGATGCAACAGGTGCATCTGGGATTGGTCTCATGTGGATGTTTCTCATTAATGGCAAATCACAGCCCAGCTGGCTCGGACAGAGAGTCCGAGCCATGAGCCTTTGTTATCATTCTTTGCTATTCTATTCTTAGCTAGCCTGCTGATGAAATCCTTTCTTCTATTCCTTTAGTATAGTTTTAATATAATATATATCATAAAATAATAAATCAAGCCTTCTGAAACATGGAGTCAGATCCTCGTCTCTTCCCCAATCCAAGAACCCCTGTGAACACCGTCACACATGGGTTTGCAAAAAGTGCATTTGCAGGAATTGCAGAGCCAGCAGCAGCCATCACCTGCTCTGGAAACTAAAATCCAGCTCCTCACCTGCCACTAAACTTGCTACAATCAGTTGTGGTTTTGGCACTCTGCACCCGGGGTAAAGGAACGAACAAAAAGCCAAACAAAACCCACAAAGAGAAAAGAAAAGGGAGAACAAACTAAACCCCAGCCCTGCACCAAAGCGATTGATCCTGTCAGAAGCAGGAAAAAGGCACCCAACAGAACCACAGAGCGAGAAGCCGCAAAGCAGCAAGAGGTGACAAGTAATTATAGAACAGGGAAATGCAGAGGGAACTCATTTGGATGAGCAGCGACTGATTAACGGGCCCAGCATTTATTTTCTTTATTTATGGCCTGGCATCACGGGAAATTGATACAGAGCAGCCCATATACAACATGGCTGGTGACATGTTCAGCAAATGAAGAGGCTGGGAGGAAATCAAACTGAATTATCCCCGCTGTTCCTCAGCCCCCCTTGCCTCTCCTGTGATGGTGCTCACAGGGGTCTCAGGTTGAGGGAAGAGACAAGAATCTGACTCCGTGTTTCAGAAGGCTTGGTTTATTATTTTATGATATATATTACATTAAAACTGTACTAAAAGAATAGAAGAGAAGGTTTCATCACAAGGCTAGCTAAGAATAGAATAGCAAAGAATGATAACAAAGGTTTGTGGCTCGGCTCTCTGTCCGAGCCAGCTGGGCTGTGATTGGCCATTAATGAGAAACATCCACATGAGACCAATCCCAGATGCACCTGTTGCATCCCACAGCAGCAGATAATCATTGTTTGCATTTTGTTCCTGAGGCCTCTCAGCTTCTCAGGAGGAAAAAACCCTAAGGAAAGGATTTGCCATAACACCCAAATTAACGCTGAGGCTTTGTGCCCTGAGCTGGGTCCTGGCAGGATTTGAGAAGCAGGAACTGCAGCTCCTGCTCAGGGTACCTGAGCCCAGCTCTGGGGTGTGAGGAGAGCCCCCACATTGCCAGGGGAAAGGCAGGACCATGAGAGGCTCATGTGGCTCAGGGAGATGGGTAAAGGCTGTGCCCATGGGTAAAAGTTGTGCCCACAGGTAAGGGCTGTGCCCACAGAAAAAGCTGAGCCCACAGGTAAAAGCTGTGCCCACCACGGGCAAAGGCTGTGCCCACTGCAAAGGCTGTGCCAACAGATAAAAGTTTTGCCAACAGGTAAAGGCTGTGTCAATGGGTAAAGGCTGAGCCCACTGCAAAGGCTGTGCCCACAGGTAAATGCTGAGCCCACAGGTAAAAGTTGTGCCCACAGAGCAAAGGCTGAGCCCATGGGCAAAGGATGTGCCCACTGCAAAGGCTGTGCCAACAGGTAAAAGCTGTGCCCACAGGGTATGGGCTGTGCCCACGGGCTGTGCCCACAGGCAGCTCTGCCAGGGATGAAAAGCTTTGATGGAAAAAAGGTCTGCAAAGAAAAGGGGCTGTGAGGAGGAGGTGGCACCTTGGGCACCCCAGGACATGGGCAGGGCAGAGCTGGAGACGCAGTGGAATGGGCCCTGGGTGTTTGCACTGGAAAATGCAAGCTTTTTGCCCTGGCTTTTTATAGAAGCTGGTCGGCAGCAGCACGAGCTCATTCTGAGCAGAGTGAACGGGAGAAGCTGCCCAGGTGCTCAGAGCAGAGCATCCTCTCCTCCTCCTGGTTTGCCCTCACGAGTGCCAGCCCTTGTCAGGATCTGTGTTCTGCGCTGGAGCCTGAATGGGGTTAAGGCAAAAAGGAGCTGGAAGGAGAAAAGCTTTAAAATGGCCAAGAACAGAACACTCGAGTCCATCCAAAGCAGGTTTAAAAATTTATCATTGCCTCCCGTGCCCTGTGCTGCAAACACTCCTTTCTGCCGCAGTTTCCTGGCGTCACCCAGGCTGGGCACTCCTGCCCCTGCCCCAGCTCTGCTCAGGGGGGACAGGAGCCCCTCCAAATCCCCTCTGCACCCTGCTGCTCACTGCAGCCGTGGTCAGCACCACGGAGGGGTCTGGGATGCTGCAGCCCCCATGGCTGAGGCTGAGCAGGTGCCACCAAGGAGCCAAAAAATGCCATTGTCAGCCCCCAGCGTGAGCAGGGCCAGCAAAACCCCCCTCTGCTCCCCCTGAGCTCAGCAGAGCCCAGAGCACCCCTTTCAGAGGGACACCGGGTTATGAAACACGGGCGATTTAAATGCAAATGAGTGAAAAAACACAACTTCCTTTATTAAAATGGAAATTGCTCTCCAAGCTGCCACCGCGGCTCCCCACAGCCCCGGGGTGTCCTGGTGCTGGCAGCAGCCACGTCCTGAGCCAGCACCTGGGTGTTTTGGGGGTTCAGAGGGTGCCTGGGAAGTCATTTCCAGCCCTCTGTCTCCTGCACATTTCACGTTCTGAGCGGTGTCACTCAGCTGCAGCCTCCTGACATCAGCTGTCCCCAAAGTGCCACGCTGAAGGGAATCATTATTTTCCCATTTCCTGAGATCTCCTCCCTAAGTTTGTTCCTGTAGGAATAGAGAAAGGGAAATAAAACAAAATAAAAATAAAGGCAGATATGCCTTGCTGTTCCTCCCCAGGATGGTGGGGAATTGGGATTTTTGGGACGTCTGGGGCCCAAGGCAGAGGAGCAGGGATGATTCCTCCCTCGCAGTGTTCCCCATAACCCCCATCCCCTGTGGCTCTGCACAACCTGCCCTGGGATCTGCTGCTTTCCCAGCTCCTCCAGCAAGTCCTGGCTGTTGCCTTCAGCCACCAGCTGGCTCCAGTTGCTGGAAGATGATTGAGGCTAGCAGAGACTGGAAAAGTCCCAAGTGGTTTTCCTCTCCATTCCCCCATTCCCCCAGGAGAGCATTTAATTGCCTTTTGAAGGATCCCACAGCCTCTGCAGGAGCTTTCCTGACCACCCAACTCTCCTGGCATTTATTCATCCACAGGGCCTGGCTTGAACTTTGTTTTCCTTTCACTTCCTATTACCGTTCCCCTAATCCTCTCCTCCAGCCCTTTGCCGTCCTTCATCCCTCATCTCCCGCTCTGTCCTTCCCTGCTGCGCCTCTCAAACATCCCTGTCCTGATCCTCACCATGGGAAATGTCACTGTGAGACACGGCAGGGCTGAGATGGACCTGAAACCAAGCCCTGCCTGCAAACAGCCCCCAGTGCTGGCCAGGGAGAGCCCAGGATGGAAAGGGAGAGGCTGGAATGGACAGGGAGAGCTCAGGATGGTCAGGGAGAGCCCAGGATGGACAGGGAGAGGCTGGAATGGACAGGGAGAGCCCAGGATGGACAGAGAGAGCCCAGGATGGAAAGGGAGAGGCTGGAATGGACAGGGAGAGCCCAGGATGGACAGGGAGAGCCTGGCATTGAAAGGGGGAGCCTGGAATGGACAGGGAGAGCTCAGGATGGTCAGGGAGAGGCCAGAATGGCCAGGGGGAGCCCAGGATGGTCAGGGAGAGCCTGGCATGGACAGGGAGAGGCTGGAATGGACAGGGAGAGCCCAGGATGGAAAGGGAGAGGCTGGAATGGACAGGGAGAGCTCAGGATGGACAGAGAGAGCCTGGAATGGACAGGGAGAGGCTGGAATGGACAGGGAGAGCCCAGGATGGACAGGGAGAGCCCAGGATGGACAGGGAGAGCCTGGAATGGACAGGGAGAGCTCAGGATGGACACG
This sequence comes from Calcarius lapponicus, assembly GCA_039654755.1. Taxonomy (NCBI): domain Eukaryota; kingdom Metazoa; phylum Chordata; class Aves; order Passeriformes; family Fringillidae; genus Calcarius; species Calcarius lapponicus. The sequence continues at coordinate 14,415,622 of JBBFKN010000012.1, read as the reverse complement.
GAGAGCCTGGAATGGACAGGGAGAGCCCAGGATGGACAGGGAGAGCCCAGGATGGAAAGGGAGAGGCTGGAATGGACAGAGAGAGCCTGGAATGGACAAGGAGAGCCCAGGATGGAAAGGGAGAGGCTGGAATGGACAGGGAGAGCCCAGGATGGAAAGGGAGAGCCCAAAATGGCCAAGGAGAGCCCAGGATGGAAAGGGAGAGCCTGGAATGGACAAGGAGAGCTCAGGATGGGCAAGGAAAGGCTGGCATGGACAGGGAGAGCTCAGGATGGTCAGGAAGAGGCCAGAATGGCCAGGGAGAGCCCAGGATGGACAGGGGGAGCACAGGATGGTCAGGGAGAGCCTGGCATGGACAGGGAGAGGCTGGAATGGACAGGGAGAGGCCAGGATGGACAGGGAGAGCCCAGAACAGCCAAGGAGAGCCTGGAATCAACAGGGACAGCCTGGCATGGCCAGGGAGAGCCTGGCAGGACACACACAAACCCCTCCTTGGCCTCCATCAGGGCAGGGACAGACCCCTCAGCCTGGGCTGGGGGCAGTCACCTTCTGGCTCTCACCTCTTCCACTTCCCAGGATGTGTAGGAACGGGAATGGGGAGGGGAGGCAGGTGCTGGTCCCCCTCCAGGGACAGGACCCTGTCCCTGAACAAAACCATGGGAGACACCACAACGGCCTTGTTTCCAGCACTTTGGAGAAACACCCGTTTGCTTAAAGCATCTAAAAATGTATGTGTGACAAACCCAAACTACCCCATAAATCCCCCACGCCCCTGAGCAGCTCCGGAGGAAGTTTTGCCAAGCAAATCCTGCAGGAGCTGCCCACGAGGTCGCAGCCTCCATCCTCCAGCCCGCTCCTTCCACTCCAGCACCATTTAATCACCATTTGGAGTTCAGCATCCAGCATCACTGCCTCACGGTCAGGCGCTGCGCCAGCGTCGTGAAGCATCACTTCATCCATCACTGTCTCCCAGGCTGTCTCTCCTGCCTCCCGGGCATCATTCCTGCCCCTCCCAAAAAGCCACCAAGCCACTGAGCGGGCTCTGAGCCAGCCCCGAGGCTGCGGCTCCCGAGGAGGAATGAGCCGGACTCGCTGTTCCCTGATCGGGTCCCGTCTGCTGCTTGCGGAGCTGATGTATTTATTTTCATTACATCTCATCCAGGGGTACTCTCCTCCTGCCACCTTCCCTCCAGCCCGGGAAAGGAGCCACCTTCCAGTTGATTTCTCATCCAGCAGAGCCAGGTCCGTGTTCCTGTCCCGTTTAATTAGCGCAGGGAGGGAACTGGGCTGTGCAGCCGCGGAGCTGCTGCCTCCAGGCAGGAACCAGGGCGGGCAGGGGCTGCCCCGGCTCATTGCCCCTCTGCTGGCACCCAAAGACCCCGTGCCACCCCAGCCAGCGTGCCCAGGTGGGGCAGGGATGCTCCAGAGTGGGGGTGATTGTAAAATCCTAAATGAGAGATGTGGGGCTCCGGGCAGCTCTCCAAAATGCAGTTTATTGCATCCAAGAGGCTCCAGCAGCCCAGGGCCGTGGGTGACAGAGCTGTGCCTGCAGCTGTCAGCTCCAGCTGCAGGCAGGCCTGGAGACCCTTTGGTTTTGGTTACAAATGCATTAATTACTTTTCTTTTGGTTACAATGCATTATTTACTTTTCTTTTGGTTACATTGCATTATATACTTTTCTTTTGATTATAAATGCATTCTATACTTTCCTTTTGGTTACATTGCATTATATACTTTCCTTTTGGTTACAATGCCTTATATACTTTCCTTTTGGTTACAATGCATTATATACTTTTAGTTATAAATGCATTATATACTTCCCTTTTGGTTACATTGCATTATATACTTTTCTTTTGGTTATAAATGCATTCTATACTTTCCTTTTGGTTACAATGCATTATTTACTTTTCTTTTGGTTACAATGCATTATATACTTTTCTTTTGGTTATAAATGCATTATATACTTCCCTTTCGGTTACATTGCATTATATACTTTTGGTTATAAATGCATTATATACTTCCCTTTCGGTTACATTTCATTATATACTTTTCTTTTGGTTATAAATGCATCATATACTTTCCTTTTGGTAACAATGCATTATTTACTTTTCTTTGCTGAGCATCTTAATACAGTAGAACCAATCTATACCTTAACTACTATCTCTAGCCTATCATAACCACTGTAATTACCACATTCATGTTCCTGTTCTCCAATCACTAAAAGTCAGTACATTGCAGATTAAGCTAGAAGTTGTTTTTCAGTTTTCTTGCAGTGGAAAATTCAGAGACCTTTTTCCTACTTGCCACATTTGCTGACTTGTTTACCTGTGCCATCTTTCTGCTTGGGAAAAACATCTTGTTTGGGGTGGGTTTATCCTTTGCTCTAAGCCATAAAAACCCCTTCTAACCAACACACCCTTTGCCTCCTTGGTTATCCAGTAAGACTGGCTCAGCAATTCTGCTCTATCAAAACTTGTTTCCATCTCTATTCCTTCACCAGCCTCTACATTTAAAAATCTTTCAGCTAAGCACACATATCCGTGAGACTTTCTGCTCAAACTTTCACCTTTCCCAACAGGTGATGGATGGTGCAGCTCTCCCCACCTGTCACAGCCGCTCCCAGGTGGCAGCAGCTGAGTCACCAGTGAAATATGTGAGATATGTCCCCATCCTCCCCGCTTCCCTGCACCTGGTGGGAAACAATCGCTAAATCACCTCCCTCCCTCTGCCAGGCTGCAGGGACACGGAGGGGAGAGCATTGACGCAGCTTTTCTAGGATAAAAACAAGAAAAAACAGGGATAACGACAATTAAGGGCCAGAGAAACTCTGAGATCAACTCGATTCTCAGTGCCAGGCTTGGGCTCAGCCTGGGGAAGCTGCATTTTGGGTTTGGAGGGGCAGTGGGAGCATCTTGGGGTCCCAAGGGATTTCCTTGGGGATTTAGGGACCCAGTTTCATTTCCAGAGCTGCTGGAACAGCCCTGGGCTGGCACCCTGAGCAGGACCTGCGGCACTTTCACTGCCCAGTGCTGAGATGTGGAAAGGAGGGAAAGTTTTAGGGCCAGACAGAGCAAAACCCTTGTGTAATCAGCGCTGAATTATGCGGCAGGAGCTGCAGGGGAAACATCCATGAAGGCTGAATTTCCCATCGTGAGGAGCCACTCGGTGTTTGGAGCACACTAATTATCCCTCAAACGAGGATGAGCTGTAATTGGAGGGGTTTAGCGGGATGCCATCGAGAGGCAATAAATAAATCCCAGAGTAAAAGGAAGGCAGCAGATTCCCCCAAGGAGCAAGGGGGGGAGTGGGACAGCATTTCTCAGGAGGGGATCAGGCAGATCCAGAGGTGCCCTGGGACAGCTTTTCCCCAGCCTGAGCTGTGAAGAGATGTCAGGGACCCATCCTGGCGCTCCCCAGAGCCAGCAGAGCTGGCAAAGCAAAGCCCCAGACCCGATGCTCCCCCCTCAGGGGTTCTTTTCATCCTCGGAGTGTTTGGGAGGATTCAGGATCAATTGCAGGAAGCCTCTCCTGCTCAGCCCAGTTTGGGGTCAGGCCATGGATTGGGGAAGAACAAAAGCCTGAATTTCTCACCCTGAGCTCCGCACACACCTCGGAGCTGTTTCTGCATTGACTTCCAGAGCCTTTGAATCCACATTTCCCACGCTGAGACCAGGCTGGAGCTGAGCAATAACAGGATGCCATAAACTCCATCTCTCCCAGTAGTGAAATCCAGTAGTTCAATACATTCTTAATATTCAATTACTATTTATGTAACATGCAGCAAAGGATTATCCCATTAAACCGAAATTAAGTGCTTCGTTCATTAATTAATACAACTTATTTCAAGTGCTGCCAACATTTATCCCTGGAAACGTATTGTTTAAAACCAAAACTCACAAATGAAGGGAAAGGGAAGTTATTTGCTTGCTGCTTTTATGTGTTCTCAGAGATGAGTTATGGAGCCTGTGAAGGATCCATCCAGAACGCAGGAGGGGAATCTCCCAGGGAGCAGCAGAGGAGAAATCCTGGTTGGAAGTGCTTTGTGTCCCCCTGGGGGAGGAGGTCCAGCCTCTATTTCCTCCATTTCAGCTGGAACAGAACAAGGAAAAACCCTTTTCCCAGCCTGGAGAATGTGCTCCACCAGGGAAACCCAGCTCCAGCTCCTTGGGGACTCCAGGATGTCACCAGCCCATGGATGTGGCATCTCCCACGGGGTCAGACCTGTGCTCAGACCCTCTGTGACTGGCTGGTTATTCCACCCCTAAATTCCTGGAGAGCCACATCCTGGTCCCACTCAACCTCCAGGAATTACCCAACGGACCCATCAAACCTCCAGCACCGGCAGCAAGCGCCGGGAAGGAGCGTGTAATCTAAATTAAGTCGAGAGTCTCTTTCCAAAACAAATTCCTTCTTGAAGAAGCAAGCCCAGACTTCATTACAACCCAATTATCCACGAGGCTGAGCTCTGGAGACAAGAGCTCCCCACGAGTGCTTCTCTGTGCTCTGCTCCTGTCACAACGTCCCCTCCATGCAAATGGGAGGATGGGGAACAGCTGGAGCTTCCCCAGAACTGGAAATGGGAGGGTCAGGAACAGCTGGAGCTTCCCCAAAACTGGAAATGGGAGGATGAGGAACAGCTGGAGCTTCCCCAAAAGTGAAATGGGAGGATGGGGAACAGATGGAGCTTCCCCAAAACTGGAAATGGGAGGATGGGGAACAGCAGGAACTTCCTCAAAGCTGGAAATGGGAGGATGGGGAACAGCAGGAACTTCCTCAAAACTGGAAATGGGAGGATGGGGAACAGATGGAGCTTCTCCAAAACTGCAAACAGGAGGGTTGGGAATGCAGGAGTTTCCCCAGCACAGCCCAGGAAACAAATCACAGCAAGAGAGGCAGAACTGGAGCTCCTCTGTGCAGAGCCTGCCCCAGGCTGGGTTTCTGTGAGCTCCCTCCAGGGCCACTCTTTAGGGTGGAAAAGCAGAATTTGATCCCCAGCGTGCCCCATCTCCCAGGAAGGGGAACTAAACACGAGCTACAAGAGCTGTAAATTCATTTTTGAGCCCTTGGGTCTCTCTCTGTTGAAGGAACTCTGCAGGATTAGTATTTTTGGAGTCATCTTTCACTCCAGATGATGTCTTTGGAAATCAAACGACCCTGCTGGCTCTGCAGGAGCTGGGGCACCCTGGGCACCTTTCTACATTCCTTGATTGTCCTGCAGAATCCTCCCTGCCAAGCCCAAAATCCCAAAACCTCCACGGGATGGAAACTCTGAGCAGTGGAGCAGCTCAGTTCCCGCTCTGAGACCCTCCGGCTCCAACCTCCAGCCTCCATCTCTCTTCGGCAGCACCAAGGAACAGTTTTCCCCTCCTTTCCTTCCTGACTTCCAGCTGCCATTGACTCTGTTTCCATCCCAGCAGCAGCTTTCCATGGGCTCCTGGGGAGGTCACAAAATTCCAGAGGCATCAAATCACCTCAGAAAAAAAAAAAAAAAAAAACAAAAAAAAACAAACCAAAACAAAACCCTGCAGAAAATCTTCCTGACTGTTATTTTCTAGATTGAAGAAAGGGTGGGGAAAAAAATAAAAATAAGAATTTACAGGTAATTTCCTTGTCAAAAGTTCCTGTCTGTAAATACAATCAAGATAAGAGTGACACGGCAAATAGCTCCTTTTCTCTCCTGAATGAATTATTCAATCCGCCACTGATCCCTCTAACTGCTCCAGGATTGCCTTCTGCTTCCCTGATTTATTTTACTTTATTTAGTTCTGTAGAGAAGCGCCGCCAATAATCGAAAGGAATTCAGGCAATTTCAGGATTGTACAAATCCCTCCCGCAGCCCCGGCAGCTCAGCCCGACCCCGGCTCCTTCCCACTCTCCTCTGATCCGGGATTTCTTCTTCCTCGGGAGCAATCCCTGGATAATCCAGATTACCCTTCCCTTGGAATGGAGCTGAATTTTTGGGACAGGCTGCAGCGACCCTACAGGAATAGGGGTGTCCCATAAATCTCCCCATTCCCAAAGGATGGAGGAAACCCCATCCAGCACCCGGGAATGGGATAACCCTGCTGAGCTGACGGGGGTCTTGTCTCTTAATTCCTCCTGGTCTTGTCCCTTAATTTCTCCTCCTTGGAGACACCACAGCTCCCATTAGAGAGGGGAATTATTTTTTAGGACAGCCCCAAAATCCCTGCAAGACATCAATAAAGAGCAGCGCTGCAGCCGGCGTGGAAAGCAAGGAAATGATATTACAGCTGCAAAAAACGCTGCTCTGCAGCCACACCAAAGCTAATAAAAACATGACTGGAGAACAGAACTGTTTCGGAGCCGCCAAATAATATCCAGAGGATGATTCAATTACCGGGGATTAGCGCCAGGCTGGCTGCAGAGCCCAAAGTTCCTCTGCAAGGCTGGGAAGAGAGGGGCAGGTGACGACTTCATAAACCCCCAACCTGCAGTGCGGGGGCTCCAAACAACACCAGAGGAGGAGCAGCAAAGCAGAAACCGGACAAAAAACCCCTCATTCGACTCACGCAACAAATCATGGGCATTTTTGTTCTTTTTCCCCGGGGCAGGTTTCAGCCAGGGCAGCGTTTCTTTAGGTTATCGATTAGCAATTAGAGAGGTGTTTCAGCTGCCTCTCTGCCGCCTCCGTCCCTCCCTCCAGAATTTCAATTCCACAAGAGCTTTTTCCACACAGCAGTGGGGGCCAGGAGGAAAGCAGCACGGCCTGACCCCCTGCCCTCAGGCTTGCCAAAAAGCCCCGGGGAGGAGCGGGGAAGGCGGAAAAAGGAAAACAGGCTGGGGAAAAAGGAAGAACCTTGGTTCAATCCAGCGGGAAGCTTCCCCCTGTGGCTTTTGGGAAGGGGAAGGATGCTCTCCAGCAGCTCTCGCTGAGGAGAGGGGTTGGGATGACAGGGCCAGGCTATGGGGACCTGCTGGTGGCTCTGTGACTGTCACCTACAGGGGTGGCCCCACAAAATGCCACTACCATGTCCAACACTGCCACCAGCACAGCGTGAGGGGAGGCTCTGTGGGAAGAAGGCAGAGCTGGATGGGGCTTGGAGCACCCTGCCCACAGCAGGATGGGCTTTAAGGTCCCTTCCAACCCGAACCAGCTGAGGATTCAGTGATTCCACAATCCCCAGCACATTCCAGCCCGGCATCAACGGAGGAAAACTGCCAGAATCTCTGAGGAAAGGAGAGGCCAGACCCTTTCTTCAACAGCAATTTTCAAACCTTTTTATTTGGTTCCTTGTAAAAAGGGGGAAAATAAAAGGAGAAGAAATAACAAACTGATTTCAGATAATTTGCCGGGGCGCCGGGTGCATTGTAAATGTGTGCTCCAGCCAACCGGCAATTTGATGAATTTCACAGGCCGCTTTTGTGCCGAGCAACATCCTCCACTGAAATTGTGGCTGCCTTCATGTTCTCTTTAGCACGCGGCATAATTGCCCCCTGCAATTTGTTGCCTGGAAAGGTTACCAGGAAAGAAAGGAAAAGGGAGAGAAGGACAACTTTGTTGGCGGGGGAACAAGGGAGAAGGGGAGAGGAAAAGCTGACGGCGTTTGAAACGTGATTTATTCCATGGCAGGAAGGCACAGGGGGCTTCCCAGGCCCTGGTGGGGATGGAGCTCCCACAGGGATGGGATCCCAGCAGCCCAGGGCTGGACATCCCTGCTCCTGTCAGGAAAATTAATCCGCAAACATCAGAGTTTTATGTCCAAAAAGGAGACAGGGGAGTCTTTTTTACTTTATTCCAATAAAGGGAGAGGCCATGGGGCATCCCCCTGGGGTCTCTCACATTTTTGGAGGACTCAGTCTCCCTTTTTATCCCAATTTCCAGCTGCATTTCCCTTCTCTCTTTCCCCATTTCTGAGGTACTTGAGAGGTTCAGACTTCCCAAAACACCCGATCCCCAAGATTCCCCTCTAATGTACAACCCTCCCTTTTAATTTTTAATTCTTGTGGAATTTGGGGGTTTTTCCCTATTTCTGAGGTACTTGAGAGGTTCAGACTTCCCAAAACACCCAATCCCAAAGATTCCCCTCTGATGTACAACCCTCCCTTTTAATTTTTAATTCTTATGGAATTTGGGGGTTTTCCCCTATTTCTGAGGTACTTGAGAGGTACAGACTTCCCAAAACACCTGATCCCAAAGATTCCCCTCTGATGTACAACCCTCCCTTTTCATTTTTAATTCTTATGGAATTTAGGGGGTTTTCTTCCCCGTTGTTTCCTTCCTCTTCCAATGCCTAATTTCATTTATCAGCAAACCTAAAGTTTGTTTGTAAAAGCAAATACCTTTTCCCATTCATCAATCAGTGGAATCCCTCCCATCGTTTCTTTTATCTCCCAGTGCTGGTTTTATCCACCAGCAGCCCCACAGCTTGTTTGTAAAGACAAATCTGCCATTCCTCTCAATCCCAAGGGGGCTGAAATGCCAGCAGGAGAAAGGGAGGAAGCAGAGGGGAAGGGAAGGAGGAAATCCTGGTGGAAAGGCTGAGCAAGGGTGGGGAGGGGGCGGCAGGCAGCAGCAGCAGCAGCAGCAGCCAGTGTTTATTAATTTTCTGCTTGGCTGCTCTCGGTGCCCCAGCTCCGAGATCATGGAGCAGCTCCACACTCTATTAAATAATTCAATCTGCGAAGAATCCAAGTGTGTAAGCGAACACTCTTATGCGTCTTAAAATTTAATTGTGGAGCTAAACAAGATGAAGTGCAAGGAAGACATAAAAGATATGAAAATAGATGCCGCAGCTTTTGTTTCTCAGGCTGCTCCAGCCCTGCCCAGGAACCTCTCCCCATTTTTCACACGCTGCCGCTAAAGAGTCTGAGCCTCCTTCATCTGCTCCCCCCCTCCCCTTTGCTATTTACAGCTGTGTTTGCAAGCAGCAGGCCTGCAAATCACTTAATATCCATTAGAGCAGCTCCATTCACCCCGCTGGCTCCTGCTCTGGCAGCCCTTCCCTTATAAATCCTCGTGTTCCAGGGTTTAGGGAATCAGCTGGGAGCACTTGCTCCGGCTGCCCCTCTGCCCACTGCAGCCCGCAGCCTCCCCCTCGCCAGGCTGGAGAGCCCTTCCTGCTCCTGCAGATCCTCTCCTCCCTTTCTGGAGCCTCTCCAAGCTGAGATCCCATCAATCAGCCCTGCTGGAGGGTGAATCTCAGCTCCCTGCAGGCCCTTCCTGCACAGGCTGGGTGGGGGGATGAGAGCATCCCACGCCCTGTGCCACTGCCCAGAAGAGCTGGGAAGCCTCAGAGAAAGGATGAGGGGCTGAGATTTATTTGGAAAGAGGGGTGAATTTATCTCTTGGGACTGAGGGGTGAAGGAGAACCCATGGCTGGCAGAGGATCAAAACCTGAGGCCCCAAAGCCCAGCAGAAACCCTCGTGAGCTCATCCCCGAGCCAGCCCCACATCCAAGGTGCCAACAAACTGAGAGCAGCCCTGGAGGTCCAAAGCCCAGCTGTGAGCATTAGAGATTCGCTCAGAACATCTGCAAGTGCACAGAACACCTGCTCCTGCCCCAAAAACCACACACTGGGCTGGGGGCTGGTCCCACAGCACCAACAGCTGGTCCTGCACTGCTCCCACCTGCTGCCAGAGCACATCCCGTGGGGCTGGATCCCAGGGAATGGCTCAGTTCCCAGCCACGGAGCTGCAAACACCCCAGGAGGGGGGTTTGGGGTGGGAACACAGGGCTGAGGGTCCCCTCTGTGGCACAGCCCTGCCCAGAGCTGCAGCAGCGCCGTGCAAACCATCCCTGCAAAAACCACTCACACAGAGCTGCTGCATTTCCCTCTCTGTGCTGGAAGATCAATCACAGCCCTGGCTCGTGGCAGGAGCAGCCAGCTCAGCCCCTCCTGCACCCAAATTTGTGGAATTTCAGCTTTATTACTACACCCAGGCTTGCAGGTGTATTCATGTAATTTCTTCTTGCAAAGGGCAACAAGTGAGACCTCGGGCTGCTTTGTCTTCATTTGCTCTGCTGCTGAGCTTTTTGGGTTGTTCCAGGGGCTGGTGGGATGGGAACTGCCACAAGACCCTGCAAATCTCCACAGCTTGATCCTCACCAGCTCTCCAAAAGACAGGGGAGGGGTTTGCTGGGTGGGGGATGAGACAGCAAATCAATATCAATAATCAATAAAATACACCAGCCCTGCTGAAGAACCCAGCAGGCCGAGGCACACTGGGACAGGGGACCAACAGCGCCAGTTCCACACGGATGTTCCCACTCCAAAAATACTGAGGGGGTCTCAGCCAGCCCCCCACACTCCTCCCTGCCAAGCCCTGTATCAGATCTGCTCCAACACTGACAGTGATTGACGGGGGGCAGAGCAACAGGAGAATTAAACAGGAGCAGCTGCCAGGAGTGGTGCTAAATGTCAGAAAAGATCAACCCTGGCGCTCACAGCGCGGCTCTGCTCCCGCCCAGAGAGGTGATGGAGTGGAAAAGCAGCCTGCAGAGAGGGGAGGGCAGCCCTGGAGGGTGCTGAGCGCAGCTCTGAGCCTCGCAGGGTGGGAGCCTTCAGCTTGGATCCATCAGCTTCGAGGTCTGAGCCAGGCCACAGAGCAGGGGTCACGTCCTCCCCCTGGACAGGAGGGACCTGCACGGGCACCTCTCAGCTCTGCTCTGGCAGGAGCTGCATGCTCTCCCTTCCCTGCCATGTGAGCAGCAGGCTGGAAGCAGTTCAGGACAGCAATGCAGGTGTGAGACCTAACAATTAGGTCTAATCGTAATCCTAATTAGGTCTCTAATCCTAACTCTAATTCTAACCCTACTCCTAACCCTAATCCGAACCCTAGTCCTAACTTAATCCCAATTTAATCCTAACCCTAGACCTAACCCTAATCCTAACCCTAATCGTAACCCTAGTCCTAACTCTAATCCTAAACCTAATCCTAACCTTAGTCCTAACCCTAAACCTAACCCTAATCCTAACCCTAACCTTAACCCCAGTCCTAACCCTAATCCTGACCCTAGTCTTAACCCTAATCCTAAACTTAGTCCTAACTCTAATCCTGACCCTAGTTTTAACCCTAATCTTAACCTTAGTCCTAACCCTAATCTTAACCCTAATCCTAACCTTAGTCCTAACTCTAATCCTAACCCTAATCCTAACCCTAGTCCTAACCCTAGTCCTGACCCTAGTCCTGACCCTAATCCTGACCCTAATCCTGACCCTAATCCTAACCCACTGGCTGTTCCAGATGCAATCCAAGATGTCCCAGTCCAACCAGCCTCCCAGGACCTGCCTGCCTTGCACAGGAGCCAGGTAAAACCTTCCTGCTCTCCACAAGGGATGTGCCCCTTCCCATCTCCCTCTCCTTCCCCACGTGGCACAACCCTCCAGGAGTACCCCAGAGAAGATAATATCTGTATTCCAAGGACACCAGCCCTAAAATAATGTTATTTTTCAGTAGTGCCACTTTAAATCTCAAGCAGTTGAAAAACCAATTTGCACTTAGAAACATTCAATTTGTTTGCAGGTGTTTTCCTCTTAAGTGGCACCAGATAATCGGGGCTGGCAGGGGAGCCCCAGACAGGTGCCACGTTCTGGGGCAGTGTGGGACATTCCAGGAGAGTCCAGGGGCTGGAGCGCTGGGAAGTTCATTTGTCACATGAAACGAGTGGGGACAGAGAGGGGCTGAGCTGAGCATCCTCCAGCACAGCACGTGGTGGTGTGGAGGGGAAACCCTGGTCCCGTGGATACGGCGAGGGTGGAGGAGATGTGGGGACAGAGAAGGGCACAGGGAATGGAGAGGGATGAGTGGCGAGTTTGGCTCTTTGCCCACCTGAGGTCAGGAGGTGAGAAAGAGGGGAAAGGGGCCAAGAGCCCTGTCCTGCTGCAGGAAAGCTGCTGCCAGCTGCTGCCGTGGCACAGAGCTGCCAAGGCTCGTTCTGCCCACAGGATTTCCTCTTCCCAGCAAGAAGAGAGAGTGACTAACCCCAAACCCGAGCCATACATCACCTTAATCGATGTCCCTGACACGCGGCGCCCCCGTCCCTCACCTTGCAGCCGGTGCCTGGAGGTGTGAGGCTATTGATCCCCGGATGCCCGTGTGATTGGAGTCCACAATCCACTGCCTGCCAAGCCCAGCCGAGCCCAAACCTCTCAAATCATGTTGACACCTTTAGGAGGTGCCGGGCGCTTCATCCTCCCCGGTCCAATATGTAATTATGTCCTTGTCACCGTGATGTAGGGGCTTGGCAGGGCAATAAAACCCCGGGGGCCCCGCGCCGCCGGCCGGAGCGGCTGCTGCCAATCCTGGGCTGGAGTTAGACTGCAGGAAATAGAGCTCAATAAAGGAATGTGTGCATCACCACAGCTGAAAGTTTGTCTGGGAAAACAGGTGGGGGAGATGTCAGGGGCTGCTGTCACCGCGGGGTTGGAGCGTTATTCACTTCCTCACCTTCCTGCTGCCCGCCGGGGAAGGGAGGGAGCAGGTCAGGTCTGTAAATAAGGGATCTAACCCTGCTCCTTTCATTTCTCTGCTTCAGACACCATCAGCCTGATACCACCAGGCCCTCCAGAGATAACCAAACCCTCCCTCTGCTTGTGGCATCCTGGAAGCTGCTGGCAAACCGGTGCTTCTCTCTCTCCCCTGAGGGCTCCAGGGCAGCCCAGGCACGGGTGGGCACAGTGGGTGAAATAGAGCTCAATAAAGGAATGTGAGCATCACAGCTGAAAGTTTGTCTGGGAAAACAGGTGGGAGAGATGTCAGGGGCTGCTGTCACCGCGGGGTTGGAGCGTTATTCACTTCCTCACCTTCCTGCTGCCTGCCGGGGAAGGGAGGGAGCAGGTCAGGTCTGGAAATAAGGGATCTAACCTTGCTCCTTTCATTTCTCTGCTTCAGACACCACCAGGCCCTCCAGAGATAACCAAACCCTCCCTCTGCTTGTGGCATCCTGGAAGCTGCTGGCAAACCTGTGCTTCTCTCTCTCCCCTGAGGGCTCCAGGGCAGCCCAGGCACGGGTGGGCACGGCGGGTGGGCACAGCACGGTGCCTCTCCTGCTGTCACAGCCTGCCAGGCTGGAAGGACATCAGTGGCTTTTAGCATGGCACAGCCAGACCCTCAGCAGCCTCACGCTGGGCTGCAGCAGCAGCAGCAGCCGTGGCAAATCCCCTCTCTGTGACGGTGCTCACAGGGGTTTTCGGATTGGGGAAGAGATGAGGATCTGACTCCATGTTTCAGAAGGCTTGGTTTATTATTTTATGATATATATTACATTAAAACTATTCTAAAAGAATAGAAGAAAAGGATTTCCTCACAAGGATAGCTAAGAATAGAATAGCAAAGAATGATAACAAAGGTTTGTGGCTCGGCTCTCTGTCCGAGCCAGCTGGGCTGTGATTGGCCATTCATTAGAAACATCCACATGAGACCAATCCCAGATGCACCTGTTGCATCCCACAGCAGCAGATAACCATTGTTTACATTTTGTTCCTGAGGCCTCTCGGCTTCTCAGGAGGAAAAATATCCTAAGGAAAGGATTTTCCATAAAAGATGTCTGCGACACCTCTCTGATTCCCAAATCCCTTCCAAGCCCTGCAAGGCTGCTCAGGAAATTGCCACCAATCCTGCTGGGAGGCAGCTGAGCTGCTCCCCTGGCTGATTGTTCCCCCAAAGAGCACAAACAGTTCCCAGCAGCTCGATTCCTCCCCTCAGGGCTTGGCAAGTATAATTTTCCTTCACTAATATATCTTTTGCTTGATGAGCTGTCGATGGCAGGAGGATTTAATCTCCCATACCCTCGCTCTCTCCCAAATCCACTAAGGTGAAGGCACTTCATTACAGAACCACTCAGCTGTCCGTTCCTATCGATCACACCTTGGCATGGGTGACCTTGGATCGATGAGCTGCCGATTATTCCGTGCCTGTTTGCCCACACCAAATGCCAGCAGGGCCAGCACCAGCACCTGCACCCAGCTCCAGACAGGAGCCTGGCATGCTCAGGAGCTCACAGGCAGGAGCAGGGACACACAACCAACTCAGACACCAGGATTTGCCATCTGGGGACAATTTGTCCCTTCTTCAAGTGGATTCAGGCCTTGGGTTTGACATTTCCCGTGTCCTGCTCCCAGAGCCCATCCTGGGCTGCATTGCTCTGCTGCAGGGCAGTCACACTCCCTGAGCAGTCCCCATCACAGCTCTGCCTTCAGGAACCCAAGATTCCCATCAGGATAAGGGCAGTGAGAGCCAGGGCAGCCAGTGATGAGAGAGGCCAGCCCAGGGGAGTGACGGAGTCCCCTCACTTCTCTCCCATACCCAAACCTCCCCCTGCAACTCTCTGGTGATTCATCCGCCTCCACCACGTCCCCTCCAACCAGTCACTGCCTCACTTTTTTAATCAAATCCTTTGCTTCCCTTCCCTCCAGGAGCCAGAGCCATTTTTCTATTACACCCTGACTGATCAGGCCCTGGCCAGGCGCTGTCCTGGCGCTTCATTTCCCATCCCCACCCAGCGGGGCCGTGGGCTGAGCCCCTCGCTGGGCACCACCAACACATCCGTAAATGCACACAATTAAGGGGAGAAGGCAGGGGGAAATTTGATCCTGCTTTTGATTTGCTGCGCCCCCCAGCTCCACACCCCGCATCAAAGGGAGGGAGAAGCTGGTGTTAACCCTGGAACACGGGGGCAGAGGAGGAGGAGGACATGGAGGTGAGTCTGCAACGCTGCCGGGAGAAAGAGACTCCATCCTCGTGCTGTGCAAAAAAAAAAAGCAGGAGGAGAATCTCCAGGGCTGCTCGTTGCTCGTGCTAATGAGTTGTTTTCCACTGTAAGGGAGCAGGAGAACAAGCCCAGACTCTGCTAAACAAGGACTGTGGCTACGCCAGGTCAGAGATCAGCCACCCCCCGAAGAGAGCGCTGACAAGGTGGTGAAAACACGGAATTAAACCTCCTTTCCCTCCTCCCTGCTCATTGCTCGGCAGATTGAACGGCTCCGATGCGTGCACAGGAGGCTGCAAAAGGCTCGATGGGGCCTCGTGTGGCACAGACACCTCTGGGGTCGCCCAGGTGGGCTGGGAAGTTGTGACCGTGCTCACAGGGGTCTGAGGATGAGGGAAGAGACGAGGATCTGACTCCACGCTTCAGAAGGCTTGGTTTATTATTTTATGATATATATTGCATTAAAACTATACTAAGAGAATAGAAGAAAGGATTTCATCAGAAGGCCTGCTAAGAATAGAAAAAGAAGGAATGATAACAAAGGTTTGTGGCTCGGCTCTCTGTCTGAGCCAGCTGGGCTGTGATTGGCCATTAATTAGAAACATCTAAGATGGGCTAATCAAAGATCTACCTGTTGCATTCCACAGCAGCAGATAACCATTGTTCACATTTTGTTCCTGAGGCCTCTCGGCTTCTCAGGAGGAAAAATCGTAAGGAAAGGACTTTTCAGAAAATGTGTCTGTAACAGGCTCTGGTAGGGCGAGTTGTGCCTGTGCTCCACAGAACACACCCGGGACAGGAGCCTGCCTGCCTGAACCCCCAAAACCCACACACAGGTGAAGAGAGAGGCTGGACAGGTCCATCCTCAGCATCACCGAGCGCAAGGCAGGGACAGCTGGCTCAGCCCATCCTGCCCTTCCCTGGATGCTGGCGGATCCCTGCTGGCCCGGAGCTGCCTTATCTGTGCTGGCACACAGCGCAGGGCTGCCCTGCCATCAGCCACCGCCGGATTACAGGGGTTTATCGGTTTATTAGGGGACAGAAGGGTTCTGAGACAGTGCAAGCGGCTGATAAGAGCCCGCCCGGCTCCTCAGACACCTCAGCTGCATCTGGCGCATCGTGGGCAGCGGGACCCTGGTGCAGAACGGGTGCTCTGGGCACGGGGGGCACTGGGGAGGTCCGGCTGCCCTGCCCGGGTGAGCAGGGATGTGGGAGAGGCTCCTGCCCGAGCCCTGGGTGCCACTCTGAGGCACGAACCCCTCAGGGTCCCCCAGGGGGTGACAGTGGCAAAAAAAGAGCAAAACCCGCTCTGGATGAAGCACCAAGGCAACATCTGTGGGAGCACCAGTGGAAAATCCCCAGGAGGTTTTCATTTTCCTTCTAAAGTTTCACCTGACTCCATCACTTCTTTCCTTTTTGTTTTTTTGTTTTTTGTTTCTCCTCCTATTCCTTTTAATTAACAGCGTAATGGAACTCAATTCATTCGCAATCTATTCTGGCAAGAAACAACCCTCCCCGGACTCCAAACGACCTGACTAATAGGGTTAGAGGCTGTAAAAAAAGTGTGAGGCGAAATTTTTAGCTTCCTCATCCTAATTATCTCCTCTGAGCACCGCGACAGCGCTGTGACACGGCGGCACCGAGGCTGCCGGGGGGACACGCTCTGCCTGGGCACGCTCCCTGCATTTCAAAGCTTCAATAAAAAAGCCGATTTTTCCCTCAGCCTCCCGTAACACACAGCCCAAGGCGAGCAGTGGGAACTGGGGAGGGATGAGGAGCAAGGGGCCGGCGAACTGGGCGAGCTGGTGTTTGAGGGTGAGAGGGGAACGTGGATAAATAGGCTGCCGGTTAATGCTATTTGGAGACGGACAGACGCAGCAGGTAAATAATGATAATGATCTTCTAACGAGCTCGCATCTGCGCGGCACCTTGCCTCCGACCGAATCCCGAAATGCTTTACAAAAAATGAAATGATCCCAGCACGGTCCTGCAGCCCTTTCCTGGTTTGTTGCCAGCGCTGAAGGGGTTGCTCAGCTGTGCCCATCTCCAGGCCAGAACAATCCCACATCGCACTCCAGGACCTGTTTGGAAAAGCCCTTCCTGGTGGCATCCTTGGATTTTTCCCAGCCGGGTACCTCCCAGCTCTGGGAGCATCATTTAGGAGCTCTTAAAGTGATTGTTTTTGGATGAGACCTAAAAATGAAAGTATTGATCCAACCCTCGGTTTCCTCACGAGCTCGGAGCAGAAGCTTTCAACAAACCTGGTTTGGGGCAACCTCCAAATCCTGATCCACCTCCAGGTTAACCACCACAGTAACCTGGAGCTGTTAGGAGCTCTCTGCAGGCTGGAATGGGTGTGATTCCCCAAGCTGTGGGGGAATCTCACCTCCAAACCCTTTGGAGTAAAATATGAGTATTCAGGGCTCAGTTCCAGTCCGGCCCTGCTCTAATTTCCAACTCTATTTGTTCTATTGAGTGGTTATCAAGTTAAAAATGCAAGGACTATGGATTTCCCTCCAGCTTAAACATCTGAAAACAAATGTGCTAATGAGCAATCTGACCACTATAAAAATGATTACTGACAGCACTTCAAGGACCCGACTTTCCTGCCTTCAGAAGCACCAAGAGCAGCAGAACGCACCCAGGGATGGTCCCAGGGCCATCCACCCAGCCTTGGCCAGCTGGAATCTCCACATGAATGCTTTGGGGGGCATAAAACAGTCAGGGAGGTGGAAAAGAAAGCCAGGAATCAAATCATCTCTTGCCAAAGCTGCTCCAGGTCTCCTGCAAGTGACTCGTGCTCAAGAGGCCGCAGGATGAGACTTGCAGATGCTCTGAATCTCTTCCACCAGGGCAGCTCAGGAAGGGACCCTCCTGGTGCAGGTGCAGCTTCACCTGGGGCTGTTCCTGGTGGGCATTTCCAGGTTCTGCTTCACCGAGGGCTTTTTCCTGCGGGATATTTCCTCTTACACCCACCGAGGGCAGAGAGGGAAGGAGGGAAAGAGAGAAATTACCGGGCTTCAGCTTGGAGGTACTGAACAAAGCCGTGCCCTTCCTCCGGGCCTGGTGACTGATGGTGCAGTCGGAGCTGCCCATCTGTTAGGATATAATCCTCACCGAAGGAACAAAGAGGGGCATTAAAAACCAAACCCTGCTCCATTTAAACACAGATTGGAGATTTATGGGCGTTTCACCGGCCCCTTGTTCCTCTGGTGATTGCCCGTTCCGGGCGCTCTTTGTTTTCACAAACAACCGCCCATTCTCTCCGCGCCACCGCTTCAGAGGCAGGGAAAGGGACAGGTGCCAAAGGCAAAGTTATTTAAAGTGTCGTTCTAGCATCCCCTGGAACCGACAGGAGGGACCGAGCCAGCCTGAGGCCACGGTGCCAGCACAGATGGGATTCTCTTCCATGCCCTGGCACGGCCATTCCTGCGCTGGCTCTGGGCATGGGAAGGGCTGCCCTGGGGGATCCCATCCCATCCTATGCCATCCCATGGATCCCATCCCATGGATCCCATCCCATGGATCCCATGCCATCCCATGGATCCCATCCCATCCCATGGATCCCATCCCATGGATCCCATCCCATCTCATAGATCCCATGTCATGGATCCCATCCCATCCCATGGATCCCATCCCACCCATCCCATCCCATCCCATCCCATCCCACGGATCCCATCCCATCTCATGGATCCCATCTCATGGATCCCATCCTACCCATCCCATCCCATCCCATCCCATCCCATCCCATCCCATCCCATCCCATCTCATGGATCCCATCCCATGGATCCCATCTCATGGATCCCATCCCATCCCATCCCATCCCATCCCACCCATCCCATCCCATCTCATGGATCCCATCCCATGGATCCCATCTCATGGATCCCATCTCATGGATCCCATCCCATCCCATCCCATCCCATCCCACCCATCCCATCCCATCCCATCTCATCCCATCCATCCCATGGATCCCATCCCATTCCCCCTGGGGCTGCTGGGGAATGCAAAGATTCCTCAGGGGACGCTCTGACCTCACCCAGGGCCCTGCCAGGAGCAGGACAGGGAAGGAAGAGGCTGAGAGGGATGCAGGAGGGTGGCACCAGTGACTCAGCCGCCCCCAGAGTGGCAGCCTGGCCGTGCCACCCCAGCACTGCTCCAAAACTTCTCCTCCTGGGTAAGACTGAACGGGGCCAGGGAAATGGCCTCATTCCCCCTCACTCCCCTCCAGCAGGAGAAGGAAGAGCAGGTCAGCTTAAACTCAGCTCCAAGGCTGAGCCGGAGCCTCCCATGCTGGCAGCTGGAGGCAGAGACACAGCTCAGGGTCACGTCCTGGCTTTGTCACCGATCCCCTGTGTTTACCCTCCTTGTCCCTTTAGATTGGAGCATCTTTCACACCCACTGAGAGCTCGCGGTCTCCCTACCACGGACAGCTCCAGTCTGAGGGAGTCTCCTCCCTGCAGCGAAATTGGTAACACAAATAAAAAAGGAGAATAAAGGGCAAGAACGTTCCCTTGGGTGGTTTCCTCCCCATCCCCAGAGCCAGCAGCCTCGGGCAGAGCTCAGGGTGTTGCTGCAGGCCTGCCCTGCGCAGGCAGCCAGGAGCAGACAGAATTCCCAGTGCCAGGGAAGCAGCAGCACGAGGCAGCCCAGCCTGAATCCGAGGGCACGCCAGGATACAGAGAACACACTCCTGCCTTCAGATGAATTGGAAGTTAACCACAGACTGCTAAAAGCATTTGGGGGATGAAAGAGGCTCTGCTGCTGACTAATTGGAGCTCAGGAGCTGCCCAGCTTTGGGTGGTTTTGCCAGAGCAGCCGTGGGCATCCTTGCCCTGGCAGCTCCAAGCCGGGTTTGCTTTAAGCCCTGGTGCATTTGCGAGCCTGGCTGCTCCAGCCCTGCCCTCCCGCTGGGAGCTGAGAGCCCAGGGCTGATCCTGCAGCCACCTGCCAGGTCCCTGCCATGCAGAGCAATTGCTCCAGGGGCCCGTGCCTCTCCTGGCACCCACAGCCGGCTCAGCCAGGACAGCTCCTGACGCTCCTGAGCACCACGGACTTGCCCAGCCCATCCTGGAGTGACCATGTCCCCTTTCCCCTGCCCATGTCCCTGTCCCTGTCCCCTGTCACTCTCTCCTGTGCCCTATCCCTGTCCCCTGTCTCTGTCCCCTGTCCTTCTCCCCTGTCCCTGTCCCCTGTCACTCTCCTTTGTCCCCTGTCCCCTGTCCCTGTCCCCTGTCCACTCTCCTTTGTCCCCTGTTCCCTGTCCCTGTCCCCTGTCACTCTCCCCTGTCCCTGTCCCCTGTCACTCTCCTTTGTCCCCTGTCCCCTGTCCCTGTCCCCTGTCCACTCTCCTTTGTCCTCTGTCCACTCTCCTTTGTCCCCTGTCCCTGTCCCTGTCCCCTGTCTCTTGTCCCCTACCCCCCTGTCCCTGTCCTCTGTCCCTGTTCCTTGCCTCCTGTTCCTTGCCCACTGTCCCTGTCCCTGTCCCTTGTCCCTGTCCTCTGTCCCTGTCCCTTGTCCCTGTCCTCCGTCCCTGTTCCTTGCCCCCTGTTCCTTGCCCCCTATCCCCTGTCCCTGTCCCTGTTCCTTGCCCCCTGTCCCCTGTCCTTGTCCCCTGTCCCTGTCCCCTGTCCCTGTTCCTGTCCCTGTCCCTTGTCCCTGTCCTCTGTCCCTGTCCCTTGTCCCTGTCCCTGTCCCTGTCCCCATGGATCGATGGGGATGAATCAGGCATCTCGGGTCGCTGCTTTTCTCGAGCGCTGCTCGCAGATCACGGAGCGCATCCTCCCTCCCAGCAGAGCACTTCAGAGAGCCTTCGCAAGCAATTAACGTCGCCGGGCCCCCGCGGGGAGCGGGGACATTAAAGGGAACGAGCTCTGCAGCCGCACAAACTCCCATTAATTTGTTGACACCGCGGATCGGTGTTTTCTCCTCGCTCCCGCTTCCCAGGGAGGTCTCCAGCACAAGGAGCCGAGTCAAAACCCAAATCTGCTTTTTCCTCTCGAGTTCCTCTGAGTTTGCTCCGCCCTCGGAGTTCTTTCCACGCTCCAGTTTTGCCAAACTGGGGATGGTCGTTGATCCCCAGCCTTGTCCATCACCTCCAGCCCATCCTCAGGGCCTGTGTCCATCCCCGGAGGGCAGGCAGGACAGTCCCCATCGCTGGCTCTCAGAAAATCCAGCTGTGCTCCTGCACCTCAGCAAGACACCGGCTCCCATTGCTAGGAAAATTAATCCACAAACACCAGAGGTTTGTGTCCAAAAAGGAGACAGAGGAGTCCTTTTACTTTATTCCAATAAAGGGAGAGGCCACGGGGCATCCCCTTGGGATCTCCCCAGTTTTTGGAGGATGCAGCCTCCATTTTATCCCAATTTCCCAGCCACATTTCCCTTCTCTCCTTCCCCATTTCTGAGGTACTTGGGAGGTTCAGACTTCCCAGAACGCCTGATACCAGAGATTCCCCTCTAATGTACAACCCTCCCTTTTCATTTTTACTTCTTATGGAATGTAGGGGTTTTTCTTCCCCATTGTTTTATTTCCCAGTGCTGGTTTTATCTCCCAGCAGACCCACAGCTTGTTTGTAAACACAAATCCACTATTCCTCTCACCATTGACCCCACATGCTCAGCTTCCCTCTTGGCTTTAGGATTTCATTTTTGAGAGGTTCAGTCTTCCCAGAACACCTGACACCAGAGATTCCCCTCTAACATATAGCCCTCCCTTTTCATTTTTAATTCTTATGGAATTTAGGGGCTTTTCTTCCCCATTGTTTCTTTTATCTCCCAGTGCTGGTTTTATCTCCCAGCAGCCCCTCAGCTTGTTTGAAAGACAAACCCACCATTCCTCTCACCATTGACCCTACAAGCTCAACTTCCCCCTTGGCTTTGGGATTTCATAAAGAACCGGGCAATTTGTCCAAGCAGTTGATGGGAAGAGTTGAACCTTCAGTGGAACCAGTGCCCCCGAGCCCCGGGCCATCCTTCCCTCCCCTAAATCCTCTGCTTTGTGCCCTTCCTGCCTTCCTGGGGAGGCGAGCAGCAGGGAGCTGCTGCCCAGCAGGCACGGGGCGATCCTGCCAGTGCAAACACCAATAATCACAGCAAATTTACACCCCACGGCCGGCGCTGAGCTGGATGAACTCATTTAAGTCAGCAACAGCGGGTCAAGCCAACAGCAACTTGTCTCCATCAGACCCACGGCAGGGCCAGGGGAGCTGTGGGAGGGAGAAACCCTTTTATCCTAATTAAAGCACAACCTGGCAGAGCTCAGCTCCCACCTTTCCAACACCTTCCACCAAACTGCTTAATCACAGGCAAATGAGTTGCTGTAATTACAGCGGGAAGGGATTTATCTCGGGATGCAGAGGTGGAGTAGCACGACCTGCAGAGAAAGGCGGTGTCAGCAAAGAGGCTGCTGGACCTGCAGGGGGATCTCCAAGTCCCTAAATCCCTCCCTGATCCGTTCCAGAGCCAGCAAACATCAGTTTCTGTGTGCTCAGACTCTGGGGATTGGCTCTGTGCGCTCTCTGGCACTAAACAGCTTCTCCAGGGGGGAGCAGGAGCATCCCTGGGAAGGATCCATGCCAGGTGGGCACTCACCTGCTCCATGCTCGGGGAGTTTTGTTCCTGGCTGAAAATCAAAGCCCAAATCTGTTTTTTTTTTTCCTCTCAAGACAAATGAAGATGTTTTTCCAAGCTGGAATGGGGTTTGACCATTGGAGTGAATTTTTTTTCCCTGCAGCCTGAGAGAGGCAATGAGGGCGCTGCAAAGGGGCTCCTGCAGCAGCTCCCCCTCCTCTACACCCAAACCCTGCTCCTGCACACAGCTGGAAAAAGGAATTCCTCAGCTTCACAGGGGTCTCATCTCAGCGACCGAGTTTAAGTCAATATTTATTCACTGTGTATGGCAACTTCAGTCAGGGACTCAGGAAAACAAACACTGCTCAGTGCCTGGGAAAGGCAGGCTTTGGCTTAGCACCATCTCCAGTTTTCCATCCTGGGGAAAGCTTTGGAGCTGGAGCTGCCCCTGGAAGGCTCTGCCACTGTCACCAGCAGCCTGGGGACCTGCCTGAAGCCACCAAGATCAGCACAATGTGTGTTTCTCTGCTCAGAAGGGGCTGCAGCCCCGGCCAGCCCGGTCTGATCGATGCTTCTCACATGCAAATAGGCAGCGCGGCCTCTCTCTGAAAGCTCAGCAGGATTTTTCCATCTCCACGGGCTCTCCAAGGAAAACCGCGCGGAATTCATTCGCGCCAGGCCATCACCGGCTCCATTGCCCAGGGCCTGGCTGCACGTCCCTCAAAATCAAGAGGAAAAACACTTCCCTCAAGCTCTGGGTTTGGAATTAAGTGCATGTAAAGCACTCAGAGTGAGGCAAGGAAGGGGCTGAAGGCTCCCAGGGCTGCCCATTCAAAGTCCTGCCTGGCAATTTTTTGGGGGCTGCAGATCACTGCTCACGTTCAGAGCACATTTCCACAGCAGCACCCTGGCCTTCCCCAGCTCCTTCCCCATCTTTGGCCAGAGATTCTTCCCTTCCCACAGGATTTCCCACCTGAGCAGGGTCTTTGCTGCACCCCCGGGGATCCCTGTGCAATCCATGGGCTCGGTGGGAAGCAGCTCCAGCCTTTGGATTAAACAGGCAGGAACATAAATAAAAAACAAAACAAAAAAAACAAAAAAAAAAAAAAACCAAAAAAACCCACAAAAAACAAAGACCAGGACTAAAACAATAGCAATAACAACAGCAAAAATCAGAAGTTTCTGTTACACCCAGAAGCAGCAGGTTCATGCACTTTTGGAAGCACTTCTGAAAGGCAGATTGGATCAATGCAGAGATGGAAAGCACACAGGCAGCAGTCCCTTGTTTTATTCCACACAGACTCGCATTAAAAAAGAAAAAAAATCGCCTGAACCAAAAAAAAAATTACAGTCAGAAAAGCAGAGCAGGAACAATGATTTTTTGATTTCCCATATTTTATTTTCCCCACCAGCGACTTCCAGATCAAACCCACTCACTTTCCAAGCTCCAGCGAGGGCTCTTTGCCCCCCCAGCTCCAGCTGAGCTCTTGGACTTCACAGCCCGACCCCAAACGGAGCCTCCCACCCCAGAGCCGCGATGGCTCCGTGCCCAAACTGGGCAAAAACAGAAACCAAAACCCAACCGGGTTCATTTTCCTGGCCTGGGACGATGCCCCAGGTTGCCGTTCTGGGGGCTGCGGCAGCGACCCCGCACTCGGAGCTTTCCCCACCCCATTGGCCCAGAGCTGGCATCGCTGCGGGGCTCGGCGCGTTAATTAAAGGTTAATGAACGTTCTCAGAGCACAGACATCAGTGCCCTCTACCGGGACCAGTCAGAAGGTCTGTGGGGGAGCTCCGGGCACCCTGCGTGGGTGCGGGAGAGGCGCGGTACCCGCTGGGTGAGCGCCCCTCGCGCAGGATCTTCCATCCTCATCCTTATCCCCATCCCCGCCCCTGTCCTCATCCCTGTCCCCATCCTCATCCCGCTGGGTGAATGCTCCTCTTGCAGCCTCTTCCATCCCCATCCCCATCCTCATCTCCGTCCCTGTCCCCACTCCCCTCCTTGTCCCCATTCCTGTCCCAAACCCCATCCCACCCCTCTCCTCATCCCTGTCCCCATCCCCATCCCCATCCCTGTCCCTATTCCCCTCCTTGTCCCCATTCCTGTCCCCATTACTGTCCTAAAACCCATCCCCATTCCTGTCCCAAACCCCATCCCCACCCCTCTCCTCATCCCTGTCCCCATCCCATCCCCATCCCCATCCCATCCCTGTCCCCATTCCCTTCCTTGTCCCAATTCCTGTCCCCATTCCTGTCCCAAACCCCATCCCCACCCCTGTCCTCATCCCTGTCCCCATTCCCTGTCTCCATCCCCGTCCCAATTCCACCCCCATCCCATTGAGCATCCCCATCCCTGTTCCCATCCCCATTCCCTTCCTTGTCCCCATTCCTGTCCCAAACCCCATCCCACCCCTCTCCTCATCCCCATCCCCATCCCCATCCCCATCCCCATCCCCATCCCCATCCCCATCCCCATCCCTATCCCCATCCTGTCCCCATCCCCATCCTGTCCCCATCCTGTCCCCATCCCCATCCTCATCTCCATCCCTGTCCCCATTCCCTTCCTTGTCCCAATTCCTGTCCCCATTCCCTGTCTCCATCCCCATCCCCGACCCCCATTCCATCCCCAACCCATTGAGCATCCCCATCACCATTCCCTGTCCCCATTCCCCTCCTTGTCCCCATCCCCATTCCCTGTCCCCGTCCCCGTGCCGGGCTCTGCTGCCCCGCAGGGCCCCCCCAGCCCCAGCCCTCGGTGTCGCAGCCCCCGGGGTGGTGGCAGTGTCCCCCCGGCAGCGCCGGCAGCGCGGGGAGGAGCTGTCCCTTGTCCCCAAGCCGGGCTCCTGCAGCGCTCGGAGCTGGATCGGCTCTGACAGCGCTCGGGAAAAGCGAATCCCCAGGGCAGGGAGGGAAGGGGGAAGGTGGGCTTTACAATTTCTAAAACCACTCTCAGTTTGACGGCATTAGCTTTGCCTTAGGCTCCAAAACACGACGAAAGCCAAGCAGAGAGGGGGGGAAAGGGACTGGGGGGAGAGTGGGGATGGCAACGAAGGAGAAAGCTGTAATTGCAATTGCTGGAATTCACTTTTAATGCTGGCTGCTGAATACAGTAAACACACTCTCAAGTCCAGGGAATAAGCATTGATTTTTTCTTTTTTTTTTTTTTTTTTGCAAGTGTTCCAGTGAAAAGCTTCAAATCAATCCTGTTCTGTCAGACACTTTTTTGCCTCTTGGCCTCCAATTACTCACTGCCCACAACCACCCTTCCCAGATCTCACCTTCGCCAGGCATACCTGATGCTGAAGGAGAGCTGTTTGATCCAGAATCCCACCAGTGCTCAGCCAGTGGGGCCAGGGAGGAATTCACAACCCCAGCACAGGAAGGATTTTACCTGCAAAGCTTTCCTGGGAACAAGGGACAGCCAGGAGGCATAGAAAGGGGATGCATGGAGCTGTGGGGATATTTCTTCCTTGGCACAGCTCTGTAACATCATGGGTGATGTGTTGAGGGCTCAGGGCTGAGGCTCTGGCTGGACAGGGAAGCCACAGGAACATTCTGGTTGTTGTACAGATGCAGGAACACCAAGGAGCCATTCAATCCCTAGTGGGAGCCTGCTCTCCCACCTGCCTCCCAGCCACCCCTCCACTTCTTCCTGGATCAGGGTACCTTCCCAAAATTCCATTTTCCACCTATGGCTGAGCCAAGGCAAAAAGCTGGGTTTTCACCCCAAGCAGGATTTGCAGGTTGCTGGTGATGTTTGGTCCCTGCCAGGTTTTCCCAGAGGCAGGAGCTAAGGGCGATGGGCTCTGTGTGAGATCCCTCCAGCTGCTCAGTCCCTGCTGGAAAGCTTCAAAGCAAGGCAAAAAAAATGTCACTGAGGCTCTTTTGTACCCTCTGCAGGGGGACAGTGTCAGGCTGCAGCCTGAGCTTTGATTGTCCCCCTGTGACTGATGAGGGAAGGGAAGTTGTTGTCAGGGTTTTGGTGCTTCCCAGGGCTCTACCCCCTGGATGGCAGCATTTCATTCATCTGCTCCATGAGCAGAGGGAGGAATATTGGCCAGAAAGTCTGGACTGTGGACAAAGCAGGTCCTGCTGTCACACAGAGAGGGAACACAGTCTCCTATAAACTCAAGGTTTACTTGGAGGTTCTTTTCAACCTTTTTTTGTGATGATTATGCAAAGCTGATTCTGTGAACACAGTCTCCTATAAACTCAAGGTTTACTTGGAGGTTCTTTTCAACCTTTTTTTGTGATGATTATGCAAAGCTGATTCTGTGTCAAGTTTTAATTTCAGGCAAGGCTTAAACAACTTCTCTTCTCCTGTGGCAGAGGGAAGCTCCAGCTGCCCACGCTTGTGACAGAATCCCACACTGGAAGCACAGTGGGACAGGGCTGTGCCAGGGGAATGCCACCCACGGGGGGACAGAGCTGTCCTGGTCAAACACATCCTGCCAGAGAGCCAGAGCCGACATTTCCTGGGACAAAACTTTCTCCAAAGCAGACACAGATGGAAGCAGACGTTCACATCCCACAGCTCCTGCCACACATTCTCCCTTTTCCTCCCCGTTTTCCCCACATGGATCAAGACCTCCTGGCACAGAGGATTTGCTCTCATTCCCAACACCCAGCACAAGGAAGAGTTACCACTGCAGTGACATGACCTTCAGCTGCTCACAGCCCAGACGTTTCCTTCTGACAGCTCCCACATTCACCCTCAAATTATATGTACTGTATATGACTGTTAAGAATAATCACAGTGTTTGCAGTGGTGTGTTAGGCACCAAATTATGTATAGGCAAAGCGATTAGAGAGCAGAACAAAGTGGTTGTTCATGCAGCTAATGGCCAAAGCACCACTATTTTCCATCAAGACGATTTGCAGCCAGCATAGCATCTTCTCACTCCCCAGCCAGGAGCAGCTTTGCATGAAATCTTCAAAAACAACTCTTGTTATCACGAGTCTCAACAGCAGAGCTCGGAGGGGGTTGTAACAGCCTTAATAGTCTTTAATTCTTCTCACCCCCACCGCCTTTCCCTCCTGTCCCAAGTGCCTTCCTCTGGGAGATGTGGCTGAGCGTTGTCGCAGCCAAATTGTGTATCCAGCACTTAACGGCATTAAAACTTCTGCTGACTCCCATCTTTAGATACAAACCTGCTCTTTAGGTTTGTTTACTAAAAATCAAAATCAATAACCATCTCAGCTCGCTGTCCTACAAGCCTTCAGTCTCAGCCAAGCATCCAGAGCCCTGGGGATGCCAGAATATGCTCAAACCATACACAAAATCTGTGCCCTCCACTGTCACCAAAGCCTTTCCATGGGTAAAACGTCCTGGTCCAGGCCCCCCCTGAGGTCCTCCCTCCTTTTTTTCCATGGGTCTTGTCCAAAAAGCCAAGCACCTGCTTTATACAGCCTGTCCAAGCCTAGAAGGAACTCTCCTGTGCCAGGCCCTTGGAAAGAGATCCAACACAGTAATTACTCCAGCCAGACCAACAGGGAGATTATTTTAATGGCAGATTGTCCCATGGGGTAGGAAGGAAACACCAGAACTTCTAGGGAGAAGAGGAATCTCAGGCTGGGGCTGATGAGAACCTCGGGCCAAGGGTGGAGAAGGTGCAGGAGCTGCAGGGAAGGAAGGGATGAGGCTTTGGGAGCAGGAGGACAGGAATGCTGGTGCCCTTGACAGCTCCGGCTCCAAGGTTGATGGAGCTGCCAGGAGGTACAGCATGTTCTCTCCTATTGATCTATCAATGTCTGCTCTCCAGAGGAGGGATTACTCACTTCTGATAACACAGCAAGGTTGCCTCTGATGAAAATCAATGGCTCTGACCAGCCAGCCTTCGTTTAATTACATCACGCTGTAAATCTGGCGGGAGCAGAGCGGGGACATTCTCCACCACCTCCTCTGCCTCGTGCTCCTCTCCCCAGTTCTGCACCAGTATCTTCCTGGGATTATCAAGACAAATGGCCTTGATGGGCAGAGTTTTGCTGCCTGTTCTGCAGCCAAGGAGAGGACACGGGGATTTCTCCATCACCTTGGCCCACAGCTGGCAAAGCTGGCCGGGAGGAGAAGGACACCAGAGATGTGCAGGCACATTCCTGGCAATTAGCTTTGTGGGAAGGATTGGATTAAGACTGAGTGTGAGATCAGGCAGCTTTTTACAAGCTAAATAAGCAACAAGCAGTTTGAGAGAGATTTCTCCCCCTGTTTACAAGGCCAACCAAGGCCAGGTTAATTAATCTCTCTTTCCAGCTGCCCTTCTCACTAGGGCTTGTTCTTCACTTTGAGCAAAACACCCGAGACAGCTGCTCAGATCTCTCGCATTGCAGGGTGATGAAAACAAAGGCACAGATGAAAATTGCTTTAGAGCTTAGCCTCTCACAGAAAAACA
This sequence comes from Calcarius lapponicus, assembly GCA_039654755.1. Lineage (NCBI taxonomy): Eukaryota > Metazoa > Chordata > Aves > Passeriformes > Fringillidae > Calcarius > Calcarius lapponicus. The sequence continues at coordinate 14,386,995 of JBBFKN010000012.1, read as the reverse complement.
AACGTGCCCGTGCTGTAATTAGGACTAAGCATGCGAAAAAAGCACCAGATCTTTGACCGGTGCTTAACCAGGGATAGTAAATAAAAATAACAACAATCCCTTCCCACACACACAGAGCACACACAGAGGCACTAAACCAGGCAGGCCTGTTTTCCTGGAGCTCACAAAAGAGGGTGGTTCAGTCTCTTGATCCTGGCACAAAGGCAGAGATCCCAGGCTGTGGCTCTGTGCATGCTAAACCCGGCAGCGACGCCCTATCAAAACCAGGCATTCAAACACACTCTGCTGCCCCTGGGGAGGGTTTAGACCGGCACAGACAGCAGCCAGCAGAGCTCCGTGAATGGCTCAGAGCTGCTCAGCCAAGGCTGCAGTGCAGAACATCATCTGAAGCTGTGGCACAGCCCCTGCCACGCTCCCAGCCAGCGGATGGACAAGCCAGCACTGCCATTTGGAACTGCCCTGCTGCCTCCTCCTCCTCCTCCTCCCCCAGACATGGTTTAAGGCATTTAGTGGCAGAGATAAATTCTCCCGCGTTTATTTTAATGAAAAGGTCCCCACGATGTTTTCTTTCCCTCACCATTAACAGCACAATTGGAGCTGGGAGGCCTCAGCCAGCTCTCCCCACACAAACACCCTCCATCCTCAGCTCATCCCAGCTCCTTTCCCAGCACTCATGCAGCAAACAGGCAGCAAAGACACAGCAAGCACCAGCAGCAGACATTTCCACAGCCACAAGCTGAACCCAGGAGCTGTGGTGCTTTAACACAGCTGGCAAACATCTGTGTGTGGGTCTCCTGTCTGGAGAGGGCTGAAACTCCCCCAGTTTATTGGGGTTTGGGTAATGGGGCAGCAAGATCTATCTGGCTGTCCAGAAATCTCAGCCAGCACCAGGCTTTGCCCTGTCCCAGGAAAACATCTCTGGTCTCACCAACACCGCTGACAGCAGCCACAAAAGGCCAAAGAAACGGGTCAGAAAGTGCAAGAGCTCTCCTGGCTCAGCTGCCTGGCTGTAGGAGAGCCTGCAGGTCCAGCAGGGCTGGCTGAGCATCCCTCACTGGAGGTGTCTCCTCTGTCGAGGTCTCTCCAAGCACGGGCACGGCTCCGCAGCCAGGCTTGGAGCAGGAGGAGGTGCCAAAGCCTTGAGGCACCAGGCTCGGAGCCCTGCCAGAGCCTGGCACGTCCCCGAGAGCTGGGCATGCAGGGAAGGAGCAGTTTCCATGTGTGCTTGCTCTCCTCAGCACCCAGACGTCATCCCCAGCCCACTTGCCGGGGCTGACGCGTTCCAGGGAGGAATCAGACACCCTTAGGAACAGCTCTTCCTCCTCAGCAAGGCTGTCCTGAAGGAATTGCCAGAAATATGGGGTTTTTTGAGGGCTCTTCTGGCAAAAGGACAGGCTGCAGCTCCAGGGAGAGGGGCTCTGGAGCCAGGCATTCATCCTACAAAACACGGGGACAAAAGGTTGCCTGGTCAGGAGTTGTCAGCAGATTTGGGTTGGAAGGATTGTGGCAGGGATTCTCTGGAGAGAGCTCTCTAAGAAAAAAAGACAGGAGAGAGGGAAAAACACCCTTAATTTCTAGATTATTTTATTTCTTAGCCCTTTGTTATCAGTTGCTTTGAGATGTGGCCATGGATATCAGCAGACAACTTGCACTCCTTATCCCTGGCTGTGGAACAACTCTAAACCAGGGAAACAGCTCCTGGCCCAGTGACCTCAGAGATCAACTCCCTTTTCTCTGCTGTCAACAGAAGGACTGGGCTGAGTTACCCACAGCACATTCCCAAGATTCTTTCCTCAATTGTGGCTCAAATTGGCTAATGCATTAGGAGATTACAGGGTAGAAAGGGCAGGGGAGATGGACGGAATGCAATCACCAAGGCCTCACTTCTCCTGGAAGCTCTATTAATGGACAAGGAGCCTTTTGGCACACAGATAAACCCCAGGCAGAGGGAGACAGAAGGAAAATGCCTGCAGGGATTGATGCTTTCCTGTTCCACTGGCACCTTGTCCCAGGCCTCCCCTGCATCAGCATTCAGGGGACAGCTCCCTGTCACACACAGCAACAGCTGACCACTAATTAATCCCAGTGCCAGCACTGCCCAACCTTTCCCACTCCTCCCACGTTAATTTATTTAATTTATTGCTGTATTACTGCCAGACCCATGAGTTAACTTCTCTCCAAGCAACTGCAAAGGGGAAAGATCTGGAAGTTATCCCAGGGCCGTGTAAGACAGGAAATCATTTCCCACATCAGGTCCTGAGGCTCATTTTGATCATGTAAACACACACAAATCAATTGGCTGCAGGACGGATGCCAGAGGTGGGAGACAGGTACTCCAGGGAGCCACAGCCACGGCTGCTGGAGCCCCTGCTCTGGGAAGAACATCCCTTATCCTGGCTGACTTTGATGGAGGGCTGCCAGCTGGCATCAGGGAAGATTTATCCCTTGTCACACAGCTCCTCTGCAGAGCTCCACAGCAGCGCTGGGAACGCTCAGGCCCAGGAGCAAAGTCTCGTTAAGTGGATTCAGCAGACCTGGGCCAGCTCTCAGCTCCAGGAGCCTCTGGCCCAGCCTGGCGTGGCCCAGAGCGTGGCACAGCTCGGTCTGACTGGATTTAGTTCAGGGCTGCACGCTCACACCCTCTGCCCCGCCGTTCCCTTCCTCTGAGCCCTCCCAGCCCAGCTTGTTAAGCCTGATCACAAACTGTAAAGCTCAAGCCCGAGTTCCAGCACTGCCCCCAGCTCGCCACCCAAGCGTTGGGAGATCTCTGCAGGACTCCAGCAAATCATTTAATCCCCGTGCCTCGATCCCTCCAAGGGATCGTGCCTCCCCCTCTGTTTCCCAGTCCCTGGGAGAAAAACCAAAAACCAACCCCAGATTGAGTGGCTGGCACTGGGGGTCCCCAGCCATTGATGCCTTAGGAAGTAATAATAATAATAATAGTTTATATATATATATATATATAAATAAAATTAAGTCCACTTCATGAGACTTTGCTCCTGGGCCTGAGTATTCCCAGTGCTGCTGTTGAGCTCTGCAGAGGAGCTGTGTGACAAGGGATAAAAATATATATATATACATATACAAAAAATAATAATTATATATAATCATTATTATAAATTAATAACTAATAACGAATGACGAATAATGAATAATAGATATAAGAGCTATAACAATAAATATTATAAAAATAAGTCGAAAATGAATATAATATGCATAACGTGATCATAAATGAGCAATATAATAATAAAAATAATATAATAGAAGTAGAAGTAGAAATAGAAATAGAAATAGAAATAGAAATAGAAATAGAATAAAATAATTTAAAATATAATAAATATCACTACTTTTTTATTTTCCTAATTTAATCTGGTCTCTGATTTTGGGTACCCCCCAGAGGGCATGCCCGGCTGGAGATGCAGACGCTGTCCCTGCTCGGTTCCCAGCGCTGTCCCCGAGCCGCAGCTCCCGGCTCACACACACACGTGCTGCCGCCGCACGCGGCGCCGACCCCCGCCGCTTATCGCCTTCCCCCGGCTCATCACACCTCGGCAGCTTTGTGCCAGCGAGAAAGGAGCACCGGGAGCCCATCTGGAGCGGGGCTCCGAGAGCAGAGAGCTGAGATAAACACGGGCCCCCGCTTTGTCAGGGGCTCCTTATCTGCCCAGGGCTCTGTGCGGGCAGGGCAGGAGCGCGCAGATATCTCAGCGGGCTGCTCAGGCTCTGTTCTGGCAGCTTTGCAGGAGAGGGAGGTTTTATTCCCAGGAGAAAAGGCAGGTGTGCAGCGGGAGCGTGAGTGGGGTCAGCAGCCTCTGCCCCAGCACAGGAGGAGCAGAAGGATTTGGGGGGTGGCGTTACATCCTCAGCTTCCAGGGCAGTGTGGGAACAAGGGGAGATTCTCCTTACCCTGGAGACCCCAAGGAGACAATCCCAGAGGGGATGGTGCAGGGGCAGCAAAGCTGGGCACAAGGAGAGCATCCCTGAGGGGATGGCACAGGGGCAGCAGGGCTGGGCACAAGGAGAGCATCCCTGAGAGGGATGGCACAGGGGCAGCAGGGCTGGGCACAAGGAGAGCATCCCTGAGAGGATGGCACAGGGGCAGCAAAGCTGGGCACAAGGAGAGCATCCCTGAGAGGATGGCACAGGGGCAGCAAAGCTGGGCACAAGAAGAGCATCCCTGAGAGGATGGTGCAGGGGCAGCAAGGCTGGGCACAAGGAGAGCATCCCTGAGGGGATGGGCACAGGGGCAGCAGGGCTGGGCACAAGGAGAACATCCCTGAGAGGATGGCACAGGGGCAGCAGGGCTGGGCACAAGGAGAGCATCCCTGAGGGGGATGGCGCAGGGGCAGCAAGGCTGGGCACAAGGAGAACATCCCTGAGAGGATGGCACAGGGGCAGCAGGGCTGGGCACAAGGAGAGCATCCCTGAGGGGATGCTGGAGGGGCAGCAAGGCTGGGCACAAGGAGAACATCCCTGAGGGGATGGCACAGGGGCAGCAAAGCTGGGCACAAGGAGAGCATCCCTGAGGGGATGCTGGAGGGGCAGCAGGGCTGGGCACAGCAGTTTGGCTGAGCAGTGAGGGCAGGAACAGGTCCCTGTCACCCACAGGGCACAAGGCAGGGCTGTGGCAGCTCCCTCCCTGCTCCCAAACCAGCTCCAGTGCCAGCATGGATCAGTCCATGGAAATGAGCTCCAAGATGGGCACATTGTTGGAATATGCTTAGAGATGCAGTTTAAGGAAATCAAGGCATCCTGGAGCCCTGCAGAGAAAACACCAACGTGGTGTAAACCAGATTTTTCCTTTTATTTTGGACCTCCTCGGGCTGAGGTGAGGGCAGGTGGGCGCTGCCCCACACTGGCATCACCACCATGGCCTCAACCTGCAGGTGAGCTCCCCTGCCTTGTCAGCAGAGAGTGCAGAGGGAGCGTTTCCAATTAAAAAAACCTCAGAAAGCTGCTTCAGAAAGAAATCATTTAAAGGAAAAAAAAAAAAAACAATTAGGGAAAAAAAGCCCCAACCGTATCTCAATTGCAAAGTTCCTGCCTGAGCGTTTCATTTCCACTTTGCTCCACAATAGGAAGAGAGCAAACAATGGCTGAGAGGAAGCAGCCTGATTGTGGGGAGGCAAAGTGCCACCAGGCTTGTTTTTCATCAAATGTGGGTGAAATCGATTTAAAAAAAAATTAAATATAAACATATATATATAATATATATATATATATTCACATCTGAGCGCCGATTGGTTTGACCACAACCTCCCAAAAAACTCACTTCCTTATTAAACCAGGACAATTATAAATTATATGTTTTTAAATTATATATAAATATTATTTTTATATATGTATGTATGTATGTATAAAATATGCAAATATTTTCTCACTTCATTATCTCCCCCCAGATAACCCCAGCCCTTCAGGACAGCTCATTGCAGCTCCTTCCCAGCCCTGCTGCCTTCACCCACAGCCTCAGAGCTGCTCAGGCTTCCTCTCTCCCACCTTCCTCCCCAGACTGGGAGGTTTGGGAAGGAAAGGGACATTCCAGGGCCACCATTCCCAGCGCCACCAAAGTGCCACCTCTGCCAGGCTGGAGCCAGGGGGGTGAGCTCATCCTACCCAGAGAGGAGGAGAAGGAGGAAAATTCCTCCAGCATCTCTTCCAGGAGGGCTGGGAGGGCCTCCCTGGGCAGCAGGGCACCTGCTCGGGGTGACAGCTCCGGGTGACAGCGATGGAGGGGAGCCACCACCGCGGCTTCCAGCGTTCCCATGGCGACGGGCGCTGGGTACCGCCGGTGGAACGCTCCATTCGCTTATTGATTGAGCCGCCGTCAAATTCAATCACAAGTGAAAATGGATTTTTTAATGCGACTATTAGCTGCTTTTGAAAGGCAAATTGAGTTCAGTTATACCGAGTCAGCCATCAAAAAACAATTTGCCGTCAGCCAGACGGGCCGGAGAGGAGCGCGGCCGGGAGCGGCGGCTGCGCGCCCGCGGGTCGGAGATCCGACACGGGAACCATGGAGAAATCCGGCTTTTCCTCCCCAAAAATGCCCTGGATGAGGAAGGTGAGGCAGGTGAGGGGCTGGCGTGGACATGGCTGCTTGTGGGATCCATGGCTGGAAAGGAGCAGGGGGTTCAAGGAGAAACTTCAATGGGGTTCACCGCAAAAACCCAAGCAGGGCTTAAGGGGAAGCAGAATGGATGCTGTCCCCAAATTCTGGGGTGCACAAAGGGAGCCAAGGGAGAAGGACACACGAGCCACGGTGCTGGGGTGATGCCCAGGCTGTGTCACCCCCTCCCTGTGCCACCCCACAGCCACCACAAGCCAACCAAGCTCATTTCCTTCCAGCCGCTGGAAAATAAGATTTTTCCCTCGCTGATTAGGGACGCAGATTCTCATTACTGTGTTAAGTGAGGATCAATATCGCAGCCAAGTCTGAAATCAGCCCTGTCTGGCGAGGTGCTGAGCACACCAGTTTCCCCAGTTTGGGGTTGAGTATCATCTCTGGGGGGCATTCACAGCCTTGCTCCAGGACAGGGATGGAGGAAGGAGGGTGGGACAGGACAGAGCAGTTTTTGACTTTATCTGGATTTGAAGTTCAGATAAAACTCTGTCAGATGTGGGAGGACATGCCTGCACTCACATATTTATAAATAAAACCCTCTATATGTTAAAAAATCCACATAAAAATAAATACATTTTCCCCCCACAGAGCTCAGGGATTATAATAGACCCTGTTAATTAAAAACCCATCGTTTTCACCCCCCCTGAGAACCCTCCAATTAATAATTAAAAATCCAGCTTCACTTTGGGGTGCCACCTTTCCCAATCCTCCTTTCAATCCCATGAACAAACTCACAGGCCTTATTAAACACTTGCAGGAGCAGCCCAGGAATTTCTATAGCAGCATAATCCAAAGATCTGCTTTCAAAGAGCCTCTGCTTCCTGCAAAGCTCCAGCCTCAGCTAATGAGATCTTAACCACATGTTTGTGGTGGATGAAATAGTATCATTTTGCAATTATTATCATTCAAACATTATTTATTTAACCCGCAGCCACATTATATTGACTGCAGAATTGCTGTCATTTTTACTTTTGATGGCTCTCTCATTGAGCTGAGTGTGTGAGGAATTGTGTTCCGTGTTCCCAGTGTGGGGGAGGCTTCCCCTGCTCCCTCAGCCTCTCTCCAGACAGGTCCAGCTCTCTGCCCCAGAGCTGGTGGTGTTTGGTACCAGAATCCCCCCAAAATGGGCATTTTCCCATCTTTTCCTTTGCTTCACCTTCCCTCACTGGTCACATTTGGGGAATTAATCCATTCTGACCACCAACACAAAACCCTGCACGCCAAAGCGCTCCAGGTAAGGACAGAAGGTGGATTTGGTGTCACCTTGTACCCCCCCAGCAGCTCTGAAAGCTCCTTTGTAAGAGCTGCCAGACCCATGGAGAGGGAATGCAGCAGCTGAGGAGCTCTGTGCATCCCAAAAAGTCCAAATGTGGGGATAACAGACAGCCTTGGGCTCAAGGAAGCTGCAGGATGAGCCCCAGCCAGCATCCCTGGGGTTTGCAGCAAAATAAACACCAAGGGGTGCACGACTCAAGATCTGAATGTCAGCAGGGTAAAAAAGAAAAGGTCTGGCCTCCCTCTCCCTCCTGGCCCTGGTTCTTCTCTCCCACGTCATTCTCCCGACGCCTTGCGAGATGCATTCACACAACAGGAAATCCAACATTCCCCTTCGCCTTCTTCTTTCTTCCTCTCCTTTAATTTTCCCCAAATGTAAATGAGGAAGTCATCTCTCCTCCGGTGATGAAACATCTGCCTGGAGAGGCTTGCAGTGCAATGCAACGTATTTTGATCACTGCTCCATCTAATTACAGAGAAGAGAAGAGAAAAATCACAAAGCAGGGTTTGGGACTTTTTTTTTTCTTTCCCCAAAACACAAGGCATCTGAAAAATAATAGGAAAACAGCAGCACTGACAATGAGAGCAGAGGCAGCTTCCCCATCAGCCTTGAAAAACAGCACTGGAATACAGAGCCTGCTTGGAAGGAGAGGGATCTCAGGGTGAGATAGGAGAAGATTAATTGCTGGTGCCAAGGACACGTGGGAATGGCATTGGAGTCTCAAAATCCTCAAAGCCAGAGGCTGCTCCAGGCAGGCCACAGGGATCTGGCTGCACATCCATCCCTTGGGGCTCAGCAGCTGCCTCACACCTACTCCAGAGCCCAGGGGAAGGAGGGACACAGGGGAAGAGCCTCAAAGAGCAACTGATGCTCATCAGGGCCCACCAAACCCTTGATGTTCAGGAGCCAAGATGCAGAGGGAGAAAGGCTGAAGCTCAAAACTGGGATGCAGTGGCTCAGTCAAGATGGGAACAACAATTCTTCTCCAGGAGCAAGCCCAGGTTCTTCCAGGGGAGTTCTGGAGATGCTCAGACACAGCTTCAACCTGGCAGGGCCCCGGCATTGGCCTCGGCTCCTGAAGCGACAACGGGAGAGGTCTCAAAGGCACAGCAGGCAGCACCACCCACACCCCTCGGCATTCCAGAGGGGCTGATTGCTTCCCTTGTTTATCTCAGAAAAAAATCCGCCGTGAAGCACTGGTGGGGCCCAGCTCGAGGATGTTGCTCACCGCAGGGAAACGGAGCGTTCGGGAGCTCCAAATAAAACCCTAATCACAATCGTTGCTGTTTCCCTGTCTTGCTCTTCAAGCTCCAAGGGAGTCCACGGCTAAGCAGCAGCAAACAGCACCTCTAACGAGACCTTGCATGGCAAGGAACCAAGCCCAGCTCCAGGGGAGCCTGTTCAGCAGCCTCACTGGAGGAAGGCTGACAGGTTGTTTAGAGCAGCTTACAGAAAGGCAGTGCAAAACAAACAGGAGGCTACCTGCCTTCCACCCCTCTGCCACCTGGATTTGCAAGGGAAAACCTGATTTCCTTTCTGAACGTTTCAAGTTTCCAGAGGAGGAGAACAAAACGCTGCCTGTGATGAATGGAGATTGGCAGCTGGTGGGGACAGGTACGGCACTTCAAGCCGTGGGAAACCGGCCCAAAACGTTCAGGCACTGCAAGGAAACAAAAAAAAAGCTGATGGGAAGGATGCCCACAGGCAGGCAGGGGGGTCCCAAGCCCCCGTTTTTCTTCACAGAGATTTGTCAGCAGCGTTCTGCTGGCAAACAGGCCCCCGTCCATCCTGCCTGCCAGCTCTGCTCCAAAACAGCTCCAAGGATTGTCCTCACCGTTTGTTATCCTGCCTGAGCAGAGACACACACAAGTGAGCAGCGGGTGCCTGTCTGCAGCCAACAGAGCACAGTGGTTTCATCCAAGTCCATCTGCACGTGGAGAACAGGGGGGAAGAGCTGGAGCCTGCAGAACTCATCGCTACCACCAGGAAAACAAACGGATCCACTTCAAAACCGTGCCCGCTACAGACACCCCGAGCTGCTCCCGAAAGGTCACATCTCTCCTCATTGTGGGTTTAATCCAAGTCTTGGCTGTCGGGGAGAGAGAAAAAAACGCGAGCCTGGGGCTCTCCAAGATGGAATTAGCCCTCAGAATTGTCCCCTGTGGGCACAGGCACGTGTGCTCGGAGGGAGCGCTGCTGTCACCTTGGCGGAGCGCCGTGCGCTCCCTCCGCGGGTACAGCTGGTGCTGACAAGGTCAGCAGCGAGAGGAGAGCTCACCCTGGGCTAACGGGAGGAGGCAGAGAGCTGGGAGATTAGTCACCATGCAGAGATCCACGTTTCCTGGGAAATAAACCAGCTGACACGGGGGGGGGGAGGACAGGAGAGGCGCAGGACGGTGTGGGACTCCGCGCTGGAATTCAGTCCCTGGCTCTGCCCCAAATCCACACAGCCTCTGCCTCCCTCTCTGCGTGTCCTGATTCACCTCCAGCTCCTCTGGGGCACCCCAAGCTCTCCGGGCTTTGCCAAGGGCGAGTTCTTGCCAGCACAACCAAAATCCCCCCAGGGTCAGAGGGAGAAGTGGCCCTAACCCCAGGCAGGACAGGACACAGGGGCTCCTCCCCAGCTGTTCCTGCTGCCTCCCAGGACACAGGAGCGCTCCCAAACGGAGCTGCCAGTCTATTTGGAGCACCAATGTTTGCCCAAGCAAATAGCTCGGAAAGCTCCACAAATAGCAGGAGGGCTGGTTAATTGGGAAGAAGGCAGAGAACCACAGAGCAAAACACATGCGGGCAGCACCGAAGGCAGGGAAGAGCACGGCTGAGGGGATCCGGCCGCCCCAAGGGCGCGTTTGCCCTCCATGCATTGTTGTCTCGGTCCCAGCCCCGCTGTCAACAACACTTTCTGCATAAGCAAGTAGGACCATACTCCCGCAATTACACGGCAATCAGAGGCAAATTACATTCTTGCTGTTTACTTTCAGTGTCCTTAATTAATCCGGTTATTAGACGATTAATGAAGCTTGTTTGGTGAAAAACTCATAGCATTTACAGCGTGAGCTCACGCGTGCAGCCGGCTGGCATCTCCGGCACGTGGGGCTGGGGGCAGCGCCTGTCCCCAAGGCCAGCAGAGCAGGGTGACAGCGACAGGGGGGGCTCAGGGTCGGCTTTTCCAGCTGTGCCTCCTCTCAGCCCTCTCCAGGAGCTCAGTCCTGCAGCTCCGGCCGAGCATCTCTTCCCAGCTCTCTGTCTGGAGACACAGCCCACGTCTCCCTGCTCCTCTCCAAAGGCAGCAGGACCCACATCCGCAGCTCTCCCACGGCTCTGGAAGCTGCTGGAGAAGGTTCCGAGATCCGTGCGGCTGCTGGACCCCCTCATCCCTGTCCTCAGCCGGCTCCCAAGGCACCCTGCCCTCCCCAAAGGTCACCGCAGCTCGTGTTTGGTTAAGCTGCCGATAATGAAGTGGCATGTTCATCTAATGATCAAATCGCTGCACCGCGAGCATGAAAGGCTGAGGAGAACTAATTAAGAAGCTCATTTGCATACTCCAGCGTTTCCGGTGCACGTATGGGGTTCCCATAGCAACCGGTACAAAAGCCGGCGATGGTGCGTGGATTTTAGGGGGGGTTTGAAGCGCTGCTCCTTCCCTTTGTCATCCCCTGCAGATCACAAGGGCTCTGCCATGAAGGTGCGGTGACAGCGGGCTGGGGAGGGACATTTCTGCGCACCGAGGGTGGGGGACAAACGAGCTGCGAGCGTGGCAGGGGGCTGAGCCCACTCCCAGCGCCACCAGCCCAGGTATCCGAGAGGGGAGCAGGGATTTGGGGCTTGAGCAGAAATCCCTGGCCTGGTACTGCTCTGTGCAAAACTTTCCCGAGTCACTTTGGCCTCAGCCCGGTGAGGAGGCGGCGGCAGCTCCCGAGGGAAGTTTTGCAGGGGACTGCAGCAAATCCCGCAGCATCCCAGAGCCCTGAGGGGGCGCCGGCTGCTCTGGGGGACCCCTGCAGCACCCCGGGGACGTGGGGACACTGCAGGATGGGACCTCAAATGCTGTGGGAAGGAGGAAAGCAGGAGTGGCCAGGTGAGGGTGGCGGCTCAGGCCCCAGCGGGTTCCCCGCAGTGCGGCGCAGTCCAGCCCCGGCTCCTTCCATCATGTCACTTTTCCTAAGCACCGAGATTTCTTTTCTGCTCTGTATTTCTGGCAAGAAACCTTTGCATTTAGATAAGGAATAAAGCCCTGGAATCAGATCTGAACTCTGCGGCAGAGATCAACATTTTAATGAATTAAATATATTCCAAACTAAATGTAACCTCTTAGCGCTCGCATTTTCGAGTGAGACCAACTTAAAGAAAAAGCCAACAATCCAACTCATTCCAGCTCTCCCCGGCTGTGAACTGGCCACAGGCCAATCAATTATCTCGAATTTATTCGTTATTCAACTTCCCTCCGACAGCCAATTTCCAGGCTGTGAATTGCAGGTGAGCGGCTCCTGCGGCCGCGGCTGCGCTCTCCTGCCAGCCCAGTGCGCTGGTTCCACTGGTTCCACTGGTTCCACTGGTTCCACTGGTGCCACTGGGCTGCCCAGGGGCATCGCCTGGCCCGGAGCCACCAGGACACTCGGGCTGGCACATTCGGCGTCGCGCAGCCCCGCAGGGATGGAGGGACAGCGGCTGTTTGACATCCAAAGCAGCGTTGGGAGATGCCAACAGAGCCCGAGCATCCCCCGAGGGCAGCGCAGCCCTGTCAGGCCTGCGAAGAGATCTTTAATTCCTGGCTGTTAATTCGTGGCTGCGCAGGGAGGGCAGAGCTGCTCCGGCAGATGCCGCAGCTGGACGGAGCCCTGAGCAGCCCCAGATGTTTGCTGGGCTGGGAAGGGCAATTTTGGGAATGGGGAGGGCAGGGATGAGACCTCGGCTGTGCTGCCCCAGGCTCGGCCAGCGGAGCTGAGCGTTTGGGGGCAGGTGAGGGATGCCAGAGGAAGCCCAGCTGGTCCTCCCTGCAGCCCCCACCACGCTCAGGGCTTGAGGAGCCCCGGAGTTCTCAGCCCTGCGCTTCAAGCACCTCCCTTCACTCAAACCAGGAGCTTTTCCTCTGTCCCCAGCCTGCCCAGCATCCTGGAACGAGCTCCAAACCGGCCAAGCTGGAGCCCCAGGGCTCTCAGCACTTCAGATCCCTCACCTCACTATTTCCCTCTCAAACCAGGAACTTTTCCTCTGTCCCCAGCCTACCCAGCATCCTGGAAAAAGTTCCAAACCCATCAGGCTGGAAGAAGTCCCCTTGCCCATCCAAAGCTTTCTCCTCCCCTAACATTGTTTTCGTTCCCCCCCCCCCATTTTTTATTCTCAATAAAAACATAATTACAGGCTTTTAAAAAAAGCAAATTATAGTGACATACTTTAATTATCTCCAAGCAATGCAGGACTAAATTACACAGTCAGGGAATCGGAGGTTACCTAAAAATAAAAGCAAGAAGCTTCATTAAATGCTAATTGCAGCTTTCACCACTGAAGTGAGATTTCAACACAGACCACCATTGACTCACTGGGCCCTACAAGAGAACATTGGGGCTGGGGAGGAACCCTCAGATGCACAACTCGATTGCTCCAAAGGGAGCTCCAAAGGCTCCGCTGGACATTGGGGACAGTGAGGGGACATTGAGGGGGTTTGGGGACTTTGGGGACATTGGGGGCATTGGGACAGTGGGGGGACATTGAGGGGACATCGGGAAAAATGGGGGAAAATTGGGAAAAATGGGGAAAAGGGATTTGGGGACATTGGGGACATTGAGAAAAAATGGGGGAAATTGGGAAAATGGGAAAAATGGGGAAAAGGGATTGGGGACATTGGGGACATTGAGGGGACAGTGGGGACATTGGGGGTCTTGGGGGGATTGGGGACATTGACAGGACATTGAGGGTGTTTGAGGACATGGGCGCCATTGAGAAAAAAATGGGGGAAAATTGGGGAAAAATGGGATTGGGGACATTTGGGACATTGGGGGCATTGGGAAAAAATGGGCACCTTCCCCAGGGTGCTGCCACCTCCTTCCAGGACACCCAGCGTCCCCTCAGAGGCGCTGCCCACCTTCCCAGCAGCGCTGAGGGGCTCATCACAGCTCCTCCAACGCTTTGGAGCAGAGAACCGAGCTCAGGTTTGTTCCCAGAGCTGCTCCTGCACCATGGATGGAACCACAGCAGCCGCCTCTGCTCTGAGCCCAAGTCCCACCTTGCTCCGAGCACCACTCCGGGGTGAAAATGGCTGAAAATGGGTGAAAATGGGTCCCTGGGGCTCTCCTGGTGGGAGGGGAGCTGAATGGATGGAGCCCTGCCCTCCTGTCCTGTCCAAAGCAAGCTCTGCTCTAACCCTGCTCTTCCCATCCCCTTCCTTCAGATTTCCTCCCCAAGGAGGAGCAGGAGACCTCCAAGCCCAGAGGGGCTGATTTTCCCCCAAGACACACGAAGGGAGGCACGAGGTGGCAGGCAGGCTGGAAAATTCACAGGGAAATTATCTTGTTTTTCCATTTCCCATCGGGTTGGCCTAATTATGCCACCGAAGTCTGTAATTTGCCTCTCACAGAAGAGAGTTAATGACTGGTTCCAGGCTGCTGCTGCTCCAGGCGGGGGCACAGCTCCCACTCCAGCCCCCAGCTGTGCCCTGGGACCCCGAAAGTTCCTGTTTGTCCCTGGAGAAGGGGGCTCAGGAGGAGAGCTGGCCATTGGGAACAGCAGCCAAGGACAACAGAAAGTTCCAGGAGGGAGGAAGATCCGGGCAGGGCATGGAGGGAGCTAGCACCAGCCCAGGTTTTTTTCCTCACCGCTCCTCAAAGTCCCAGAAAAAGTGAAAAATCTGCAGGTCAAGCACTCGGGGAGCTCAGGCAATTATCGTTGTTTAAATTCAACAGCCCTTCACAGAAATAAGAGGAAAATCAGACAAGGGCTTTTAAAGCTCTGAGGGAGGCGAGGAGGAGAAACGATGGCAACAATTTCCAGACACCTCATTTAAAAAAAAAAATACCCAAAATACCCAAAACTAGGAATCTGATATCCAGGAATCAGTATCCACCCTGCTCTTCTCTCCAAAAATATTAAGCAAAGCAGAAAAGCAGAATCTGGATCCTCACAGGCCCCTGCTGCAGCATCCAGAGCAGAGCCTGGCTGGATCCCCATCCACCTCAATGACTCGCAGGCTGCTCCCTTTTAATTAGCTCCCATCATCAAAGAGGTGCTTAGAATTAAACAGCACATGAGGTGCTGGATAAAACCAACCAGCTGCGTTGGGAGGTCACTGGAATGGCTTGGGAGGGACAGCAGCTCAGGTTTGGGGTGACAAAAATGGGGCATTTCTGCGGGGCTTGGAACACCCCCTCACAGGGGAGGCAGGTGGAGGCTGGAATTAAGTCAGAATCAGCCTTTCCACTCATTATCAGGCAGAATTCAGGGTGAGAGCTGCCCGTGACACCACGGGGGCAGAATCCTGAGCCAGAAGCTGCAGCAGAGCCATCAGCTCGGGTTTCCTCAGAGCCCTCTGAACCAGGCAGGGCCTCACATCCCACCTGACAGTGATGGATGCGCTGGGAGCGGAGCGGCTTTTCCTCCTGAGAAGCTCTTTTGACAAGTATGATCTTATCAAAGTTTAGAGCTTTTCATTACGCCGCTTTTTTTTATTTTCCCTCCTTTTTTAACTCCTGCCTTCAAGCCAGGCTCTGTCCTCTGTGCGTTTCCCTCCGGCACCAACTCCTGGCTGAGGCTGCCGTGGGGCTCAGGTGCCCCCCACACAGCCCAGGGGGAGAGCAGAGCTGTGATTAACACACAAACAGCTCTAGAAACGTGCAAAATACAGGGGTGACATCACACAGGCTCGGAGAGGGGGAAACTGCAGCACTTTGGGGCTGGGGGAACAGGCACAAAGGGACAGGGAGAACACCCCAGCACCCCCTCCCTGTCCAGGTCCAGCTCCAGCATTTATTGGGCTTTTTATTGAAACAAAGCTTGTCCAGAAGCTGGAGGCACCCAGCACCCCTCTGCCTCCTTTCCCCATTTCCCAGAAAAGAGACGGGTCTGGACCCTCCTCTCCTGATCCAACAGCCAAGAAGCACAGCCAGCCCCAATCCAAGAGAGAAACACTTGGAATGCCCCAGCCAGAGACAGAAACAGCAGCAGCCAAGGCACCAAACTGCCCCAAAAAGGCAGAGCCCAGGCTCTGGGAACAGCCACATCCCTGACACACAGCTGTGCCACCCCAAGGACAGCCTGGAAGTGACAGAGCCAGGCCAGGTCACCACCAGCTCCAGCATTTATTGGCCTTTTTATTGAAACAAAGCTTGTCCAGAAGCTGGAGGCACCCAGCAACCCAACGACAGCCTGGAGCCTGGAAGAGGAACCTTCCCTACAAGGCAGAGCTGCTTTTGTTGGTCCTTGTTCAGCCAGGATCCTTTAGGTTGGAAAAGCCCTCTGAGACCCTCCAGTCCACCCCTGAACCCAGCAATGCCACCGTGTCCCCAAGTGCCACACCTGCACACTTTTTAAACAAATCCCTCCAGGCAGGGGGACTCCAGTGCTTCCCTCAGTGGCAGCCTGAAGGGTGCAGGAAGAAAATTGGGAAATCTCCTCCCCTCTGCTCCATCCTCACAGCTCAGGAAGAGAAAAGGAGGAGGAATCAGCCCTTTCCACCCCAAAGCTGCCCCAGTGCCCCGTGCCAGGGATGTGCCAAGCTCCCCTCTCCCTGTCCCATCCCCTCTCCCCCAGTTTGCCGCTGTATTAATATATTTAATTCATCCTGGAATCTCCAGGGATGCTTGGAGAGGAAGGACAGCAAGCCCTGACCTCTCCCAGAGGGTTTGGCCACCCAAAACCTTCCCTGGCACCTCCTGAAACCAAGTCACCAAGAGACAGCAAACGCCGAGTGCAAAACCAGGGTCTTTTATTAGAAATCTCCTCGTATAAAAATGATCATGTTCTACACAGTCATCGAATAATTCATAAACATCCAGGCACTGAACTTTGTTTTTTTGTGTGTTTTTGTTTTTTGACTGGTCAGTACATAAAGCAGACATATTTCAATCCATATGGTCATCACATACATTAAGGAACCACCTATAGAAATCAGCACTTTGAACACAGTCTAGGTTTTATTTTGTTTTATTTTGCTGTCTGTTTTTTTAATGTAAATTTTAAGTATTTTTATTTATTTTTCCTTTTTGCAACATATAGAATTTGGTAGGATATGGGGGAAGAGAGTGAAGAGGGACGGAGGAAGACAGGAACGAAAGAAAACGGAGGATTAAAAAACAAAATAAAAAGAGAAAACAGAAGGTTCTGCACAACCACAAACAATCTCACAAATTCCAGAAAAGGGAAAATGTTTGGGGCTCTTGTATTTTTTTTTCCTCCTCTTTTTTTTTTGCCAAAATACAGGAAAAAACAAAACCCAAAGACTCGCTGAAGTCCGTGCCCTCCTGCCCGTGCTCCGCCGTCCCTCCGTGGGAGCCATGCATCGCCGCCGTGGGCGCTGGAAGAGTTTGAGTGTTTCTTTATGGATTTTTTTTTTGCTGCTGTTGATGGCGTTTTCCCCCAGGATTCTGCCCTGGGGCTGTCCCCTGGCTGCCACCTGCCTGTCCTGTGCTGCTGTCCCTGCCAGGAGCTCTGCTGGCTGCTCCTGGAGCTAAATGGCGTGGTTGCTGTAGCTGACGTAGGTCTGCTTGGTGGCCAGTGCTGGAAGGAGACACAGAGCTCACGTGGGTCATCAGCAGAGGCCACCTTCCCCTCCTGGCTCCTGTGCCACCCCCCTGGCCCAGCCATCATGCCACAGCAGGGATGTGACAGGGTTTGCTCAGGGATCTGGGCAGTGCTGGCACTTGGGGTCCTTTCCTGAGCTCCACAGCAGCTGTGGGTGCTCCTGAAGGACACCCCGCCCCAAAGAGAGCCCCCAGGATGTGCTGTGAGCAGTGGGGAGGTGGTCTCAGGCTCCCATCCACTCCCCTCAGCCACCTCCTACAGACAGACCCAGAGGTGCTCAGCTTGTCCCAGCCAGCCCTGCCTGGCACAAATTGTGGGGTCCCAGGGGGTTTTGGGTGTCCCACAGCCCTGGTCCCCACTCCACAGCAGCTGGGAGTGGAGCAGCAGGGCACAAAACCAACCACCCTGCTGTCCCCTCATTCAGAGGGTGCCACAGGGACACAGCCCTGCTGCCACCCTCAGCTTCCCCAGCCCTCAGACGCACCAGGAGAGGAGGCAGCGATGCCACCACACATCCCTGCGTGGCACTGGGGGGCACAGCAAAAGCCACAGAGCACTGAACCCCCCAGCTCCCTGCAGAGCTGTGCCACCGCCTCAGTGGGGACAACGCTCTGTCCCCACAGGGTCCCCAGGTACCACAGGGACACAGGGCAGGTGCTGGCACAGCCTGGGACACCCTGAGCAGCACAAAGGTGTCCCCAGAGGGACGGGACACCGGCAGCTCACGGTGCCTGGCTGGCAGTGGAACCTGGCTGCAGGTCTCCAACTGGTGTTCCCAGATAACAATTAGATAGAGCAGAAGGAATTGGAGCTGACAGAGCTATTTGTTAGCTGCGATGTTTTCGTAGCTGATCTGCCCGTATCAAAGCCCTGTGAATTATTTATTCTGTTGTTTATTTAAGGGTACGTGACCCAGCAGTGACAGAGTGAAAAATGTCCCCTCGCTGCTGCGCTGACGTCCCCCTGCGCCTCCCACCCCCAGCCCTGCCATGCCCATTCCCTCCTGGGCACCACGGGAGCTGCCAGCCCTGCTCGCTGCCAGCTCCCCCAGCCCTCTGGAGCCAGGGATGGAGCTCAGCCCTCCCCGTTCCCCTTGGTGATCCCTGCGGGAGCCGCCTCACCTTGCGTTTCCAGGTTCTCGCAGAGCTCCGACTTGGCCTCTCCGTTGGGGCGGAACCCTCCCTTCTGGGAGAACTTGTTGGACATGGTGGCCGCTGTCACCACGGCCTTGAGGCTCCTCTTGTGCTTGGGGACGTTCTGCTCCGGGTGGAAGAGGATGATGTACACCTTGGGCATGTAGAGCATGCCCAGGGACACCGAGGCACTCAGACTCACCGAGATGGTGAGCGTCGTGGTCTGGATGTACATCTGCAAGACACAAGGCCACCAGCTGAGAGCCCAAAGCCCCTGTGGGATCCAAAAGGGAAAGGAGGAAATGGGGAAATGAGGGAAAGTTGGGGTTAAATGAAAGGAGTGGGGAGGCAGCGCTGCAATGCTGGCGTTCAAGGTGAGGTTTGATGCTTCACCGGCCTCAGGGCAGGAGCTGCAAGGCTGGTGCTGGGCACAGCAAGGACACCTGATCCCAGGGCACACCCCACTGCCCTTCTCCCTCCAACAGGTAATTCCCATTCCCCAGCTGACTCCTGGGCTCTTGTCATGTAAGTCACATATTACACACCGACGCTGCCTTTTTGCAGTCAAAACTAATTTCACGCTCACTGTCCAGGACTAACAGTGACAGATGTTTTGCAAAATGAAAGCCCATTAATCTGACTGTAGAATAATCCATTTTTCTATGGAGAGCAGTTGGCAGGCTCCTCTCAAGCCGGGGCATCTGAAGCAGGTGGCAACTGGAAGCAGAGACCCCCTCCCTCTGCCCATCCCACCTCTCGGGGAGGCCAGGAGGGCAGGTCCCTGCTCCGTGGGCATCCCTGCTCTGCCAGCATCTGGCTCCTTGTCTCCAGCATCCCCTTCTCCAGCAGGCAGTTCTGAGGCTCTGGGGATGAGCAGGGAGGGGCTCTGGGTGTCCAGATGCCTTTGCACACACCTGTGTGCAGGTCACCCTCGAGGCTTTAGAAGGAGCCTTAAAGCAGTTCCTGAGCTTCACCTGATTCAATATCCAGGGGTTCCCCAGGTGGGATTTCATGCCCTCTGAGGAGACAGCACCTGGAGGAGGAGCCAGGGAAGCCTGGGAGCTGCAGCAGCAGCCAGAGCAGGGTCCCCACGTCCCCAGGGGCACACCTGAGGGTTTCTGAAGAGAAAAGGTGATGGAGAGCACACGCGAGGTGGAGGCTCTGCAGGGCTCCCAAGAGTGAGAGCTGCTGGGACACAGCTGCTCCAGGACCCCCCCAGGACCCACAGGTCCCACTTGTGACCCTGCAAAGCCAACCAGCACCTGGCCCAGAGCCCAGAGCCTTCAGACTCAGCCCCGGAGGGAAAATGCCACCAAGCTGGTTCTGAGTCAACTGAAAAACTTTGGTTTGTCCCCAGAATAAAACCTCCTGCTGTCACACGCGCCGGTTTGTTTGTTCCACCTTCTCTCTCTAGGCAGTTTTTGGAAATAAAAATGTCATTTCATCAAGCAAAGTCAAAACACATCTCTGTGCCAGAATATGCGCGCTTTTTTATTTCTTCCTTTTTTTTAATCTACTCCAACTCTCCAGACTCTGCCACGGGCGTCCTGGACCAGCTGGGAATGAGGGAAACACTGAGGGCCCAACTCCAGGCACCCCAAGCCCTGCCTGGGAACCAGCACAGCGTGACCCTGGTGGGGCACAGCTCAGCTCAGCACCATCACCTTGCCTTCCCTTGCCAACCCAGCCATTTCCATATTTTGTGTTTCTGCAGAGAGTCCCCCTTCCCTGTGCCTTGGGGGTGTTTCAGCGAGGAGGGAGGGAGCAGCTGAGCCGAGCTGAGCTGAGCCGAGCTGAGCCAAGCTGAGCTCAGACATCTCCATGTGTTCTCCCCCCTGGCTCCTGGACCAGTTCTCCCAGTGCTGCTGGGGACTCCCCTGCGCTGAGACCCTGCTGGCCCCAGTCCCAGCTCCCCACCCCACTCTCTGCCTCCTGCAGCACTTTTGGGGTCTCACAGGGCCACTGTGGCAACCTTCCCTCCACGCTGCATCTGCAGGAAGCGTTTTCTGCCCGCTGTGTCTCGTCGCAGCAAACCCCTCACCAGCTCAGACAGGAATATTTTTAGCCTGGAGCCTCCACAGAGCCGTGCAGCTCTGCTCAGTTAACCTCTTGCCACTGCAAAAAATGACCATTTCTCACAGTTTCACTTCCCACTCTCTTAATTGGCTTCCAGCCCAGGACCTCGCTTTGCCCCTCCGTTAACGACGCTGGAGCTTCCTCCGGAGCCCCGGGAGGTGCGAGCTGTGCTTATTGAGCAGGTTCCAGCTCCTGCTGCCTCGTGGGCTGGATCAAAGAGCCCAGGCAGCCCTGGCTCAGGGCAATGACACTGAGGGACAGCAGCAACCCCAAATGACCCCAGAGCAGCCCCCAAACCCGCGCTGTGCTCAGCTTTGCCGAGCCTGGGTGAGTCCGTCCAGCCCGAGGGAACAGCCCAGGCTGGAGGCACAGCCCAGGCTTGTGCCTGTTCCACAGCTGATCTCTGCATGAATGGGAAGCTGCCCCCACTCTAAATCCACAGCTGGCCCCCACTCCAGGGGGTTTTGCACCATGGTGGGTGCTGGGGAAGGGCAAACCTGCTCAGCACTCCAAACACCGCGGGACAGTGCCTCTCACTCCTTCCCTTCTCTCTTTTCTCTGGCTAAAAGCGAAATGTGATAAACAGGGAAGCAGACAATGACTCCACTGTTCTGCTGCCACCTTATCAGTGCAGGAAATTGTCTCTTTCTTTAGATGCTCTGTTATTGCTATTCCTGTAATCCGCCGGGATCGGCGGGGATGAGAGGCTCCGTTCAGAAAAGGCTTGGGGGACTTGTTACAATAATGTGCCACCTCCATGCAAAGCTGTGGGCACGAGGTAAAGCAAATAAAAGTAAAAATGGGGATTGTAATCCAACTCCTCCACACCACGAGGAAGCCTTTGCGGCAGCCCTGCAGCCTCAGCTGGGGTCGGGGCAGAAGTGCCAGGGATTCATGGGTGTGCGTTTGCCCTGTGGCATCCTCAGGACTTCAGCCATGAGAGAACAGCCCAGACAACACTCCTGGATTTCCTGTCCCGAGGGTGCAGAAGCTCCACAGAGCCCAGGAGGCCCTCAGACCCAGCAGCAGTGGGGTGAAGGGGATGGGATCCCTCCCCACAGTGAGCTGGGGATGCCCCTGGAGCATCCCCAGAGCACCACGGGGGTGATGCCAATGCCAGTGCCCCCAGCTGTCACCCCAAGGACACCCTCACAGCCACACCATCCAATCAGGCTGTGCAACAGCTCCTTCTCCACCTTTTTCTCCCCAAGAGTGCAAACCAACAACCAAAGCACTGAGGGAGCCCCAGTCACCTGCTGCTCCCTCCAGCCTCATCTGAGCACATCCATCATCCCTCAGCTGTGGCCCAGGGACACTCAGAGCCCATTCCCACGGCCTGGGGACACTCAGAGCCCATTCCCACATGGGCAGAGCAGAACTCCAGCCTGGAATCCCCAAGCCCCTCGAGGGTTGGCTCAGCAGGCTCGAGGCAGGGCCGGGCTGTAAGACAGAGCTCCGCGTCCGAGGGGAGTTGGGAACATCACTTTTTCCGCCTCTAATCAGCTTGTTAGCAGCCTAATAACAGAGCAGGCCTGTGCATTACAACCCTCAACGAGAGGCACAGCCTATTGTGGAGCGGCTGCCTGACAGGCAGCGTTCAGCAGCCCTAAATTATCCCGTGACAAGCTGCAGTGAAGAGGTGAGCAACCTTGCGCATAATCTACAATCATTATCATTTCCATCTTTATTACCCACAGTATGCCAAGCACATTAAGGAGGCTTTCAGGGAGCTTTTGTTTTGCAATAATTTCTTTAAAAACCTGCTTTCTTGTTAGTATCTCCCCTGCCATCTCATCAAAATGGAAATGCTGCAGAAGGCTCCATTTATTTCCTTTAATTCTCCTTCACACTTCCAGCCAGAGAAGGCCTGGTGGGACTTTCTGGTTTAGCCAAGGTCAGAGGTGGCTGGGCAGACTCAGCCTCCTCGAGGGATGGATTCTCTGAGAAGAGATGCTCCAGTGCATGACAAACTCAGCAAAAGCTCCCTCAGCAAACCTTTGCAACAGGTGTGTCCTAGAGCCATGGTGTCAGCAGCATGGGGACACACTTGGGGGATCAGAGAGGGATCCGGGTGCTGGGACACCCCAGGGATTTCCAGGGAACAGCAGCTGGAGCTTTGTTCATGAGAGCAGCGCTGGGCTGGCAGGCGGGAGCTGTTTGCGTTCGACAGAAACGCAATGATTCCTGTTTTGGCTGGCAGGCAAAGAGATTTGGGTCTCATTCATGAGATTTTTGTTCTTTGTTCTTAATCCCTCGCACTTGAGCACGGAGCCTCATCCGGGCTGGCCTCGGTCCCATGGGAACTCAGCACTGGGAACAGGGGCCAGCTGGGCAGCACCAGGTCCCTTTCCATGCAGAAGTTGTGCCCATGACACCCTGGACCTGCCCTGGGGGCTCATCCTCCCCCAGCCCACACAGCAGCAGCCTGTGCAGCATGTTTTCCTACATGGAAAACTTCCCACCCTAATTCCCAAGCTGACGACGCTGCAGGGAAGTTCTCCTCTTGCTCGAGACACCACAGCCTCTCCCAGCCCTGCACACCGGACACCAGCCAGGACTCTCCCCTCCTCCCTTACCTTTTCCGCCGACTGCGACGTCCCAAAAAATATCGGGATGAAGGCTAACCACACAATGCAAGTCGTGTACATGGTGAACCCAATGGGCTTGGCTTCGTTAAAGGTCTCGGGGACCCCGCGGGTCTTAATGGCGTACACAGTGCAGGTGACCATGAGGAGCATGCTGTACCCGAGCAAACAGATGAGGGACAGGTCCGAAATGTCACATTTGAGGATGCCCCGGGCAAAGTGGGGGTTTGTAGTCCGCTGGTCCTCGTAGTCAATGACAGAGTGGGAGGGGTCCACGATGAACCAGATGCAGACGCCGACGAGCTGCAGGGAGATGAGGCTGAAGGTGATGACCAGCTGCGAGGCGGGGCTGATGAAGCGCGGGGCGCTCACCGACTTCTTGCCCTGCTCGAAGATGCGGTAGATGCGGTTGGTCTTGGTGAGCAGCGCGGCGTAGCTGATGCTCATGCCCAGCCCCAGGAAGATGCGCCGCAGCGAGCAGGTGCTGAGGTCGGGCTCGGCGATCATCAGGAAGGTGGTGGCGTAGCAGAGGAAGATGCCCGTGAGCAGGACGTAGCTGAGCTCCCGCCCCGACGCCTTGACGATGGGCGTGTCGTTGTAGCGCACGAAGGTGATCACCACGAACAGGGTGGCGATGATGCCCACGATGGCGATGAACACGGGCACCACGGCCCAGGGCGAGCTCCACTCCAGCTTGATGATGGGGATGGGCGTGCAGCTGGTGTGGTTCTCGTTGGGCCGCTCGTTGAAGTGGCAGCGCTTGCAGTGGAACTCGTCCAGCTGGTACTGGTAGCCGTCGCAGCGCTCGCAGTGCCAGCAGCAGGGGATGCCCTTCACCAGCTTCTTCCTCTCTCCCGGCTTGCAGGGCAGGCTGCAGATGGAGCTGGGCTGCTGGCTCCCGCCCCCAGGCCACAGCATGTTCTCCACCTGTGGGGTAGATGGCACCAGCCGTGCTGAGGGCACAGCGGGCACCTGCTGGGCACGCCTGGGCACAGGGGATGCCCTGCCCTGCTTGGATCTGGTCCATCAACCCATCAGCACATCCCACAAAGGGTCCCAGCCCAGCCTGGCATGGGGCTGGGGAGGTGGTGAAGCTCTCCATTGGCCTTTTGGGAGCATTCAACAACAGGAAACCAAAATGAAGCCCCTCTTTCCCTGAGGAAACCCCATCTGCTCTGGTCTGGCTCCTGTCTCCTGTCCCACCCCCAGAGTCCCGAAGGTGTGGTCACACGTGCTGAAGCACAGTTGTGTACCTGGGGGACACCTTCCCCTCTGCCCCCACCACCTTTGGCTGCCTGGCTTTG
Source organism: Calcarius lapponicus (assembly GCA_039654755.1). Classification (NCBI taxonomy): domain Eukaryota; kingdom Metazoa; phylum Chordata; class Aves; order Passeriformes; family Fringillidae; genus Calcarius; species Calcarius lapponicus. The sequence continues at coordinate 14,362,768 of JBBFKN010000012.1, read as the reverse complement.
CTCCCTTGGGCTCCCAGACTCTCCGTGGTGAGAAGAGAAACCTGCAGGACCTTCCCCTTGGGCCACGCCCTTACCTTGAGGTGCAGGTGGTCTGTCCACTGCCCGATGACTTTGTACTCAGGGGTGGAGTTCCTGATCTGGTACTGGTAGATGTCGTAACGCCCCGGAGCATCTCCATTCTCATTGAACGTCACAGGAGTCCCAGCAATGCCTGTGGGAAGGGGGGCTCAGCACCCACAGCACCCACAGCACCCCCACCCTGCCCCCTGGGGTCCAAGGGGGCTCTGGATTGATGCTCCCCCCTCGGTGCTTCTTCTAAGAAAGGGGGAAAAAGCAGCTTTAAAAGTTAAATCTGGAGATAAACACTAATGAAAGGAAGGAAGAGAAGAATCAAGAGGGGAAAATAAATAAAAGAGACACTGTGGAGGAGATCAGAGGGTGGAGATAAATAGAAATAATAAGGGGACCAGACAGAAAATGTTTATTAAGGAGAAAGGGCAGAGGAAAAGATGCGCTTCCAGGGGAGATCTGAGACAGACAAGGGCAGAGCAGCAGGAGGCAGTGGGACCTCTGCCAGCTGGGAGGGAGGAGCTGGCAGGGGGAGAGGCTGGGCAGGACAGCAGGTGAGGGCAGGGTGAGGGCAGGGCAGCAGGTGAGGGCAGGGTGAGGGCAGGGCAGCAGGTGAGGGCAGGGTGAGGGCAGAATGGCAGGTGAGGGCAGGGTGAGGGCAGGGTGAGGGCAGGGCAGCAGATGAGGGCAGGGTGAGGGCAGGATTGCTGCCGGATTTACACTCCAAAAGCTCTCAGGAGATGTGGAAGCTCAGACCTCCTCGCCTGCTGATCTGCTGCCCTCCCTCCACGCTGCACTCACAGATGGTACCACAAATAAACTGTGGGTGCTGCTGTGTGACCCGCGCTGGGGACAAGCAGAGACCCCAGGCCCCAGGGCCGCTCCTGCCACCACCCCAGGGCACAGCAGACCTGAGAAGTTGACGTTGCGGATGTACTTGAGCAGCTCCACGCCGTCCACCGGGTCCATGCGGGGGCACAGCCCCACCTTGCCGGGGCACAGGTTCTTGTGCATGTTGTGCAGGGCGTGTCCCATGGCGTAGACGGCGTCGATGACGAACTGCACCTTCCCCTCCTGCTCGTACGAGGAGTCCTGGCCGATCCTCTCCCGGTCTGCAGGGACAGGGGAAGGGGGTTCCACCTGCTGCGCCCCAGCCGTGCCCCCCAGGATGTGCCTGCTGCACCCAGAGCCTTGCCAATGAGCCCACCCTGGAGTGGAGCAGCTGGAAATTCCAACCCCGCTCCCAAACCTGCGCACGCAGCCAAGGGACATTCCCTGGGGAACGTCCAGCCAACCTCCTCGTTGGGAGGTTCTGAAAAATGTGGGTGCTGCACCCTGCTGTGCTTCCAAGAGCCCTGGGGATGTCACATCCCTGCGCCACGGGACATCCCTGAACTCCCAGGTCCCCAACAGGATGCAGGCCGGGCTGTGACCGACATCCCAGCCTCACCCCTGCCTGTTTCATCCCTCCTTCATCTCCTGGGAATTTCCACCAGCTCAGGCTCCAGCAGTGGTGTCAAGGACCGCCCACAAAGCATCCATCACTGCCTGCCTGTCCCCATCTCACTCCCAAAGCCTCCTGTCACCCCATTCCCCTCGTCACCCCCTGCCACCCCCTGCCTTGCTGACCCCACAGCCTCCCCGGCTGGCAGGATCCTGCAAGGATCTGGCAATTACCAGTGACAGCTGCCTTCCCCCCTGTCATAACCGCCCCTAATGGGACCACAAACATGTTAATCACTTAGCAGAAGACACCGATTAACGCAGCACGCTGTTAATTACAGCCAAGAGAGCGTCTCCCAGGGGGCACTCCGCTATGGAGAGCCTTGGCCTCTGCCCCTCCATCCCTGCCCCGAGGCATGGCCAGGCATCCTGCCAGGCCTCCAGTGCGAAGGAGGGTTTGCCAGGGAGCTGAGAGCACCACCTCCCTCCTCTGGGGAGGCGCCACATCCTAGAAAGCCACGCCAGGGTGCCCAAAATTAACTCCAGCTCCACCATGCAGGGATGCGCCCTGATGCGAGGTGGGACTCACAGGGACTGCGGGGGACCAAGCACCGTGTGCTGACCTTCCCTCCCTGCTGTGGGGGAGTGGGGTGACGCTCCAGTGAGAGGGGACAGTCCTGTTAGCCGTGCTGGAGGTCCCTGTGCCGGGACCTGTGCCACTGACATGACACTAAAGCGAACTGATGAGGAACTGACCGACAGGAAAAGATGATATCAGGGAGGTGAATTCATAGCCCATCCTTCAAAGTTATAAAAACGCTTTTGGAATGTGGAGATTACTCATGCAAAGCCCGGCAGGTGATCCCTCCTTCCACATTATTGACAGGAGCCATTAATCTTCTCCCTCAACTTCAGGCCCTTCCCCATATTCATCTCCAAAGGCACAGACAGGCCACTCTGTCTTGTCAAGATAATTACCCATTAAAAGAAGAGCTGTAATAGACTGTCCAGGGAGCTGAGCCCATGGGGATGTCACAGCCCTGCCACCATCCACAGCACCGTCCTGCCCAGAGCACACACAAGACCTGGGGCTGGTCCCTTACAGCTCCTCAGCTTCCCTCAGTCACCTCATCCTTGCACGCATCCCAAAATCCAACCACCGCAATAGCACAGGCTGTGGAGGCTGCATTTTCATCCCTGTGCCAAGGCTCAGCAGTGCAGATAAGGAGCCATCCCTGGCGCTGTCCCTCTGTCTGTCAGCACCTTGCCCCCAGCCCCAGCTGCTTTTTTCCAGACAGGAATTAGGCCGATGCACAGAGGGGCAATGTGGAGCAGACAGACAAGGCTTGTTCCCAACCCGGAGACAATAAATCTCTGCCAAGCTCCAATAGAAGAGGGCCACGGAAGGGAGGTGACCTGCTGATTATAATAGCAGGGTCGTGCATCGTTCTACAGGGCTGGTAATTAATTTTCAAGAGCGTGACAAGGCCCAGCGGCCCCCTCGGAGGAGGGACGCAGCTCTTCCCCAGCGGCGGATGAGACGGGATTAGAATCAATTCCCTGCACACCACTGGTCCTGGCAGGACTTAATCAAAATCACTCCCAGCACATCTGTGGGGAGCTGGGGATGGAGAATCTCCAAATCTTGTGGGTGCTGGTGGCACCACCCAGTGCCCCTTGCTGTGTTTTTGGGCTGGGTGAGTCCATCCAGGAGCACGGATGGTCCCTCCACATGGGAGGCTTGTGGCAAACATCTGATGGGTGCTAGGGCTCGTCCCAGGGATAACACAGGCAGCTGGCATCAGGAATTCCATCAGCTCAGCCCTCACCCTCCTCCCAGCCCTCCCATCCAGGAACAGGAGCCAGGAGCTGTCTGGTTCAGAGAGGGATCCTTCGGTTTGGTTTTTGGGGTGGAATTAACTAGCCAAGCTGGCATTTCTTGGCCATGTGGGGCTCTACCCAAACCTGAGAAAAACAGCCCCAAACAGGGCATTTGCATCAGCCCTGCAAGGCAGGAGCTCGTGGATCTGCAGGGGCAGGTGATTTGCTTCACCAGGCGTTAGCTCCCTGCTCTATCTGCCAAGCAATCACTCGGGAGATGGTTTATTTGCTGACAAATTCCGATGATTTACAGACAGCTCCTAGGACATTTGCCACATCGTAGTTTCAGCTGCTTCCACTGACACCGTGGCCCTGAAATATCACCTGTTCAAAAGCTACATCACGGTGGAGATGAGGAGATCAGCACTCACAGGGCCTGCTCATGCATCTCCTGGGGCCGAGGGTTCCGTGACGCTCTGGAGAAGGGTGGGGAACTCTTGGCTACCCAAGGCCATGGCCACAAGCCAGTTTCCTGGCGTGCCCTTGCTGCTTTGCTCAGCTCCCACCCACCCAGATCATCAGCTGAGCCCTTGGGGAATGCCTGCAAGAACAGGGATATGGAAGCACCATCCAGATGGTCCCAGACAACTTTCATGAAAAAATCTTTCCTTAGGATTTTTCCTCCTGAGAAGCTGAGAGGCCTCAGGAACAAAATGTAAACAATGGTTATCTGCTGCTGTGGAATGCAACAGGTGGATCTTTGGCCCATGTTGGATGTTTGTAATTAATGGCCAATCACAGCCCAGCTGGCTCGGACAGAGAGCCGAGCCACAAACCTCTGTTATCATCCTTTGCTATTCTATTCTTAGCCAGCCTTCTGATGTAATCCTTTTCTTCTATTCTTTTAGTATAGTTTTAATTTAATATATATCATAAAATAATAAATCAAGCCTTCTGAGACATGGAGTCAGATCCTCGTCTCTTCCCTCACCCTTGGAACCCCTGTGAACACCCTCACAGATGAACCCTTGGGGAATGCCTGCAAGGACAGGGGTGTGGAAGCACCATCTCGCTCATCCTCAGGGGTGAAAACAGGGGGAAAACAAAACCTTCACCATCCAACTCCGCAGGCACAGCCAGGTCCCTCTGTCTGACGGCACACGGTGGCTTCCAAGACATCCCTCCCAGGGGACAAAGGGACGTGCCAATGTCCCCAAGTCCTGCCACGTCGCAGCCCGCGAGCCGCGGCGCCGTCATCTGTCTTCAGCCGGTGCCAGGCAGGCAGTAAATCTCTCCCATCTCTCAGTAAACATGTCACCTCCCCGCGTCTCCAACCATCACCTGACAGCAGCGCTGTCAGCAAGACAGATCCCCGACTGCCTTGTTTACTGCACCCGTCCCTAAAGCCTCTTTTGGCTGGAAATGACTCAAAATGCACACTGGGGCTTGAGGAGGCATTTGGGAACCTGGAATGGGGATGCCCACCGGGATCAGAAAAACTCACAAGCAGAACCACACCCCCCCTGAGCCCCCAAGCTCTCACTGGTGCATTTCTTGATGCTGCTGCCCTTCCTCAGCGCGTGCCGGCTCAGCTTGCAGTGGAAGTTCTCCTCCCAGAACTCGGCAAACCAGATGTTCCTGCGGTTGTTGTCCAGGGTCCTGCTGGAGAAGTAGCGGTCGAAACCTGCCCAGGGAGAAAGTGGATGGAGGGGATAAATCCCAGGGATGACAGAGAGATGCATCCAACATTCCCAAATTCCTCAAGCAGAGGGGAAGGGAGCTGTTGTGCGAAATGGAGACATCAGAGTGTGGTGGGATTGTGTCCAAAGTGTCACTTGTGCAGAGATGCAAGTGGAAAATCCACTCAGGGAAGATCCTCTGCAAGGCAGAGACTTTCTGGGACTTTGAGAGCAGCAGGACATGCCTCTCTAGGTACGTTGGTGATAAAGGGAGAGTAGGGAAAACATGGCGCATGGAAAATAAGGAGTTGATTGGTGGGCAAACCAGGAGGTCTTTAAAGCCCACAGTGGTTTCACAGCCAAAACCTGCATTCAAGGAGGGTGATCTCACCTCTGACTGAGACCCTCTTGGGCAGGATGGTGACAGAGCCCTCGGCCACCTCCTCCAGGTGCAGGACGGGGGCAATTTTGGAGCCCCAGCTGTCCGAGCCCATCCAGATGAAGTGCCCCGTCTGGTTCGCCCTCTTGGCCGCCTCCAGCACCCTTCTGTGGAAAGAAGCAGCAGAGGCTGGGCCACCAACTCCTCGTCTGGCCCCAGGGCAGTGGGGACAGTGGCACAGTGCTGGTGGCATCTCCTGCTCCAGGCACAACCTGGACATGGACACACAAAATCCAGCGGTGCCACTCAGCTCCCGCACCCCCTGTCCTCCCAGCCCGGGCACACAGGCTGCTTCTCTCATTTCATTTGCATATTTGCTGACTGGTAATTGAATTTCCCCTTAATTACCCAACATTAAGAAAGGAAAAAAAAAGGAAGAGAATCAGGTTATGCCGCAGCAGGCGGGGAAAGCAGTGGCGTGGAGAGCACGTGCCCCCAGCATGGCCAGACCTGGGAGAGGAGCAGCCAGTGCTGCCAGCGCCCAGCATGGAGCTAAACTGGGCTCAGCTGGGCTCAACTGGGCTCTGCTGGGCACAGCTGGGCATCTGAGCAGCAGCTGGAAGCAGAGATGCCATCGGTCCTGCTGAGCATCCCTCCTGGTGCCAGACACTCCTGCACATTCCTCAGTGCCAGCCAGGCCAGGAACCCGGTGGGAGGATGGGAACAGAGCTGTTCCTGGACCTGACCCTGCGGGCTCTGTCTCCCAGGGCTCACTGTCCCCTCGGGGGCTCCTGTGGGTCCCCAGCCATGTGGGAGCAGGGCCCAGGGCAGCTCCATCTCCCCGCGCAGAGCCGAGGCAGGTTATGACTCAGCCCCCACGTCGGAGCTGATCATTTCAAGTCCAGATGGTGTTTGAAACGTGTAATAAGGGAAAAAAGCCATAGAAATCCAGCGGAGTGCAGAGATGGGAAGAGGCAGGCGTGCAGGCTGCTCTGAGCTCATCTCAGGCTGCCCTGGGCTCTGGGCACGTCCATCCCCAGGACAGTCACAGCCCGTGTCCCATTCTGTGACAGCAGCACCTCCAGCTGCCCCTGTGCGGGGCAGGATGTCCCCAGGGCAAACCCAGGAAATTCCCCTGGGATCAGTGATTTACACTCAAACTGAGCCAGGCAAGAATTCCAGCTACAACCTTCCCAGTCTGTCCTTCCCATCTTCCAGGCTCTACAATGCAGGGTCAGGATTATGGAGAACCCCACTCCTGGGCTAAAGGAGGCTGCAGAACCCCCCTGCCCAGATCTGCAATCCCATCTGGATGTTTCCAGAGCCCTGATAACAGGATCTGCCATTTATCCTGCAAGGTAAATCCCTTTTCCCTCTCACCCCCAAGCGATGTCAGCTCCGCAGACATTTCTATTAAGGAAGGAAAAAAGAAACTGGGAGAGTTTGCACATCTGATGTAAACTGATTTAAACTCGCAGTTTACCCACATTTACATAATGTTTGCTGATTAATAAATTAGACACTTAGGAAATCAGGGGTAGCTCCATGTGAATCATTCTGCTCCATAAACAACAGAGCTGCAGCCGCCGCTTCGCCTGCAGAGCAGCTCATCACCTCGAGTGTGGCCACGTCCCCGGCCCTGCTGGGCACAGAGTGCTGGGGAGGTCCCCAAAAAGGTCCCTGAAAGGTCCCCCAGATCTGTTCCTCTGCCATGCTGGGGCTGGGGCTGCTCTGCAAAGCAGAAGCAGTGCCCTGGCCAGCTGGGAGCAGCCCCTGTGTGGTGTGAGCAGCAGCTCATGATATCCAGGGCTGCCAAAACTGATGGGAAGAGGGATTTTCCTCTGCTGGCTCTGTGTGGCTGTGGTTGGATGGCAGCCACTTGCCAGGTGGCCGCTCTGAGTGGGTCCCCACTGCAGACATTCCCTGCCACGCCACACAGTGCATCCTGTCCCCACTGCAGACACATCCCAGTGCATCCCAGTCCATCCCAGCGCATCCTGTCCCCACTGCAGACACACCCCAGTGCACCCCAGTCCATCCCAGTGCATCCTGTCCCCACTGCAGACACATCCCAGTCCATCCCAGTGCATCCTGTCCCCACTGCAGACACATCCCAGTGCATCCCAGTCCATCCCAGTGCATCCTGTCCCCACTGCAGACACATCCCAGTCCATCCCAGCGCATCCTGTCCCCACTGCAGACACACCCCAGTGCATCCCAGTCCATCCCAGTGCATCCTGTCCCCACTGCAGACACATCCCAGTCCATCCCAGTGCATCCTGTCCCCACTGCAGACACATCCCAGTGCATCCCAGTCCATCCCAGTGCATCCTGTCCCCACTGCAGACACATCCCAGTGCATCCCAGTCCATCCCAGTGCATCCTGTCCCCACTGCAGACACATCCCAGTGCATCCCAGTCCATCCCGGTGCATCCTGTCCCCACTGCAGACACATCCCAGTGCATCCCAGTGCATCCCAGTGCATCCCAGTGCATCCCAGCGCACCCCTGCCCAGAGCCCCCTCCACACCTGATGTCGTCCTCGTTGGCGAAGATGATGACGGCGCGGGCGTGCGAGGTCTCCAGGAGCCGGCGGATGATCTTGTCAAACTCCCCCGGCTTGGGCTCCCTCGGGATCTTCACGGACTGGGCCACGCAGACCCCGCCTGTGGCAGAGAGAGCCCCCCTGGCACTGAGACACCGCAGGAGCCCCTGTCCCCTGGGGATGGCCCCTCTCGCCGTGCGGGGCTCCTCAGCCCAACAGGCCGAGCTGGGTTTCTCCAGCACTGAGCACTTCACCACCTCCTCAGGCCAGAGCTCCTGGCCACCTCCCAACACCCTGGGACGTGTCCCCCAGCCCTCCCCTGAGCCCTCCTCCCCCAGGTCACTGCCTTCACCCCTGCTCTTCCCCCAGCTCAGCCCTTCTGCACCACATTCCCTCCCACTCTGTATCTCCACAGCTCCTCTCTGCCTCCCACCTGCTCCTCTGGTACCTGTCACCTTCAGCCACCACTATCACACTCCAAATTTCCCCAGGACAGACACATGGTCCCATCCCAGCAGCTCAGTGAGGATTTTCCAGCCAGTTCCAAGCACCAGCCCCTCCCCAGCCCAGGATTGGCAAAGGGTTCTGCACACAGAATGGTCAAACTCTGGCAGAACCACCCCATGGGAAAGCCTTCACCACCGAGCAGCCAGGCCCTGCAGAAGAGTTTGTTCCCATCTCTGTGGCACTGGCCAAGTTCCAGACCAACTTTCCAAGGAACCATTGCAAAAGCAGGTAATTAAAATTAAAAGAGACAATTGGAAGAGCCCCCACACTTCACTGCTGGGCTCCCAGCCTCCAGCTCCCAAAAGCCAGAGGCCTCCTGCTCCTGCATTTCTGCAGATGCCAATAAAGAGAGAGATGGGAGAGAGAATTAAACATTGTGGGGACCTTCTGGATGTAATTGATGGTCTCAATTTGCATAGTAAATGACACGGCTGATGCCTCCTGCCACTAACAGATCGCAGCTCAAGCAAAGGTCAGCATAATTACCACCAGGGCTGGGAAAGACTCCCAGAGCAGGGCCCTGGAGAGGAGCAGGACAGGAACAGGGTGGGGACAGGCTCCAGGGGACTTCACTCCCTCCTGGGGCTGCAGGGAAACTGGGAAAATTTGGCCCCTTGCAGCCAAAACCCAAGAGAAAGGTGATGTGCTGGGTGCTGAGCAGGCAGGGAGAGCTGCAGGGATGGGGCACAGCATCCCCACCTGGCTGGGGCTTTCCAGGGGTTTTTTGGGGGTTTGCTTTCCTGTGGTAAGAAATTGGGCCAATTTGCTGCTTGTTTCCCATATGGGGAGCCAGATGGATGGAGAGGAGGGAGTTGGATAAACAGACAGATCAGCCAGGCGAGGCGGGCAGCAGCCGGCAGCGCCAGCAGGATGGGAATGTCCCAGCCTGGGGACACTCACCCTGGCCACCACAGAGCCCCAAGCCAGGCCAGGGTGTCACAGCACACTGCCAGGGGCCACCGTGCAGCTTAATTACAGTTTCCATGGCAATCAGTGGAGAAAATCCAACAAAAGCAGCAGTTTGCAAACACTGAAAGCCTTCCAAAAGCCCTGGCAAGGCCAGGCAGGAGTGTGCACACAGGGGTGGCAGCTGGGGGCTGGCACAGGCACACACCTGAGTGCCACCAGGCATTCATGTTAGGGAACATCTCCCCGCACACGTGGCAGAGGAGATGGAACCATAAATAAACAAGAGGTTAAATCGATGGCAGTTCAGAAATGACCGTGATGTTACTCGGCTGCTTCGTTAAATCAAACTAACGAGGAACACAGCTCCTCCAGGTGACAGCCTGCAGGGCCAGGGAGCCCCTGCTTCCCACAGCAGATGCTGACAATGTTTTTATCTCCTTAATTAATGAAAATGTAATCACCAACAGCAAGAAGTCCAGGGTGTCAGGGGGGCAGTGGCCGCGTGGTTTGGGAAGGGGATTTGCCGAGTGATGCTCCCACTGTCTTTGCACAAAAATCCATTTAGTCACAACTCTCCTCTAAAGCCAGAAATCAAAGCGAGGGGTGGCAGCAATGGTGAGGAGGTGAACCACTCTCCCTTCTCCAGCAGGATGGCACAGCACTGCTCCCTGACTTGGGACAAGGGGTGACTCTGGGAGAAGGCAGCAGGGGAGGCATGGGGACCCTTCTCCTCCTCCTCTAGCCTGGGAAATGACCAAAGAGGAGTGGGAATACTGGGGATGGGGGGAACACCCCACAGGCAGCTGCTGGAGGCAGTCTGGGGCCAGGCAGTCGGAGGATGCTCAGATGAGATCCCATGAGTTTCATCACTGGTGCCACAGGACATAGAACACTGGTGGCAAAAAACAGCCTGGAAAACCCAGCCTGAGCCCACTTCCAAACCTCCCCTTCCCACGCTGCCTGTGCCATCCTCAGAGCCTCTGGTCCCGGTGGGATCTCGCCTCCCCCGGGCACGCCTGTTGTCAAACACGGGTCAGGGTTTAATCTCCACCATTACAGCTCGGTGGGAGCGCAGCCACTCCGGCTTCCCCTCTTGATTGCCGGCGCTTAATTAGCTCCTGGCTCAGGGGGCTCTGCCAGCGCTCCCGCAGAGCCTGCCAAGCTCGCAGCAAGCAGGGACCTGGCTCAGGGCGTAAAGCAGGGACCGGCTCAGCCGTGCAGATGTGGATGTTCCCCCACCCCGGGCAGTCCTGGGCACGCCGGGGAGGGATCAGCCCAGCAGCAATGGCATTCCCACTCCCAGCTCCCCTCCTAACTCCAGCCTTCCCCTGAGATCCTGTGAGTGGCGCACTGTCCCTGCCCCGGGACTCATTGTCTGTGTCACTTCAAAGCCTCCAGGAAGCAAATGATCACAGAAGAAGCCACCAGGGCCCTCTGCTGCAGGCCGAAATGCTGAGCTCAAAGCTCCTGCCTCAAGATTTGGGAGTGGCTTTTTGGGGGCGACCTCCTGGTGCAGCCACCGCGAGTAATGAGCCCGGCTGGAACCAGAGAGAGACAGCCAGGGATGTCACATGGGGATGAGCAAACACATCACAAACGTACACCAGGCTCTTCACTAAAAATATGGAAAACTTAGTGAAGGATGAAACAATGGAGGGGGGAAATGGCAGCAAAATTGATCCAGGAACGTGACTAAGGAGTTGGGCTGGGAATGTTCCCCTCTTCCCAGACCCAAGGTGTGGCACAGGCCAGCTCCATTACACAGACATTCATCCCAGCCCTCATCTCCAAGGGCTTGGAGACAGCAGAGACCTCAACCACGCAGAGCCAAAGGGTCCTGGGTGGGCCTATCCGACCACCAAAGTGATGCCACAGGTCAGGGGCAGGGGGAAATGCTGGACAGAGGGGCTGGAGGTGAGGACACCAGGGACACCCTGATGCTGACCCTGCCATCCAGCTGACAGCCACTGCCAGTGCAAGATGCTCTGGGGGAGTAGGATGGATACTGGGAGCAGAATGCACTCAAAACACTTCAAAATGGCTGAAGAAAACACATCCTTTGCAGACTGAACATCTCTGCAATGCTAAAACCCAAAAAGCAGCGCTCTGGTGAATAAGGACTCTCCAGCCACCAGGACAGCCACCAGCAACCACCAGGGGCCAACAGCATCATCGCCAGAGCGACCGCAAACATGGATAAAGATAAAAAGATAAATGAATAAAGATGTAACAGCCACCCAGGTCAGCCTGTTGTGGTAGCCCAGGGCCAGCCCCAGCTGCAAGAATAACCCATCTCCAGGGCGAGTTTCCTCCCCGCATCGCTGTCGGAGGTCGCGCTGTGCCTCAAGCAGAACCGTTTTCCACCGCGCTGCGAAGCTTCAACGCGAGGCTCTGCTAAAAATTGAAACTGAAGGTCAAGTTGATAATGCATCAGAAAGCAAACAGCTTGAGTGCGAGCTTCTAACGACAGCAATGAGCATTATTGCCTGATGGAAATAAAACCCGACTCTGAAGGCTCGGGCTTGGCATGAGAAATGAAGCAGAGCGCTGTGGGGAGGAGAGCGGGAGCTGCTCACCCTGAGCCGGGTGGGTGAGGAACCCCTGGGCACAGCCAGCGTGGGGGGCTGGGAGCAGGGCTGGGGTTGTTCCCCTGGCATAAATACCCCCACGGGGAATCTCCAGCGCTTGACAGTGCCTGGCACAGGCCAGATCCTCGCTCAGCTGGCAGCCCCGTCCGTCCCTCTGACAGGCTGCAGGCCCCTGGCAGCAGTGACAAATCACAGGGTCCTTTAGGCTGCTGGAGAAATGCAACTGAGAGCCAGGAATACCCCAGAGATCCTTCACCCCTTCCCAATGGATCTGTGCTTGTGGAAAGGTGTCTGGTGCCAGCAGAGCCCTTTGCACAGGGGAAGACAAAGAGGTGAAGTGGGCAGAGCCTGGCTCTTCCTCCAGCCTGGCATTGCCACCACAGATGGCACGGCTTGGGGGGGTTAAACACATAAAATAAAGCAGAAAAAAAAGAAAAAGCACACTTTTTGGTCCAGCCTCACCATTATTCATGTCTATGGCTCTACTTCCATGGGCAAAGCAGTGTGGCTGACACCCCACATTCGCTCCCAAGAGAGATGCTCCAGGGAGCAGCTCAGAGCCCACCCAGGGCCCCACAGACAGCTCCCACAAATCTCCACAGTCCTGCAGCGTGTCAGGGCTGCAGCATCACCGCTGGCACCCCACGGGCTGCCCTCACACTGCAGGCACCGTGGAAATCCGCTTTTTGATAACTAAATTATCACTAATGCACATAATCGCCAGGTTATGTGGATACCCAAATTACAGGACTGCAGCAGCCCCGGATTAACACGTGGCTGCTCTGGCTCCCTGTGCACTCCTTTACTCTGCAATTACGCTGTCAGATCGTTAACATCTGGTTAGAGGAGCTCGTGGTAACCGCAGGTATCTCAAAGGAGAAGAGCTCACGCCGCAGCAGGACCACCAGTCACAACCAGCACGCCTTACTGGTGCTTGGTGGAGGAGGAGCGTGGGTTTGAATCGTGCCTGTGCAGACCCTCAGCTGTCCCACAGATCCCCTGGCGGGGCTGCACCCATGGATGGGGCAGCAGAGCATCCCCAGCCCCTCCCCAAACCTGCCAGGCACCGTCACACACACCCAGCACAGCCCCTCTGCACCTGCAGCTCCCCACATCCCCTGCAGCCGCCCCTCCGGAGCCTCCCCACGCACTGCTCCTCGAGAAGCCACAGCCCCGTGAAAAATATTCCACTTTCCAAGTGAGAATCCTGAAGAGCAGCTCCCAGGTTGGATGCCCAGATGGGTTCCTCTGCATACTAAAAGCACAGCCGGCTCCGGTGCCAGGGCGCGCGCGACAGACGGAATTAACGCTGCTCCTATTTATAGGGCTTTGATTAGGAGCTCGTCACCTCCAAGTTTTTATTCCCTTTATCCATTTATAAGGCCATAACGCAGTTTGACTGGCTCCGGATAGGCCGGTGTCCCACCGACTTTGCCAGAACCTAATGTGCCATTCAGACACACTTAAGCCTGTAATAAGCAGCAGCCTGCGCCCTGCAGGGGTTTAACTGTCTCAAAAAAAACCCTTTAGCTCCCATCCCACCCCGTGCTGGGGTGATGCCAGACCCCAGTGCCGTGCCAGCCCCTCCGTGGGGTCCCTGGGCACCTCTGCTTTGTGGTAGCAGCACCCACAGCAGCCATTCCCAAGGCTCCTCACCCATCCTGGCGTTGGTGCTCAGGTCCCCACGAGCTCCTGCGCTGCTCCCAAGGCTGCTAATCCCCCCTAAGCATCCCAGAGCTCCCGTCAGCAAAACGCTTTCTGCCTCCAGACAAATCCTCCCAAAGAGTTTTGCTGAGCACGGACTTTCTGCCTGTCCAAAGCCCATAGACAAATTAAAGCACCTGCCCTGGGGGATAATTCCACTAAAATTGGGCGCAGCTCGTGCTGGTGCCAACTTGATTTTCTGTTAAAACCTGGGAGTATTTGTAAAAATCTTGTCTTCTGGAAGGCGCCCAGAACTGTGGCTCAGGCACAGAGGGAGGGGTGAGACCAGCTCGGCAGAGCTGAGGAGCAAAGAGTGGGATCTCGAGATGCTTCCCCAAAGCAGCCTGCAGGGCTGGAGGCAGCCCAGGACTGCTGGTCCCAAGCCTTGCTGGAAAATCTGGATCCTTGTTCGGGCAGCCCCAAAACCCACACTGCTCCAGGGCCATCCCCCAAAGCACAGCATCCATCCCAGCTCAGCCCAAGGAGCCCAGCCAGACACATCCCTCCGTCCCGTCCTTTTCTCCTCCTGTCTCAGCTGATCCCATCCCGGGAGAGATCCACTCACCATCCTCCCTGGACTTCTGGATGAAGGCCTCCACCCCGCTTTCACCGTAGCTGCCCTCAGAGGCCAAGGTGGAGACGTAATTCCACTTGAGGGCTTTGACAATGTCCACCATGGCCTGGGCCTGGTAGGTGTCCGAGGGGACGACGCGGGAGAAGAAGTCGTAGCGGCTGTTGTCGCTCAGGTCCGGCGCCGTGGAGGCGTAGCTGATCTGGGGGATCTGGGATGGAGGAGGGAAAGGCACGGGATCAGGGGAAGGAGGTGATGATCTCCACCCCGCAGCCATGCCCACGGCGCCAAAGCCTTGCTCTGGAGCAGAGGGAGGTGAGAACTGAGGGTGAGCACGGGGTAGGTGGAGCGTGTGCCGCCATCAGCTGCTCCAAGGGACATCGGGGCTTGGGGACCACCTGCAGCTCAGGAACACCCAGCAGGACCCCAAAAGGGTTTCTGGAGAATCCAGTGTGGGAGAGACCAAAGGAAAAAAAACATAATTCTGCCCTGGCCAGCACTGCCAGGGTCTCCCTTTGGCTTCTTCCCCAGGAAGGACAGATCCAACCCATCCTGCCCCCCCTCCACCCCCAGCCCTAAATAAGCCCCTTAAATTAACCAGAGCCACTGCACCTCTCCCTGCACACTGGAATGATTTAGCACCGCAGGATCAGGCGATGTTTAACACTTACACAGCACTTTCCATTTCCAAAACGCACCACACATCCTCATTTATCTTAAAGATGGAAAAGGCTTATTAAATTATCAAGCCCAGGTTCTCCCCGCCAGCTGTTGGAATCCGAGCTGGTGTAATAAGCCCCAGCCACCTCTCTGGGAGCCCAGCTGGGAGCTGCAGCCCAGGGATGAGGTGTGCACCAGGGCTGGGTGTCCCAACCCTGCTGGCCCCACTCCATTCCCCTCCAGGCCTGCATCTCCCAGTTCCTCCTTTGTTTCTCTGCGATTTCCCCTCTCCCACTCCTGCCTCTCTCTATTAAATGCGATTCTGGTGCTATAAACCCACGACTGCACCTGAATGCTAAAAGGCCCCTGGAAAGGAGCAGCCACCCTTCTACCTGCCTGCAAAACAGGAGATGAAAAAAGGGAGAGATGAAGCAGGAGTGGGAGAGGGAGAGGAAGGAATCTTTATCAAGGCACAAATAGGATTACTCCCCGTGACAATCTGCTTTGTGCTCCGTTCCGAGGGGCTCTGATCTGCTCGTTGGGGATCTCTGACTGGAGCCGGTGCATGAGACTCCATTAAAATTCTTCTCAGCAGGTGAGGAGCTCGCCTGGCAATCGCTCATCCTGGGGGGAGCAGGGGGGCTGCTCCCTGCACAACCCCTCTTCCCCTTCCCTGCAGGAGGGACACAGCCTCAGGATGGAGGCAGTGCCCACAATGTGCCCACAGGGGTAGTGCCCACCTCAAAGGTGGGATTTGGGGGCAGGGATGCACCCCTGCCCTTCCAGAGGGTCCTTTCCTAATGATTCTTCCCCTGCCCAAGTGTTTTGGTTTCACCTCTTCCACAGAGCACTGGAGATGGAGAGGTCCCAGCTATTCCCCAGGCCACTGCCATCCCACCCAAGCTCCAACAGCCTGGATTAACCCCTGGCCTGCCCATCCCGCTCCAGCCTCAGCTGGAAAGCAAAGCCCAGAAAATACCTGTTGATCCACAGGCTATGGAGTGGAAGCTGTATTTTAATAAACAAAAGGAAAGGGCTTTTTCCCCTCGCTCCTCTGCCTCGGATGAAAGTGAAAATAAAATACCAGTTCCCAAATGACCATTTCATAGATTTCTTCTGCCTTTTCCCCCCTCTGCCTTTTTGATAGCCCAACTCCTGGCACCAGCTATTTTCCCAGATAAAAGACAAAAGTCCTTTTAGGTACATAAAAGCAAAATGCAGGCAGGGAATTCAAGGTTCTTAGAAAGAAGGATGCAGTGGAAGAGGGAGCTGGAAACATCTCTCAGCTGCAAATTTGCTGCACTGGTGGTCCCTTGTCTGGCTCATCTCCAGCCTGGGACAAACACTCCTGTGTTGAGGAAATTAGTAGGAGCAGCTCTCCTGCACCCCAAGAGTTCCTTGTCCCACCAGGAACAGGCAGTGACCCCAGGGCAGGGGGTAAACCTCCTTCCTTCTCTTGTTTTGAATCAAAAATCATCACCCAGAAGCACCCTGAGCCTGGAGAAACATCCCTTGGGATGATGGGAGCCAGGGCTGGAGATGTCATCCTGCTCCTCCAGGGTCAACAGACTGGTGTGACAGACCTCAAATGCACTGGGGAAGCTGCATTTGCTGCCCTCCATTATCACCCACCATTAATGGGGCTCAGGAGCTGCTGTGGCGTTTTCTCCACCAGCAAGAGACAGAATCCCCCCAGGCTGGGAAGAATTAGGCAAAGGTGGCGATTTCAGCACATCCCAGCTCAGGCTTAAACCATTGATGCCAACATCAGCCTGAGCAGGCAGGAAGAACCAAAAACCAACCAAAAACCAACCAAAAACCAACCAAAAACCAACCAAAAACCAACCAAAAACCACTGCAGAGCCAGAGCTGAGCACACTGGTCAGGAGCACCCCACAAGCAGCGGCTCCTGCACCAACCCCCCCATGCCAGATACAGGGTCAGGAGCAGCTAATTCCCTCCCTATAATTATTAATTTCATGCATATCTTATGCAAAGCCCGGGTTCGCCGACAAGATGGAATTGATTTAATTAGAATTTCCATCACCGAGCCATTTGGATGGCAGCTTTTAATTAGGGAGAGCATAAAGCACCGCAGGGGCTGGGGCAGGGAGGGCCTGAGCGGGGCTGCTTGGAACTCAGGGCTGGCATGGAAGGAGCTGCAGCCCCATCCTGCTGCCCCTTCCCTGGGCACGGGGTCAGGCCCAGGATGCAGCCCTTGGCATCTCCCTGGAGAGGGAAAAAGCAGAGCTAAAACTCCAGGAAGCACAGCAGGCACAGGAGGATGCTGTCCCTGGTCCCTGCCACTACCTGTCCCAGGCACCCCTCAGGGCTGGGGGCTGCCCAGGGGAGCCAGGCAGCTGCAATTTGTTTCAATAAGCCCAGTGAAGAGCAAGGAGATGAAGTGGCAGCAGCGGGTGATGAATCAGAGCATCCCCCGTTCCCGTTCGGTGAAGGTTATTTACCTGCTAAGTGGGGATGCCCCGAACCCCTCCACCCTGCTGCCCCCATGGCCTCGGGGCACCCTACCACGAGCCAGGGGGCTCAGCACTGCCAGGAGGGGCTCAGCACTGCCAGGAGGGGCTCAGAGCCAGGGCCTGACCCAGCTCTGCACCTGGCAGCCCCAGGCAGCGCAGCCTCGTGGGGCTGCGGGTGCCGAGCGCCCGGCTGCAGCGCGGGCAGCGCCGTCCTCGGGTGAATTATTCATGTTGTACAACAGCCCCGCGCTGCAGAGAGCGCCTGCACTCACTGCCACGGAGAGGAAACAGCCGCCTCAAAGTGCCTGGCACGTGTCAAAGCCGTCCTCTGGCTGCTCACCCCACGCTGAGCGCTTGCGCTCCGACTTGTCACAGCTCGTTCTGGATGGGGATGAAAAATGCACCTCAGATCCCTTTTAGGGGATCCCATGTGCATGGATTCCTTGACACCATCACCGCTGCGGTGGTTCAGGAGCCGGTGGGTAGAGCTGGGGCTGGAGAGGCAGCAGCGAGGGCTGGGAAGGAGCTGGAAGGTGCCAGAGCGCTCTGGCACTGACGCCAGGGAGATGCAGTCACACAGAGCCCAGAGCACGGATTTGGGGAAAGGATTTTCTGCAGGCAGAGCGACGAGGAGTGATGAAACCAGCTTGGACAGAGGATGCCGCATCTGCAAGTTGTTCCACTGATGTACAGCTTTAATTAGGAGGCGGCAGCTAACGAAGGACCCGTTATTTATTTATGTAGTGCAGGAGCGACAAAAGCCCTGGCAGGGAGGAGCAAGGCCAGCCCAGGGGGAAGGGCTGTGCAGGGGATGGAGCAGGGAGAGGTGCACAGGATGGAGTGTGGGATGGGACAAGGGACCACAGCAGGGAGAGCATCGTTTTGAGACAGGAACAGCCACCTGCAGTGTGCTCATGGCCACAGGAGAAAAGGGGGGAAACTGGGGGGCTGCTGTGCTGGACTTGAGTGGCCTCCTCACCTTGGTGGAGTGCCATTCACTCTGTGCTGCTTGTTGGATATCCTGGAGCCCTTTCAGAGGTGCTGGAGCCTTCCCAGATGTGCTGGAGCCCTCCCCAGGAACCACCTGAGCACTCCAGAAACCAGAGCACTCAGAGGGCACTCAGAACACCCCGCAGGGTGTTCCCAGCACTTTCTGCCAACGTCCCCGTGCTGGGGGAGCACCGAGGGGGACAGGAGGGACACAGCAACACAGGGCCAAGTGGGAGCAGAGCTCCAGCAAGTGCCATGCCCCAGGGAATGGGCAGAGGCAGCTGCCTGTGCCCCAGGCAGTCAGTGCTTTGCTGAACCCCGGAGCAGAGTCACCTACGCTTAAAGGTCAGCGGCGGCGTGAAATGGAAGTCGCCTTATTCTCATTTTAAGCATGTCCCTGCCATAAAAGCAGTGTTTGAATAACAAAGAGCAGCAGCAGCACTCGGGTCATGGCGGGGGGGAAGAGCCTCCAGAGCCCCCAAACCCCCAGCCCCGGCCTGCTGCAGGAATGGCTGTGCCCAGACATGGCCCCAGCCCCATGGGAATGGTGTCCCTGTGCTGGGACCACCGAGGAGGGCACCAATCCCCCCACTGGGATTCCCTGCTCTCTAGGAAAGACTGAGATATTCCTTATTCTCTCTCCCAAGGGGTTTTGAAGTCTCCATCCTCTCTACCTGTTCATCCCCCCATTTGCATTTCTTCCCTGCCCCGTTGGGCTGGGATCAGCTCTGGGTTAAAGTTCTCAGGGCTCAGGATGCACCAGCAGCAGCAGCAGTGCCTGGCTGCTCAGCTGGGGCCGGGCTGCACCTGAGCTCAGTGACATCCTTCTGAACAGGTCACACCTCTTTGCCCAAGTAACAAAACTGGAGGAGAAGGTTGAGGGGAAAAAACAAAAGAACCTAGAAAGACTTCAGTTGCCCCCGACTATTCTGACTGTCACTCTCCTGCCTCCTTCACCACTTCCAGCCTCCCTCCTCCTCTCCAGAACAAGTATTCAATCTTTTTTGTCTTGGCAAATAGCTTTTAAGTTCCTCCCACTCCCTCTAATTTATATTATTTTAATTATTGAATAGCCCTCTCACTCGTCGCCTGGAACATTAACACGTTTTTTAAAAAAAAAGGGACCCAGAAAAATCAAACTCCATCAGCGATCTGGTTCTTCCGTCTTCACTAACAGCTTCCAGCCCTCCCAGGAGGGGACCCGGCTCTCAGCATGCCGGGTTGGCAGAAGAAGAGGAGGGGAAAGACAGAGGGGGAAACAACACTAATCCTGCAGAACACAGGCGTTTCAGGGTGCTGGGAGAAGGCCAGGATGGGATGGGGCCCCCATTGCCACTGGAGGCACAGAGTATTTACATTTCTCCCTCATTTCTGCAGAGGGACCCTTGTTCACACACTCTGCAGCCCACGGATGTGGTTGTGGATAAATAAATGTACAGCAAGGGAGAAAGGAATTATCAACTCCTCGGCATTCCTGCGGCTGGCACAGAGCAGGAGGAAGAGCCCCACTCATCCCACCGCAGCCTGAGCACCTCTGGGACTGGTGGCACAGGACAAATGTCCCCAGCCCGGCTGATGTCCCCTTGGACTGGAGCAGAGCAGCCCCAGCTGTCCCTTGCCATCGGCCATCGCTGCCTCCAGCCCTCTGGCTCAGGTGGGATGTACATTTTGGGGTATAACCCACACCCCCGAAGGAGCATCCCCCAGAACCAGCACCAAACCCACCCTCAGCCCACCTCCCATCCAGCCCCCGCCACGGGGCGGGAGCACCAGCACCACAAAACCGGGGGAGATGAGACAAAAATCCTCCTGCTCCGAGTGTCGTCACCGGAGAAGGGATGGAGGAAGGGATCCCCAGGGACCCGGGGGAGGCAGGAGAAGCATTTTAACAGCACCAGCTCTGCCTCCTCCCAGCTGTGGAGGAAGAGGCACACAAGGAGGAAAGCTGCCAAAGCACCCGCGGGGGTTTTGCCGAGGGGTTCCCTCCACCTGGCCGAGCCCTACCTTGAAGAGCCGCAGGATGTTGGCCACCATGATGGACACGGAGCTGCCCGAGGCGCCGATGACGCCGACCACCCGCTCTGGCTTGGTGATGATGGGGGGTCCCCCGCTGACACAGCGCACCTCGGTGCTGTCCTTCTCGATGAGGGCCTGCACGAAGGTCAGCGACTGCTCCAGGGCGTGCGTGTCCCGCGAGCACGTGTCCAGGATGCGGGCGCCCAGCGTGATGTTGGGCAGCAGGTCGGGGTCGTTGTTGATGCGGTCCAGGGCGAAGAGCATGGCCTCCAGGCGATGGATGCCCTTCTCCTTCTTCAGCTCCCCGCAGGCTTTGCCCTCGGCGCCCCGGCCGTGCACGGGGAAGAGCCCCCCGAGCGTGATGTCGCCGTCGATGCGGATGGAGTTCATGTGCGGGTAGCCCTGGCCTTTGGGCTTGGCAGCACCCCCGGGCGCCCACCCCCAGCTCCAGGCACTCAGGAGGAGGCAGAAGGACAAACGCTCCATGCAAAAGTGACCCCCGCTCATCGCCAAGGCCGTGCTGGGGCAGAGCTCGGGCCGGGAACGCGGCGCTCAGGGGGCCGGGCTGGGCTGGGCGGGCGGCATGGCTCCGGAGGGATCCCGCTCCGGCTCCGTCAGCGGCGCCCCGCGCTGCTGCCGGCCCCGGGGGAGCAGCGGGAGGTCGGGATGCAGGAGGGTGCTGGGGTCTGCATGGCTACACCAGAGAGGAGAGACAGCAGCAGAGCCACGAGCCCTCGCAAAGCTTCGGGTCCTTCCTCCGGAGACCTTGGAGGGATGGGGAAAAGGGAAGAGAAAATTAGGCAGAAGCAGGAGGAAGACATTGGCTGTTCCAGGCTTTCATCAGGGACATGGTGGAAATGAGCACTGGGGATTATTGCAAAAAATAGATTTGGGGCCTCGGGGACACTGCCCCACAGAGCAGCACAGATCAGTGACCAGCTCAGAGGGGGCCCTGTCTCTTCTTAAGGGAAGCGAGAGGGTGTCCCAAGACAATGCTCAGAGTGCAGCAGACCCCACACACACCCCAGCCCTGCTCCCTGCCTATCCTAAAACACCCCTACTTTTTCCCAGCAGGTTTTTCAGTCACGTTCCACAAGCCCACTTGTCTGGAGCCCCACAAACTGAGGTCTGCATCCTCAGCTACAGCCAGGCACTGCCAAAACCCAGCGCTCCAGATCAAGTCACAGCCCAAAGCACTGCGCTCCTGCCGCTCTCCCTTCAGGCCGCCGATTCCTGAGCCAGCAGCTGCTTCCGTTATCGACGGCTTCCAGCAGCAGATATCGACAGCACCTGAGCTGTCCCTGCCCCAGCAGCACAGCCCCTGCCTCAGTTTCCCCCCGAGGCAGGCTCGCCCTCATGCCCATCGCCGCCGTCGTCTCCCAGCAGCCGCTGATGGATGCTGAGGGCAGCGCATGATTAATGCAGGCACCAAAAGCAGCAAGGAGCCGAGCAGGCAAATGCATTCCCCAGGCAGGACGAGCAGCAACAGTGAGACCAAGGAAACGGCTTAAATTAATCTCAGCTCAAGCCCAGAGCCGGCACCCAAGCTGGACAGAGTCTCACCAGCCCCAAGGGTGCTCCCGCTCTGCAGCCATCCCGGCCAGGAGGACCCTGGCTTCAACTCACCTCCATAAATTATGCACCTCCCCGCCCGCCGCAGCCGCTTGAAGGCCCATCTCCAAAGCGATTCTGACAGCCAGGGCTTTTAAGGAACCAGAATTACCCGGTGCCCAGCTCTGTGCTTCCAAAGGCAGGAGGTTGGGAATGCTGCAGCAAAACCCCCGCCCCAGCCTGCTGGGAGAGCCCTGCTCGGATGGGGATCAGAGACAGGGATCAGACCTCTCCATGGTCTTATCCCACCCCACACATCACCAGGGGGCACGGAGCAGGAGAATGTGGCTCCTGCACGGCCTGGGAGCGGGTCAGGCTCTGCCCCTGCTGGGGAGGAGGAGGAGGATGAGGAGATGAAGGGATGCTCAGACACCACAGCTGCCTTCAGAGCCCCGCACCAGCCAAAAGCAGGTCAGCTCTCCCACCCTCATCCCCGGAGCTGCAACACTTCTGCCCATCAAAGGTGGGATGCTCACACCATGGACCTGCTCCCAGGAAAACCCTCAGAGCCCACGGCAGCTCCCGCAGAGCTGGCAGTGCCCCCAGAGCCCACTGCCTTTCCCTTTCTTCTTTTAAGCTTTTCCCTCTCTGTTCTCTCCCCTTTGTGGCTCCTTTGATCATATAATCTGAACGAACTGAAGGTAAAAATATCACGGCAGGCAAGAAGAAAGCACAAATAACGGGGAGAGGAGGAGGGAGCTGGTTCGGATCCCTCACGGGGGAGATGGAGCCGGAGTTACCCCGTGAGCCCCTGCTGCAAACGGCCCAGGAAGGGGTGACAGGTGAGCACCCCTGTCCCCTCCACCTGCCCCCAGCAGCTCCTCAGCCACACACAGGTCACTGCTCCCACACAGCCCAGACCTTGGTTCCACCATGCCTGAGCCTCTCCAAAGCAGCTGCTCCATCAGGGGCACATCTGGAGGGAGGTGCACATCTGGAAGAAGACACCTGCCTACAGCAGGTGCTCACAGAGCAGGGAACATCCTTACCCACACACACCGGGCAGCGAGGGGCCACAGCCACCCTCCTGTTCCACCTGCACGGCTCCACAGGGGCACCACGAGCGTGGCAATAACAGGGTGGGATCATCACTCAGCGTGGTGCTCACCCCAGCCCCGAAGGAAGGAGAAATTCTGCTTCCTCCTACTTCCACCAGCCCAGCATCGGCGAGGACAGAGCCCCCCCATCGCCCTCATCCCGGACCTGGATCTGGGAGGTGGCACAAGCACCAAGCAAACCGAGATGTCCCGGGTGTGGGTCATGCCCTGCCCGAGCCAGGGCGGGCTGAGCAGAGCCAGGGCGGAGGGAGCCGGGACAGGCAGAGCCCGGCGGCTCCCGGCACCCCGGACACGGGGCCGGGCAGCACGGTGGCATCCTGCCCCCCTCTAGCGGTGGCCACCGGGCCACCGGCATCGCCGGGCACGGAGGGCCCTGGAAGGAACAGGAGACGGCTCAGCTGGGCTGGCGAGCCCCTCTCGGGGCCATCTGGTCTAGTGAAAAGTGTCCGTGCCCATTTCGAGGGCTGGAAGTGGGTGAGTGTTAAGGTCCCTTCCAACCCAAACCATTCTGTGGTTCCATGAAATCAAACTCTGATTTAAAATTCCCCCGCATCACAGAGATCTCCTGCTGCAAAACCCTCTCCAGCGCCGGAGGAGCAACCAGCCACCCCAGGCATCACCTCTGTGGCTCCTTCCCACAGCTCCTCCCGCTCGTCCCTGCAAGCACTGCCCGGGCTGGACTGTGGTGGACACACTCTGGACAGACCCCGCTCCCCAGAGCTCTGCCTGCAGCAGGATCCATCATCTCCCAGTTCAAAGCCAGAGCATTTTCTGGGGCTCGTTAAAACCCAGCAGAAGCTGAGCTGGTTACAGCCCAGGAGATGCAGCAATAATCAGCCAAAAGCACCCAGCACTCACCTGCACCCATCCCCAGCTGCCAACGAGCCCAGCTCCACCAGCACCAGAGATTCCAGCCCAGCCCTGGCACTGGGAGGGCTGTGCCAGCTTAAGCCACACTGGTTCCTACCAGCTCCGCAGCATCTTTTTGAAAATCAAGGCTATTTCTTTCCCCACCTGCTCTTCCTCCAGCAAGCAGGGCCAGCCAGCAGGCAGCACAATATCCCAATTAGTGTACACTCACTCTTCCTGCTTGCAAGCAGCCACACAGTACTTCACTTGGCTCTTGGTCTTTTTAATTGCAAAAGCTCCATGAAGTAGAGCAGAATTGAGATGTGGACAGAGGGAAGGGATGCCAGGTTAAGTTCTCTCCCGACACGCAAAACCTTAAGTATTCAGGTCCAGTACCCCGGCGTCCGCTCGGAGGAGCAAGGCCACGGCTCAGCAGGGAGCAGAGACCCCAGATTGTGCCATCCAACCCCCCCCAGTGAGCTCCAAAACACAGCCCCTGCCCCAGCAACCCCTCGATCGATGCATGAACCGACAGCACAACGCTCGCACAAGCCCGAGCCCGTCACCGAGGTGCCAACTCGTCCTCTCTGCAACCAGGTCCTGCCAGCACCCGGCTCAGAGCCCCATGGTGGGGAAAAGCTGGGTATGACCACCCACCTCAGTGCTCTGGAGCATCTCCTGAAGGATGCTGAAGTCCAACCAAAAGTGCTCCCGTAGGGCGCAGATGAGATCCAGGGAACATTTATCACACCATATTTATATACGTCCTTAACTGCAGCAAGCCCTCTCCTTCCTCCTCCCTCCCGCTGCCAAGCAGGTCAGGGCTAATCCCTCACTTTGAAGGATGGGATGGAGCGAGCAGGGGGGGAAGGCGAGCAGGATCCAGCCCCGGAGCAAGCGGAGAGAGAGCAGCAGCTCACCTTGCGGGCGGGCGGCGCGAGGCGTCCGCGGGCAGCCAGCGCAGAGCTCCAGCGGCCGGGAGGGAGGGAGGGAGGGAAGGAGGGAGGGAAGGAGCCGCCGCCGGTCCCCGCTCCTGCCACGTGCAGCAGAATCCCGCAATTAATTTTTTATCGCCATCTGCAATTTGGGACGGCGCTGGCTCTGAGCGAGAGCATGGCCTGACTGCCGGTGCCCGGCGGTGCCCGCGGCGGCGCGCGGTGTCCCCGCTCCCCATCACACCCACGCCCCGACACTGCGGTCTGGCAGTGCCAGCCCTTGCCCACACCCCTCCGGCGGTGACTCCAGAGACCCCCATCCTGAGCCGGGCTCGGTGTGGGGCCACCCAGGGAGCTGCAGGGAGGAAAACCCTCCTTGAGATGCAGTGCCCAGGAGGAAGAGCCGGTGCCCGCAGCGGGCACGAAGCCGGGGAGGGCGGCAGGCACGGGTTCACGTATGTTATAATTAGGACCTGCCACTTCTTCAAGCCGTTGCCTTTCTGGGAAGAGCTGGAAGGGGGTGGCTGAGCTGACAAATCCATCCTCCTCCCTGACTGATGCCAAAGTTGAAGCACGTGATGCTCTTTTTCGGGGAGCCGTCGGGCTGCTCCGCGGGGCGATGCTGGCCCCTGGGATGTGGGGCCAGGCCACGGCTCCACTCGAGCTTGGATTCCCATGGGAAGATTCCCTTGACGCTGCTCCGACACGCCGGGGTGCAGCTCAGCACCCCTAAACCAGTGCCTGATGCCGTCCTCAGAAGGGCTTTGCCTGTAGCCCCCCAGCCTGGGGCAGCTGGAGCCACCACTGCCCAGGGGGACCCTCTGCCATCACAGAGGGACCACCCCCACCGGGAGCACTGTCCCTCCAGCCCGGCCAGGCTGGCCACAGTCAGGAGGGATCTCTGCTGGCCACAATCAGGAGGGATCTCTGCACATCCCATCGGACCGAGCCCCCCAGCACAGAAGTGGCAGGTCACACAGAAAAGGGTCTTGTCCCAGCTCTCCCCCCGACAGCCTTGCCCGGCACATCCCCAGAGCATCCCCCCGCTGCCTGATGCAGATAAACGCTGCTTACAGGGCACAAACGCGGGGAAGGAAAGGAGCTTTTTCTTTTGGCAGTTCTCGTGGTGTTTTCTCGAGCTCCTCGCTGCATTCAACAGATCAGCTCCGCTCCTTCTCTTCCATCCTTCCATCCCTCCGCCCCTCCCCGAGCCCTGCCCGGGGCACACGGCCGCTGCCGTGGGCTCCTGCGGGGACCGCCAGCCCTGCCTGGTGCCACCCCCGCCGAGCCCCGAGCCACAGGTCACCTGCAGCGCGATGGCGATGGCAAAGGCGGTGACTCACCCGCAGCCTCTCCGTCGCAGCCGCCGCCGAAGGCAGCGGGCATCCCCCAGCGCCGGAGCAGCCCACGGAAAATCACCCGGCTGGCAGAGCACGGCAAACTCATCACACCGAGGGGAGGAGGAGGAGGCGGAGGAGGAGGAGGGCTGGCGGGGCTGCACACGGGCAGGCAGTGGGAGAGTTCTCCGGTTTTTTCTCACGGTTGCCAACTTCCCCAGCGGCTCCCGACGCCTCAGATCCGCTCGCCCGGAGAGCGCCGAGGAGCGGGAGAACGCTCGGGAGAGGAACCCGACCCCGGGGGTGCCTCCGAGGGGTCGCTCCGGCGCCGAGGAAGGGTCGTACCCTCCATAGCCCCTCCGAGCCGGCAGGGGAAGCGCCTTCAGCCCTTCGCCGCTCTCCGGCCGCCCCTGCCCTGCCCTGCGGCGGCTCTGCGGGCGCTGCCCGCTGCGGCGAGGCGAGGGCAGCCCCCGCCGGCGCCTCGGCCACGGGCACGGCCACCCGCCCCTGCCCGCTGCCCCTGCCCCGACCCCTGCCAGCCCCCTCCGACCGGAGCAGCCCCCAGCTGCCCTCCCGGAGCCCTCGCCGGCCAGCGGGCACCTCTGGGGACAAAGGTGGCAGCTTGGGGACCGGGGCAAGGGGTGCCCTCCGCGCCCCTGGCGGGGGGAGCAGCGGGGCGAGCGGGGGGCAGCGCTCCGCAGTCCCCAGCAATGAAGAACGCGATGAGTGGGAGAGGGGGGAGCGCTGGGGGTTCCGGGCTGCAGCCCCCGCTGTCGCAGCCCCCCCAGCCCAAAAATAGAAGGAAAGGCGGAAAATTCTCCGGAGCGTTGTGGAGGGGGGGGAGCGGCGAGGCTGCAGGGAGGGGGAGCGGGGGGCGCTCCAGCCGCGGGGACACCGGGATGCTCCCCCCGCGCCGCCCGCACTTACCCGCGGGCAGCGCCAAGTTGGCGGCGCCGCCGGCCCCGTCTCCGCCCGGTGCCCGGTGCCGCGATCCGCCCCCGGCCCGGGGGCGCGGGCAGCCCGGGGGGGCCCTGCGGCGTGCGGCGGGGGCGGCCCCGGCCCCCCCAGCCCCGGCCCGGCCCGGGAGCCGAGCGAGCCGCAGCCGGGCGGGACCCGCCGCGCTCCGCGCACCGCAGCCGCGGCGAGGAGGAGGAGGAGGAGGAGGAAGAGGTGGAGAAGGGGGAGGAGGAGGGGGAAAAGGGGGAGGAGGAGGGGAGCCGGGGCCGGGGAAGTTTTGCATGAAGAGGAGCTGGGAAGCCCGCCGCCGGCTTTGCCAGCCTCTTAAAGCACTAGCGCAGCGCGGGGACCCCCGGCTGCTGGGGGAAGGGTCTCCCCGCCAGGCTGCTGAGGGTCTCCGGCTCCCTGCAGCGCCAGCCATCCTCCAGTTCCCTTTTCCAGGTGGGAGCAGCTCCCGCAAGCAGCGACGAGGGAGGATGCTGTCACCCCAAGCCGTTGCCCTTCTCTTCTCGCTGCCATCAAGCGCTGCCAGCCCCCCGCCCCGCGGAGCTCGGCTCCAGCCTCGCCTGCTTTCCCCGTCTGTCCCCCCCCGCAGGAGCCCGTCGTGCGGTGTCGATTCATTAATCCAGCGAAAACACAGCCCCCTGGTAATGGCCATTGACACGTTAACTGCTGCGATCCATCACGGTAATGACACGGCGGCGACTGCTCGGTCACCGGAGCAGTTGGGGCGCACCCCGGCGCTCACCTGCGGGCACTCGGGGCTGCCGGAGCTCCCAGCCCCTCCTGGGGGGACCCACCCGCGGGGTCTGGCTGTGGGAAGGGGGCTCTGCCCCCTCCCAGCACCAAAGAACCGCAACGCACAATTCCAGCCTCATCCTCCCAGCGAAATCGCTGCCCTGGTGAGGGTCAGCCGGGCCCAGGCGGGCTGGCTGCCCTCGGAAAAGGCTCCTTTTCACCCAAATCCTGCTGAGGAGGGTGGAGAGGAGCCGGTTGTGCCGAAGAACTCGGGATTGCCCAGCTCCAGTGCTGGGATTTGAAAGAGCCCTGGCCTCCCCAGAGATGCAGCTCCTGAAAAGCTGCCCAGCCACCCTCCTGCCGCTGGAACATTCCCGTGCATCCAGGTGCTCACGGGATGCTGCCCAGAGCCGCAGAGCCACCAGGCTGTTGCAGTGGTTTTGTTTAGAGCAAGAACGAGAGGGGTGTTTGCAGTTACTCTGCTCTAGTGGGACGCAGGAGGGGGCACAGCCCCAGCACACCCCGTGTGAGCATCCTCAGCCATGGCAGTGCTGATGCCAGGAGCTGAAGCCAAAGGAAATCTGCACTGTGCTCAGTGGGGAGAGGACACAAAGACCAAGCCCCTGGGAGGACAGGACCCCCTGCCTGCCCCAAGCCAGGGCTGAGGGGACTCCAGACACCACAGCATAAGCCAGGCACAAATCCCTTGCCAAAAGTAGCTTTTAGAGGCACCCTAAGGTCAAAGTCCTGCTCCAAATCGGGTGAAGCCCTCAGCTCCTGGGGATTTCTAAGACACGTGTTTGCCTTTAAGGAGAAATAAGGGTGCTTTCCTCACAGCCTGGGGTCATGAGGACTCCAGGCCACCCTGCTCTGACCTTCCCAGGTCTCAAAGAACCCCTGGGGGAAGGTGTTTGGCATAAATTATGGAGAATTTTGGCCAAAGCACCACCTGACCTGCCCTGGCAGCCGGCTCATTCAGGAGTGCCTCACTGCTGCCCTGGCTCCAGTGGAAAATCATAACCCAACCCTCCCAAAGGTTCAACCCCCTGAACGCCAGGGACTGCAGGATGCTCTTCCCAGCCTGGCTGAGCTGGCAGCGCCTCTCCTCTCCTCCCCAAGCCTCACGGCCTGCACGTCTCCCCTGCTCACAGCCCAAAATACCAGCACAGGGAACTCAGAGCCCAATTAACATTTGGAAATCCAGCTGAGGCCGATGATTCCCCCGGGAATCACAACGGGAAAGGCCACGGCGTGGGGCTGGGAGACACCCCAGCGATGGCAGGGGTGCAGCTGGGCTGCGGGGTCACCCCGAGAGCAGCTCTGCAAACCCCACAGAGGTCGCTGCGAGGGCTCCTGCTCCGTGCCAGGGTCAGAGCCGATCAAATCCTCCAGGAGAGTTCGATGCCATCAGCAAATGGACACGGAGAAGTCCGCCAGGATCGATACCAGCCCTGCAGGCACGGAGCCAGAGGAGCTGAGCGGGTTCCTCGTCCGAGGGCAGGGCCGTGCTCCTGTTCATCCAGGCTGCCCCAGCACCCTCAGCAGCCTCTCCCTGAGCTCCCAGGCTCCGTGCAGGAGGCTCTGGGTGCCCTGACCCCACTCATCCCACAGCTGTCCCCAGCTCTGGGCTCACAGCTCCAGCCTCCTGCTGCCCTGGCCCCCAGCCAGCCAGGAAGGTCACCGTGTCCACTGCTGAGGCCACCAAGCGCCATCCAGGAGACACAACTGCTTGCGATTTGATTTTTTTTTTAATATAGGAAAACTTGAAACCGCATCTTATGGACTGGACATTCCGGCTCAGCTCTGCAAAAAGGGCTTTGAATAATTTATGGCCGAGCCACCACCTCCTCCTTCCTCCTCGTGGGTCACTCCTGTCAAAGCGATGGAGGCTCAGGAATCACACCCAGCCCTTTTCATCTGGGGGCCGCATTGCCAGTGCCTGCAATTGCCTGGGGTGTGAATTCCCTCCTGGATAGAAGGGTGCAGAAAATAAATCTTTAATTCAAAGTGAAATATTAATAGAACTGTAATTAGCTGTAATATCTACACAATTAAAAAGCAGGAGGCCCGGCAAGAGCTATTTTCTTGTGTATTTAAAGAAAAATAAGCTTGCAGGGTAAGCGGTGGGGGTGGCTGGGGATGCTTTTCCAATGTCCCAATTGTCTGAGGGAGAAACGTGGCTGGGAGGAGCACAGGGACAGGGGTCCTGCAGCGCTGTTGGGACAGGAAGAAATAAAAGGCCAGGTCAGAAGAAAAGAAAAGAGCAGAGGAAGGATTTGAGGAGGAAAAGAATGAAAGAAGAGCTATGATGACACTTTTGTGCTGCTCCTCGGGGATTTTGTAGCAAAGGGAAGATTTTCAGTGACGTCAGGCAGAGCCGAGCCACAGCAAGAGGACGGGGATGGGAAAAGTGTCTGTGGAAGTTGGCAGGGAATGAGGGGGGTGACCCTGGCTCAGCCCCCACATTTTCCAGCAGGAATTGCATGAGCTGCTTGCAAAAAGCCATCAGCTCACCCTGAGCTGGGCAGCCACCGAAGGGACAAACAAAACTGCAAAACAGAACCAAGAGAATAACTCAGCTCAGCCCCTCCATAAACACCTAAATAATAGGCCAAGGAGGAAAAACAAAAAAAAGCAGCCTTGAATTCCTTTCCTGAAGAAAGAGACTCCCACACAGCCTCAGCACATGAAGGTGGGTAATAGATCTGGATCTTTCGGGAGCAGGAGCAGCAGCACTGCCTGTGCTCGCATGGGCTTGACATTCACACATCGGGTCCGTGCCTCTCTCGAGGAGTGGGGATAATGGGATGCCGAATGTCAGGCCACTTAAATATATATAAAACTCATTATACGCCTCATGACTAACAGATCTTGATGGGGAAAGTTGCATTTTAAAGAAATGTGGAGGAAAAAAAAAAAAAAAGAAAGAAAAAAAACCCATCCGGGCTCACGGGGAGGAATTAGCAATGAACGAGGGATGATTCGGCTCAGGCTGGGAGTGATGACAACTCCTCCTCCTCGTGAGGAAGGCTCCTGTACCTGTGCCAGCCCCCTGGCACCCTTTCACCTGCTTTGGGGGCTGTCAAGCTCCCACCAGAGGCTTCCCTGCAGCCCAAGGTCCTGCCAGGCACCCCCAGCTGATGTGGGACCCCCAGAGAAAGCCCAGGTGGCACCAAGGAACCAGCCCTGCCTCTCGGAGGCCACCAAGGGGGCATTTCTGGCCTCCTGGGCTTTCCCCCCATGGCAGCAACGAGGGATGGAGAGCACTGAGGAGCTGCCATCGAGGCAGTGCCTCTCTCTGCAAACCTCCTCTTGCTGCAGCCTCAGAGCCTCTTCTCGGGGGGTTATTCCTCTTTCTTGGGTGTATCCAGCCTAAAAATCTGGATAAATACACCAACCTGCTGCCGTGACACGAGGACAAAGAGCTGGGGGAGCCCGGAGCCGGGCAGCAGCATCGCTCTTCTCCTCTACAACAGTTCCACCTAATGGCGAGAGAGCCGCTGAGGAGCAGCCAGCCCCGGCCAGAGCCACGCTGGACACCCCCGGGAGCAGAGCAGAGCCCAGCTCAGCCCAGCACAGCCCGGACCCCGCCGGCCTCAGCCCCCAGCAAAGCCAAGCGGCTGCTTTGCCCCTGCGCTGACCCGTGAGGTGGTTCCAGCATCTCCAAAAACGGGGGGTCCCGCCAGCCCCGCGCTCTGGGGCATGTCCTGCCTCCCTCCTGCAGCTGCTGCTCCAGCACGGGGGAGGAACAGGGGATTTGGGAGCCTCGGAGCCCAGCCCTGCACCCCACTCTCACAGGAAAACACCAGGGCTCCTGCTGGATGTGCCCTCCAGTCTGATCCGCTCAGTGCAACTGGTGAACTGCTCCCATCCCAGTTAGAAGCTGTTCCTTTATAGAAAAGGAGGGAAGGGCTCAGGCCCAGGGACGTGCTGAGTGGCCAGAGGTTATTTTGAGCAGTGATTACTCCAAATTTGGGGTTTAAACAATGCAGAAACATGAAAAGCTGAGGCACAATGTTCTCCTGGAAATCCCTTGTCCTGCACCATCAGCAGCTTTTTGTGCTGATGCTTCAGAGAGAGCAGGACCTGCCCCCAAACCAGCATCAGGGTCCCAGTGGTGCCACCCTGCTCCTGTGAACCAACCTTCCTGTTCTGACACCAGTTTTGTTTTTTAAGGCAGAGATGTCCCCCTGTCCCCAGTGCAACACGCCAAAGGCACAACCCTGTCCCTCAAACCCGGCACTGGGAAAGGAAACAAGGACAGGCAGCTCTGTCTGCATTTCCATTTCGGTGCAGGAGGGGTTTTTTATCCACCCACAGGGATCATGAGCAGCTGGAAATTTTTTCTTTAAATCTCAAAAAAAAAAAAAAAAAAGGAGAATAGGGAAGGAGAGAGAACATTTGCTGGTAAAATTAACTGTGACGGCCAGGCAGCACACACTCCCTCTGCACCCACAGGACAATTAGAGGAAAATCTTTACCCATTAACTAACACAGAAGGCAGGGATGGCATGGAAGACAATCCCCTTGTTTTTCCCAACCAGCTGTGCTGGAGCAAGGTTGCAGCAGCACCTGGGATGCAGGACATGGGCAGGGGACAGGGCAGAAGGGAGAGGAGAGCAGCAGCACCCACTCTGGTGAGGGACAGGGACTGGAACTGGAAAACCATGGGACGCTGGGTGGGCCCAGCATCTCCAGCACCCATCCAGGCACAAGGAGATGGGGAAAGCAGGGATGGGCTCCACTCCTTGCTTGTCCCCTCCAGGTGTCCAGGGAAGCTGCTGAACCCCCCTCACACACCCCCAGACGGGCAGCTGAGCACCCATCCCACACCCAACCCGTGCCCAAACTGCCCCGTTCACTCTGCGTGCACCAGAGTGACAAACTGCCCCAAACTGGGGTGGATTTGCACCAGAGGCTCCTCCAGCGTGCCCTGATTGCTGCTGTGCTGGGGAGTGAGGGGCACACCTTGACCAGCACCAGGAAAGGAGCCCACAGCCTCCAGCCCAGAGCCGGCCCCGGCGAGCAGCACCCGTCTTCTCCTCCCAACTTCTCCATAATTCATGCAACAACCTCCTGAAAGAAATATCCTCCTCGGACATAAAATATTCATGGCCTCATCCTCGCAAGGAAACTCTGTCTTCCTTGGAGTGCTCCCAAGCAGCGAGGCCAGCACGGATTTGCCTTTGCAGGAATCATTATGTTGGCCGTCGATCGGTGCCGCAGTGAGGGGCTGTGCTGGGGTGACCCCCCCCCTTCCCACGCCAGAAAGTGGCTTTTGGGAAAGTCACAAAAGGGTTTAGAGAGAGGGAGGAGGGATCCCACACTGCGCAGCAGCATCCCAAGGGGTTCCCCATCCTCGTGGCCGCATCAAAGGCATCCCAGGAGGGAGCAGCTCCCCCAGCACCAGCCTGGATCCCATCCAGATCCAGCCCAGTCGCATCCAGCACCCCTCACACACCACAGGCTCATACACCCGCCAGCAGCCACCCCCCCAAACCCCTCCAGTCCCCCCAGCTCCTTGCTGCGCCCAGTTTGGATGCTGCCAATCCATTCGGAGCCCCTTCCTATTTCCCTGCTTTTGCAGAGCTCAGCAGAGGCTCCAGCCCCACTTCACTGCACAATATTCAAACCCTTTATTATTATAATTGGTTTGGTTCTTTTGGTTTGGTTTTTTTTTTTTGTTTTTTTTTTTTTTTTTGCTTTTTCTCTCTCCCACAGCTCCCCAAGCCCCAGGCAAATGCCTGAGTTTACTGCCTAGGGTTAGGGTTCCACCTAGGGTTAGGGTTTTTCAAACCACAAAGCCCAGAGCTCCGGGCACACTGCAGCTGCAAAAAGCATCCCAAGGGGAACACAAAACTGCCACAACATGCCTTCCTTCACAGCTTTCTCTTTGGAGCCAGCCTTAGCCCTAGGCTGCTTTATTTTTTGCCTAGGGTTATGCTTAGGGTTATGTTTAGGGTTAGGGTCCAGCTCAGGGTCATGGTCAAGGTTAGGGGTAAGGTTTAGGATTTTTAAAGGCTTGAATTGAGGGGGGAAATCCCCCTTTTTCCATCCTATCAGAAATCTTAAGTAAGGAAACCCCTCTTTTTCCAATATTTTTCAGGAATGAGGTATATGGTTTTATTAGGGTTATCGTTAGGGTCAGGCCGATTGGGTTAGCATTTGGGTTTTTAAGGGCTTGGATTGAGTTTGAAAATCCTCCTTTTTCCATCATATAAGAAATTTAAAGTGAGGAAAACCCCTCTTTTTCCAATATTTTGGGGGACTCAGTTAGGGTTTTTCAGGGCAAAAACCACTAAAAATACCCTACTTTTAAAGAACCCCTCAAACACTCCTGAAAACCCTCAATGAACCTTTAAAAAATCCGTAAATATTCTTAAAATGCATCTAAAAATACCCCAAAATCCTTAAAATGCACTCTGAATCTTTCAGAGAAAAAGAATTTATTTTATCAGATAGAAACGAACTTCTTCCCACCTCAAAGGCACTGTTAGGGTTCGGAGGAAGAAGTTGACGATGACCAGACAGAATCCTGTGTTTGAATGGAATTTATGCATCATGTATGAAGTGTGTGACCATGCAACAGGCTGTTGCTTTTAAGGGTTAATCCTTTATTAACGGGGGTCCTTTCTGGGGCTCGTGATGCCCAGAAAAAGGTACCTGGACGTCCGTAACTCTTTGTTGTCTCATATTGTCCTAGTTCAAATTGTCCAAATTATTATTACTCTAATTGTATTAGTGTTTTTTATAACCATTTTATTACTATTAAACTTTTAAAATTTTAAAAAACGAGTGACTGGCGTTTTTCACACTGAGCAAGCAGCTCCCGTGCATCGGCCTCCCATCAGCTGGTGCAGCAGGTGAAACACAGGTCGCACCTCCAGAGCCCCCTCAGGACCCTTCCCTAAATCTCCAGGGCAGATCCCTGCTCCAGCCTCTTCCACCGGGGAAGCAGGGACCCTCCAAGAAGCCACATCCTTCTATTTAAGGGCGGTGTGGGCGCCGGGTGGGCTCGTTCGGGGGTGTTCTCCCGCACCCCGCAGGGACTCTGGGACCGCTCGTCAGGGATGCGAACAGCGCTGTCCTCCCCCGGCTCCCATCACGGGAGCCGCCCCCCAGCCCGCAGCCGCCGTGTCGTGACGCTCCCCTCGAGGGGAGCCACGCGTGCGGCTCCGCTCCCACGCGCGCCGAGGAGCAGTTGCCAAGGGAGCCGCTCCCCGGGCCCGGAGCTGGCTGGGGAGGTGGGTGACAGCCTGGCAAAGCCCCACCGGGCTGCTCTCGTGATGGATGGGGGCACCCATCCCGTGAGGAACACCCTCGGTGAAGCCTTGAAGGCGGGGAAGGTGATTTTCCTGGGCAGGGGCCATGGGAATAACCACAGCCCGCTCCCAGCTCCGTGGGTTTGGGGTGCTCAGCCCCATGGTGAGATCCCCCCTGAGCCCCTTGGTGCCCCCCTGTCAGCCTGGTCCTGCCATTTGAAAGATGAGCCCCTGGCAGAGCCGGAGCAGG
The DNA here is from genome assembly GCA_039654755.1 of Calcarius lapponicus. NCBI lineage: Eukaryota > Metazoa > Chordata > Aves > Passeriformes > Fringillidae > Calcarius > Calcarius lapponicus. The sequence continues at coordinate 14,327,413 of JBBFKN010000012.1, read as the reverse complement.
CACGGAGTAACCGGAGCCGGGAAGGAGCGGTGACCCCCGGCCCGTCCCGTTATAGCCGGCCCTAATCCCGGCCCGGCCGGTGTCACATTCCCCCGGGAACGGGAGGGCTGCAGGGACACGCCGTGTGCCCGGGGGTCCCTGGGGGACAAAGAGAGCAGCACGTGGAGGGCTCGGCCCAATGTCCCTCCCCAGGGAAGCAAACACCTCCCGTGGGCACGGCTGGAGTGGAGATGGGAACGCGCCCTCAGCCCTGCCCGGCCCCACGCTGCTCCCAGCCCATCCGCACCGCGCTGCTCCCGGTGAGGGGCGCTGGGAGCCCTCCCCGCATCCCGCTCCACAGCCGGAGCCTCTCCCCGTTAGGTGGCAGCAGGAAACCGCAGCGTTGGCTTTCCCGACCTAAATCATTCCGTAATTCTGTGATTCTGGCGACGCGGGAGCGCGTCCCCCGCAGGAAAACCTGCCGGCTCCATCCGAGGACGCTCCATCCCGCGCTGCCGCCTCGGGTCATTCGCCGGCCATGAGGTGACCCTCTGCCCGCCCTGACCCACGTCCTCCCAAAGCCCTTTGGGCAAACCCCAGGCCACGCAGGGGACACGAGCAGGGCTGCTCTGGCTCCCGCTCCCTCCCTTTCACCATTCCCCGTCCCGTCACCTCCGGCATCGCCTCCCGTTCCCATTTCCGTGGCTCTGTGTCCCCCCAGGGCTCTGCCAGCAGCTGAGTCACCCCTGTGACCAGCACCTGAGTCACCGCGACGAGGGAAGTCCCCCCGGTCCTCGATGCTTTTCCAACCGGAGCTGAGTAAACGGGAAAGCGTCAAGGAATTTGGCTGGGGAAAGTGTTTTCTTGGAGCCCCTGGTGCGTCCCCTTTGCCACAGTGGACTCGGAGCTGGCCAGGGAGTGGGGGGGGGGCTCCTTCCCTGTCATACAGAGATTCCAGGGCATGGAGGAGCTAGGAAACGTTGGGAAAATGAGGAAAAACATCCCTGTCCTTGGATCACGAATCCTCCAGCCCCCTGCAAGCGCCTTGCAGTGCGTCCCCCCCACCCCTCCTTGGATGCTGCCGGTCCATGACCTCCCTTCGCTGCCCCGATCAGATCTGATGTGCAATAAAAAATATTAAATATTAAACCTTTATTTAAAAAATACCAGGCGGCCAGACCCCAGTGCGAGCCCGCCAGAGAGCCCTCGATTAATGACCCCTCGCATTCCCCTCCACGGCGTCCCCGTTAATGATTTACAGCGGCTCCTCTCCGGCCTCTCCCCTCCCTCCTCCCCGCCATCGGCACCTCCAGGCCGGAGCAGAGGGGAAGGGGCTCCAGGCAGCGCCCGCAGGGATTTCCTCACCCCTGGCACATTCCCGGCGTGGGGACACCAGAGGTGGGGAAGCTGCCGCCACCCCCGGCACGGCTCAGCCGCATCCTCCCCGCACAGGGGAGCGGCGCACGGCTCCATTCCGGGTGCTGCCCCATTCCTGCCACCCCCTCCGTGCCACGGGGACCCCGGCTGGGCTGGCAGCCGCCCCGCTCCCACCTGAGCCCCCCACGCTCGGTGCACGCGTGCGGGGGGAGCGGGAGCGGGGCCAGCGCTGCCCCCCGCAGCAGCCCCAGGCTTTGTGCTCCCGGCACGCAGCCCCGAGGAGGTTTCATGTTACTGGGAAACTGGGATGGCGGGATGTTCCCGGGGCAGCCCCGCAGACAAAAGGCCATTGTGCAGCCGCGCAGCCATGGCTGCAGCCCCGGAGCATCCCGCTCCCTGCCAGAGCCAGCAGCCACCGCAGGCCCGGGAGGTGGCACAGCCGCTGGTGGAGGAGCACAGGGGCCTGAGCAGCTCCCCAAAACTCACGGGATGCTCCAGAATAGAGTGCCCAAGCCAGAGCACCCCACACGCGGCCCCTTGCCCATCCCAGCAGCAGCAGCGCCCAAAATGCATCCTCTCCATCCCAGGGGACAGGGGCGGCACTAAACCAGACCCTGCTGGCACTGAGGGGGGTGACGGGCAGGGACATGTCCCCACAGGTCAGGACGTGCAGGTGAGGGGTGGCTGAGCCTGAGCCGCTTTCCAGCCCCACCGGCTGATCCTGCTCGCCCTGCGGCCGCCATGGATCAGCCTGTGCTGTCTCAGGATCATCAGGGCACGGGGAGTTATTTGCGCGCATTTCCCTGTGCGGGGGCTGCGCTTATTGCAGCCCCGAGCATCCCGGAGCAGGGCAGGGAGCATCTCCAAGTCCTCTTGCTGCTCCCACCGCCACCAAATTCTCCTCTGAACTCTAACCGCTGTTCCGGAGGCTCTGCAGGCGACAAAGACACCCGTCCGTAATTAGCCAGGTGGCCTTTCTAATCGCCCAACAACCTGAGCTGACTCAGAGGATCGGGTTTCCCCTTTCCCAGGGAAATTAGCAGGAATTAGGCGCCCAAATCCCAAACGCAGCTTTTCGGGGCTCGGTGGCAGCGCCAGGACGCAGGGCAGGGTAACATGTGTGCCACTCGGGGCCACCCTCTGCTCCCCCATGTCCCCCCTGGGTGTTTTGAGGGACACCTGATCAGCAGCTGCGGTTCTGAGGAGCTCAGGGAGCTGGGGGTGATTTCAGGCACCTTTTTTTTCAGGGCACTTTCCAGAGCTGCAGCTTTTCACATGCGCTGGGCACCCGTTTCACCATCAGCGCTCCTCCCGGGCCTGAAATATTGGCTAAATAATTCGAGATAGGAGCTAATTCACGTGTGCACGCCCCATTTGCAGCTCCTCGTGCACCCCAGGGCTGTGCCCTGCAAACCCCGGGCTCAAACCGGCGGTTTAAGCCTGGAAGTTATCAGGTGATTTAGGAATTTGTCCCCAGAATGGGGCTGCAGGAAAACGCTGCCCTGGTGAGAGCTTAATCTGCTCCAGGGGTGAGAAGGAGGAAGGAGCCATTTAATCAAATTACCAGGCCTGGTTTGGGGTGGGTCCGGGGCTGTTTGGCCGCATGGGGCTTCATCAATGGGGCCATCGGGGAAACAAAGCCGGGAGGGGAAACAAAGGCCACGTCCCTGTCCCTGTCCTCCCGCGCTGTGGCCGGACAGCCCCGCGAGCACCCGGACCGGGACATCCCCGTTCCCATCCCGGGGGGGTTCCCAGTGGGTTCAGCCTTCGGGACATCCCCGTTCCCATCCCGGGGGGGTTCCCAGTGGGTTCAGCCTCCGGGACATCCCCGTTCCCATCCCGGGGGGGTTCCCAGTGGGTTCAGCCTCCGGGACATCCCGTTCCCATCCCGGGGGGGTTCCCCGCGTGTTCAGCCTCCGGGACACCGGGGCTGCCCGGCTCCGGCGATGCCACCCCGGCACGGTACCGGCAGCTCTGCTGCTCTGCCGTGCTCCACGTTGCGCTCAGCTGCCATGGGGGGGATAATAAATCGTTTGTTTCCCCGTTTCAAGCCATTTTCAGCTTCCTCTCTGGCTGCAGAACTCAACGGCGGGATGGGGGAGCTCGCCCAGCCCTGCTCCCAAACCCACTCGGCCGCGAGCCGTAAATCAGGAACCCAAGCGCAGAAACAAAAGTGAAAATGCTCGCCCCGGAGTGCAGCCCTGGGCTCTGCTCCAGCCCAGTTTTTTCGCTGTTTTGCCCTCCTTGCACGTGGCTGTGTGCCTGTACCTGCCTGCTCGGCCATCTCCCCACCTCTCTCTAGCTCTGGGCCACCCCTGCAGCTCTGTTTTTCTTTAAAGACCAAGTGGTCACCCCACGGGTGTGGGGAGACTCCAGCGTGGGCTCAGGGAGTGGGGAGCTGCCAAAACTTTGAGGGATTAAAGCAGAACAGCCCCCCGGTCGTTTTCAGAACTCAGGCTGCTGCCATTCACGGGCAGTGCACAGTAAATAACGAGGGATATTAATAACAATGAGCCTCTGCCAGCACACAAACCAAGTTCCTCATTGGGCTCACGGCAAAGGGGAAGCCTGTGCAGCAGCGTTGGGGTAAAAAGCACTCTGGCACATCCAAAGCCAAGCAGGGCTGCCTGCAGGTGGAGAAACGTTAATTTTAACCACAAAAAATGGGTACTTGGGGTCTGCAAACAACCCCTGGCAGGACACAAGGCCCTGGGACGGGCTTGGATCAGGAGCTGCACAGGGTGTGCCTGGTCTTCCTGCAGGTTCTTGGGAGCAGGAACCCTCTTGCAGGAGGGTTCTCCCCCATCTTTGTTTCATTTTTTAATAGTGAGAAAGGGACGCTGCTCTGATTGTGTTTTAGGCAGGGGAATTTGTAGGGGATTTGAAAAATCCAAGTAACAGTTAGCAGAAACAAGTGCCCCAAGCCTGGCTGGGTTTGGTTTGGTTTTCTTCACAAACATTCCCTGCCAGAGCAGTTTGCACAGGCAGATATTGAGTCTTTCACATTTCATCTTTTTAAGGGTCTCTTTATTTTAATCTTTTAATAAAAACTTTTCTGAAACTGAAACTTAAATGCAGCAGTCTGAAGTTCAGATCTTCACTTCAGAGTTCAACCGTTAGAGTCAGGATGGTCAGAAGCACCTAAATCAGAGTTTCCATGAGATTTGTGATTGTTGTTTTCTCAGGAGTTTGCAGAATTTTTGCACAATGGGATGCTGAGTTCTGGATTTCCTGGTATCCCATCAAGGAAAAGCACCACAAGACCCCAAATGCTCAACTCGTGTTAGAAACTGTCCTGACACAGTGGGGACCTGGGTTTCGGGGTACCTCACTGGAGAGCTGATCTCAGCTGACTCCAGACTGACCCAAACCCCTTCCAAACCGACCAAGGAATTCTGAACGAAGCTCTTCACTGCAGACTGAGCCCAGGAGAGCCTCGGGGCCAGCCACGAGCCCCCAAACCCCACTGTGCACCGAGCAGAACCTGCTCCCACAGCAGCCTCCCCTTCCGCCAGTGGTGCTGCAGGAACACATTACTATCACACGTTAAATTAATATCAGATATTAAATTAATATCACACATTAAATTAATATCACAGCACCATCCAGGCAGCCCTTGGGGGGGGCCTGGGGAGGGAGCCCCCACTGCTGCTGCCTCCACTTGGGGACCAGAAGCTTTCGTGGGGGTTAACCTGGTGAGGAGGCAGCCAACAGAAAGAGCATCGTGCTCTGGCCACCGGCACACCGTGATCGCCCCCACAGGGACACCAAACCCCCAAAATACGGAGAGGGGATCACCCATAGTGAGGTCACCGCCACCACCCCCCACGCACGGCCCCAGCCGGGAGCACTCCCCGCGCGGGAGGACGAGGCTGCCCCGATGCTCTCGGGCCTCGCAGGGGACGCTCCATCGGCCCGCGGGGACCCCGGGGCGGGCAGGGCCAGGGGCGCAGCCGCCGCCGCCGCCGCCGCAGCCCTTTGAACGGCCCTATCGCTCCCGGCCGCGCCGCCCCGCGCCGCCCCCGCCGTGATGCGGCCCCGGCTCCGCCTCCCCCGCTCCGCCGGCGCTGGGAGCTCCCTTCGCCTGTTTGCCCTTATTTAATTTCGAGTGTGATTTTGCTATTTTTAGCAGCTGGATCCCCTCCAGTAAGGCTAGGAGCTCGCTCCGTTTTTTTTTTTTTTTTCCCCTCTCCCCCATTTCCCCCCCCCCTCCTATTTTTTCCCCCCCTCGTTCCCTGCAAATGATTTTGACCCAGCTTCCTTCCTCCTGGAGCAATTTTTTTTTTCCTCTCTCTCTCTTTATTATTTATATAAATACGCGGGGCCTGGCGGGGCCGGGGATGCGGGGCTGAGCCGCAGCCTCTCTCTTCTCCTTGCAGATCCGCAGTCGCCGCGGGCGGGGGGTCCCTTCGCTCCGCAACACAGACCCGCCGGGAAAAACAAAACCATCCGAGCGGCCCCAGAACCCACGGCGAACGATCAAGCTGACTGTGAGTGCCACCTTCCTCTTCCTTTGCTGCGGGGGGCCGGGGCTCCGCTTCCCCCGGCCGCATGCGGGGCACCATCGGCCCCGGCGTGCCGGGCTGTGCAGGGACGCGGCTGCGCGCGGCTCGCCGTGCTCGGCTTTATGATCGCTATTAATTATCGTTAATAGCGGCGGGATGCACCTGGCGGGCCGCGTGGGGTGGGTGGGGGGACGGGCGGGGGTCGCGACTTTGCTCCGCTCACTCGGCTGCGGGCGCTGCGAACGGCCCGGCCCGCACCGAGCCCGGCGGGCCCGCGCGGCCCCGGGACGGCCCCGGCACCGCGCAAGGTGCGCGGGGCCCGGCGGCGAGGCCGGGGCGGCGGGAGGAGCGCGGGGCCGCGGCGAGGCCGAGGCCGGCGCTCGGGGAGCGAGCACACGCGGCTCGGGGCGAAGTTGCGGCGCCGGGGCTCGGCCGCCCCCCGGATGGTGCCCCCGCAGCCCGGCAGCCCCGCAGCCCGCCCGCAGCGCCGGCTCCACGAGGGGTTTTATTACAGCACACCACCCCCCCCCCCCCCAGGACAGGGGCTTCACAAAGCCCTGATGGTGCCCTTCCTGCCTCTTTTCTTTCTCCTCCACCTCCCTCCTTCCTTTCCTTTATCACTTCCTTTTATTATGCATCCCAGGAAGGAAGGGGGGGACTTTGCTCAATGGCAGCCCCGGGGTGGGGTTCAGAGCAGCCCCACGGCGGGTCCGTGCCGAGGAGGAGCCCGCACATCCCTCCCGGCCCGCACCCCTGCCCAACAGGCTCTTCAACTTCTGCTCCACGATTCCTTCCCCTCCTCCTTCCCCATCCCTCTGCCAGGAGGTGCGGCTGGGATCCTTCTCCAGCTGCCATCAGGCTGGATTTTCTGGGCGTGAAGAGCTTTTATATATATATTTATTTATTTAATTTAATTTATTTTTTTTTTAAGATCTAAGGCCCCCGCCTATCTCCCCGCTTCTGCTGGGCCGGTTTGTTTAATCTAAGAGTAGGTGGCAGGAGCGGGGGATTTATGGGGTTATCAGCACAGAGCAGCATAAGCCAGCGCAGGCGGCTGGGAAGGCGAGAGCAGGCCCGAGAGCAGGCGGGAGCATCGCTCCGAGGGGACAGGTTGGCCCTTGTGCAACCCAGAGGTGGCTGCTGAGGACAGCCCAGCTCCCGCTGTGGAGCGGAGGGAGCGATGAGCCTGGGGGAGGAGGGCCCGGCGGCTCAGCATCCATAGGGATGGAGAGGGGAGGAGGTTTTTCCTTCCCCCCAGCTCCCTCCATCGAGAGGCAGATGTGGCCCCTCCACCTCCATCCAAACCGTGCGGAGATGTTCCCCCCGCCCCCGGCCGCGGGGAGCCCGGCAGCCCCTGCCCGCGTCCCCCCACTGATTCCTCCCTGCCTGGAAAGGTTTCTCCCTCAGCTGCTTCCTCTCCTCCATGGCAACCCAGCTGCTCCCTCCCTCCCTCCGTGGCTCTGATGCGTGTGAGCAGGGCCGGAGCTGCTCCCGCCATGTGCCCGGCATGGTCCCGCAGCCTGGGAGCACGCCAGGGGCAGGAGCTGCCGAGCCGGGGGCATCGCAGCGAGCTGGGGCTGCTCTCGGCAGCGGGGCTTGGCTGGGAAGGTGCTGGGATGGGAGAGAAGCATCCCCATTTCCAGCATCCTCCTTCCCAACCCCCTCGGCCAGAGCCCACCGAGCCCCCTGAGCTCTGGAGCCCCTGCACAGAGCTCGGAGGGGCTGCAGGGAAGGGGTGGCAGGAGGAGGGATGGTGGGGTGGGATGCACAGGGGTGGGGATGCACAGGGGTGGGTGGGAGCTGCGCGTGCTTTCCCCAGCACCAACAACTTTGCAGCGGCAGCTGCTGCTTTTGGGGGAGATGGGGGAAGACCCAGCGGCACCCCCGTCCCATGGAGGGTCCCCTTGGCATCCTGCTGTGGGGTCTGCTCCCTCCTCCAGGGCAGGAGAGCCCAGCAGGGTTCATGGCCATGCCGGGCCCATCTGTTTCCAGCTGCGGGAGGGGGCACGGAGCAGCTCGAGGCTGCTCTGCCTCTGACAGAAATTGACTTAAAAAGAGACAAAATCCCCATCCCAGCCCGACCAGCAGCCGGCCCTTTGCTGGCCTAAATCTAAACCATACTTCTTTTTTTTTCCTAAGAGACTCCTTGAAGGGCTCTGGGATGCTGTGAGTAATATTTTCGGGGTGTTTACACTACAGCATGGTTTCTGTCTCCCAAAAAAAAAAAAAAAAAAGACTCCGAGGGTGGTTTTTGTTGTTGTTGTTTTGCACTCATGAGTCACTTCCAGAGGGGAGCAGGAGCTGACGCCTGTTTTTTGAAAAGGCTCAGAGGTCTGAGAGTGGCTCCTCGGGCTGCATGTCCTGCCCACACCCTCCCCAGTGAGGCTCAGTGTCCCAGGGGGCTCAGCACCCTCTGCCCCGCTCTCCCAGCTGCTCCAACACCATCACATCGGGACCAGTTCCTCAAAACTTATTAACCCAGGGCTAGAAGGGTGCCTCCATCAGCACACACAGGCTGGGCACCAGCCCCAGAGCTGCCTCTGGGAAGCCTCACATCCCCACCCCGGGCAGGTGTCCCCAGCATGGCTGTGGTGGGGTCAGCACAAGCACCGGGGCCGTGGCAGCAATCCTGCTCCTTCCCACCCCGAGCCCATCCTGCCGCCTCCTGGGCACGGAGCCACCCCACGGCTCTGGAAAAGCAGGTTTTCCCTGTGCCCCTGGGAAGCAGCGAGGTGGAGAGGGGAAGATGGAGCCTTTTCCTTGGTGGAATTGCTCCGAGAGCAAGGGAGAGCTGCCCAGCCCTTGGGGACATGCACAGGGGAGGTGACAACCCGGTGTCCTCAGGTCAAGTGCCTGTCCCTAATCCCAGCTAGGCAGCAGGAGCAGGGGTGCAGCAGTGCTGAGGGTGGGGAGCAGGGCTGTGGGGCCCTGGCACCCCCCTGGGGACACCCAAAGTCCCCAGTGCCACCACTGACCGGTGCCAGCAGCACATCTGGGATTCCAGATTAAATCCGGAGCCACTCTCCTCTCCTTGAGGAAAGGGGCCAGGCTCTGCAGGATGGGCTGGCCAAGCTGCTGCTCCCCAGATGCCTGAGGGAGCTGGGCACTGGCCGTGGGTGGCTGTGCCATGGCCTCGGGGCACTGCCCTGCAGCCTTGGCTGCCCAGCCCGTGCCAGGAGCGGGCAGGGGGCATCTCTCCTGCCCCAGGGTGAGGGCTGGGGGATGCCACGGCTGGCATGGCGAGCCAGAGCTGTGCCTGACTGACCTTCCTCCCTCCCACTCCTCCTCACCCTGCTGGGACAGACGATGAGCGAATCCAGCGCCAAATCCAGCCAGCCCCTGGCCTCCAAAGGGGAGAAAGACGTGGCGGAGAAGAGGGGCCGAGGGCGGCCCAGGAAGAAGCCGCAGGTACGTGGGGTCCCCTCTGAGAAAGGGGGAGCTGGGCACCCCCAGGGGTGGGGCAGCAGGAAACCTCCCCACACCTACACGCCAGGCCCGGTGCAGCCCCGTTACCCCTTTGGGCAGCACCTCCCCAGCAGCCAGACCTTCCTGGGGGTCTCCAGAGCCCCCCAAGAGCTCCTGGCCCTGGCTGGGGGCTCTCCTGCCCCTCCCCAGGCCCTGCTGAACCCGCCTTTGCAGACGGGCTAATTAAAGCCCCATTAGCAAAGCTGCTCAGAGAGATAAGATGCTGCTGGAGCCTTTATAGTACCAAACCACGCTCAGCTCCCCCCGAGGCAGGTGGGCTTTGTGCAGCATCGCTTTCCTGCAGAAAAGGTGATTTGTGCCCACCCTGACACTTGCTGGGCTGCTGAGCAGGGTCTGGGCTGAGGGGATTGTCCAGCTGGGCTGAGTGGGTGATGCTGGCGGTGGAAAAGGTCACCCGTGCCCAGCTGAAGGACACACAGGAGCCCGTGCCTGGTGTCTGATCGCCAATCCCAGTGCCACCAGTGCTCCCAGTACCACATGGGCTGCAGGGACTCTGTGGCTGGGCTGGGAGCCACCGTGGGCGTGCAAACCCCCTGTGCTCTCCCTCCAGCAGGAGCCCAGCGAGGCCCCGACCCCCAAGAGACCCCGTGGACGGCCGAAGGGCAGTAAAAACAAGGCCACCCCAAAGGGCAGGGTAGGTACCTGGGATGGGCTGCTCCAGCTGGCTGCTGGTACCACAGCACGTCCTGTTTGAGCTCAGTTATGCACAATTCAGGGCAGACCTGCCTCAGAGGTGGGGATGGGGGGAGGAATCTGGCCCCAGGAGGGTGGGGGAGCTGGGGGCCGCGTGTCAGCAGCAGGACAGCCGAGATCAACCTGTTTGCAAAACGTGCGACTCACATCCTGCGCCCACCTCGTGACTCAGGGGCATCCCGGGGCTGGGGGGGCTCGGGGGGCTGGCAGCAGCACCCCAGGGATGCCACTGGGGTGATGAATCACCGTGGGAGGACGGGGAACGCCGCCCACCCCCACCAGCATCCTGGGGACAGCCTGACCAAAATGCCTTTCTTGTTGTCCTGGCTCAGAAAGCTGCAGTCACACCAGGGAGGAAACCCCGAGGGCGACCCAAAAAATCGGTGAGCAGGCTTTTCCCTTCCCCATCCATCCTGGCAGGGCACTGGGCACTTTGGGGGCACAGCAGCTCCCCAGAGAGCCCCATGAGTGTGGGGTGGAGGCTGTTGTGTTGGAGGAGCTCGCAGCAGTTGAGCCAGCAGGACACTGCGCTGGGTGGGCTCTGAATGCTCCAGAGGTGGGGGTTTGAGGAATCCTGCCCACCCCACCTCCCCATGGGCCCGAGAGCAGCGCTGGCTGGCTGGTCCTGCCCTGGGGACGTGCTGGCACACGCCTGCCCGGGTCCCTGCACAGCATTCCTGCAGCCCACGGCTGCAGCCGCCCCCTCTCCTTCCCTGAGCTTCCCCTCCTCCATCCATCCCGTTTTTCCTCCTTTCCCCCTCGGTTCACAGCTCAGGCGGGTGCCAGGTACCCGGACAGTTTCATCTCCTTTCCCTGCCTGTCCCAGATTTTGCTCCTTTTCCCACTGACATTCCTGGCGGAGCCGAGGGCTTGATGCCAGCCAGGGCTGCAAACCCCAGGCGCCATCCCGGGGTCCCCCGTGCGGCTGTCGCAGCGCCTGGGGCCGTTCGGGGACCCCAGGCTGCGCAGGGGGGTGTGGGAGGAGCGTGTCCCGTGCCAGCAGCGGGGCCGTGCCGGGACGCGCTGTCCCGCTCCGGCAGGCGCGGTGGCGTTTTTGTGAATGGAGCGGGAGGAAGCGGGGGCTGCCGTGAGTCAGGCTCACTCAGCCCTGAGTCACCGCCGCCCGCGGGGTCACGGCCGCCCACCCCGGCCTGGGGGCTGCGCAGGGACACCCGGGGCTGCCACCAACCCCCCGGTGGCCGCTGGGGACCCGAACGGTGGCGGCCCCGTGCTCAGAGGTGTATTGGAGCCACGGTCTCCCCTCCTCACTGCGAGCCCACCCGGGGGTTCCTCACCTGGGATTTACCTCCGGGCTGGGCTCAGGGCCGGTCCTTGGAGCCAGCTGAGTTTCCCCCTGTTGCACAAGGGGTGCGATGCGCCCGGCCAGCCCTCGGTGCAGGGGCTCTGCAGTGGGGCTGCGCTCCCTGACACCCCCCGGCCACGCTCCCTTGCCTTGCAGCAGCAGGACGAGGAGGAGGTGAACATTTCCCAGGAGTCATCCGAGGAGGAGCAGTGACACCTCCCGAACCGGCGCTACCTCATCGCCCGACGGCCCCGCAGCGGCCGGGGGAGGGGGGTGGGGAGAGACCCACTGTGCCGCCCTGGCTTCCTCCTCCTCCTCCTCCCTCCTCCGCTCCCTCCTCACCCTCAGACAACGGCAGCACTGGAAAATGGCCCCAACCCGGGCGGCCCCCGCAGCCCCCGCCCGGGGGGGGCACCTGCCCCAGCTCCCCCTCCCCAGCGCTGGGGTTCAGGGCAGCCCCACTGGAAAGGGGGATCATGGCAGAGAGCCGGGGCTGGCACCCCCACCTTCGCTGCCCCCCATGCAGCGATCTCACCCCGCCTGAGTGGGTGCTGGCTGCCCCCCCCAGCACCGGGCTCTGCCCTGGGGCCTCTGCAGGGAAGAGATGGGGGGCAGTGAAGATGAGACCCCCCCCCAAAATGCATTAGACCTTTGCTCTGGCCTGCTGCTACCCCGGGCAACCCCCTTGGTCCCCTCCAGCCCTGGGTGACTGCACTGTGCGTGGGAGCAGCTCCCACAGCAAGGGAGCCCATCCCCGGGGTGCCCACCCCGAGGGGTGCCAGTCCCCAGGGGTGCCCGGGCACGGCTGGCTCTGGGCAGCCCTCTCCTCATAGGTTCTGGTATATATATATATTTTTTTGTTGAGTACTTTTTTTCCTTTCATTCACAACTACCTCTGGATATTTAAGTTCCACTCTCTGAACTCACAGGCGTGCTGCTGCGCTGCCAGGGCACCGTGGGCTCGGTGGTTCCTGTTTTCGGGGTGTTGCTGGGGGCTGTGGGTTTTTTTTTTTTTTTTCCCCTTTTTTTTGGGCTTCATTTTTCTTTTTTTTTTTTTAATTGTTATTTTGAGGTCTAGTTTGCTCTGCTGCTTCAAGGGATCGAGGCTGGCAGGGCAGAGGTGTGGGAGGACCATGGGATGCTCCCCCTGCCCCTCTGCCCCGGCACGACGGCTGCAGCGGGACCGGAGGTCGGTGCCGGGCGGCCCCGGCGGGAGAGAATCGGGGTTTGGTTTGGGTTTTTTTTTTGGTTCACTGTTAACGACCTTTTGGGTTCCTATTTGCAGTTACTTGAATAAAACATTTTATGGATGTTTGTGACCGCCTCTGTCCCGGGGCCCCGGCTGGGTGGGGCAGGGCTGGCTCCTCCCGGGGCATCTCCTCCACAGGGACATCCAGCCATGCACGGGGATGAGCTGCCGATGGAAACACAAACAGGCAGAGCCCTGCTGCCCCCCAAACTCCCACCCAAAGCCAGGAACCCCCAGCCCCACTCAGAGCCCCGGGACCAAGGCAGAGACACGTTTATTTACCCCATCTTCCCCCAGGCATCCCGCGCCAGCAGAACCTGCTGCTCCCTGCCAGTCTGCCAGCCCCAGTGCGCCCTCCTGGGCTTTCCAAGGGGCTGCTGGAGCAGTCAAGCAAAAGCAAAAACACAAAAATGGCAAAAAGAGGCACTGAGGTAGGAGATGTCCCGTCCTGGTCAGTGCTCAGAGGTGGGGGCAGCGGCTGTGGCACGTCCTGGCTGATGGAACCAGCGCTGCCCCCGTGCTCCCTTCCCTCCCGTGGGCAGGATCCGGTCCCGGTGCTCCAGGCAGGGTCAGGCCCTCCAGTCCCTGCGCGGGGGCCAGGGGGGTGAGGGTCCCCCCCAGCCGCGCGCCACCTGCAACACAGAGGGACACACCTGCAGTCCAGGGCATCGCGGAGGGCACTGCCCACACAGCCCAACCCTCCCAAAAACCTCCGCTTTACACCCAAAGCCCCACTCCCTCGAGGTCGGACTCGGCGGTCTTTGCCAACCTCGATGATTTCCAGGGGGACAGGCACCTCGCTTGTTGCTGTTCCTTGAATTTTCCATGGAAAAACTGGATAAACGCCAAGTCCCAGCACAGCGACTCACCTGAGCCTCCTCAGCCTCCACCAGCAGCTCCTGCTCCGACTCGGGCGGCTCCTCGGCGGGGTCGTAGCTGTACATGGGCAGCAGCCGGTGCCGCAGCCGGTCGGACCTGCCGGGGGTCTCTGGTGAGCGCTGACCCCGCACCCCCCGCACCCCCCGGGCCCACCTTCGCTCACCTGCGCTTCTTCTTGACGTACATCACCTGCGGGGAAAGGCATCAGCGGCGCGGGGCTCGGCGCCCCCGGAGCCCCCCGCCCGCCCCGGCACTCACCGCGGCCAGGAGGGCGCCGAGGAGGGTGAGGAGGACGAAGGGCCCCAGCACGGAGCCCACCAGCGAGTCCCCCGCCGCGCCCGGGGCCGTGGGGGCCGTGGCGTTGCTCATGGCCCAGCGGCGGCTCCTGCCCGCATCGGGGGGACGCGCCCGGCCGGCCCCACGCACGGGAGCTCTGCAAGCCACAGGCGGCCTTGGGAGTGACTCCCACCCCGGGAATGACCCGCGCACTGGGAATGACCCCCCCAACACCGGGAATTCACCGCCCGGGAATGACCCGCACCCCGAGAACCCACCGGCCGGGAATGACCCGCACCCCGGGAATGACCCGCACCCCGGGAATTCACCGCCCGGGAATGACCCGCACCCCGGGAATGACCCGTACCCCGGGAATAAACCCCACTCCGGGAATCACGCACCGCCCGGTAGTGACCCGTACCCCGGGAATTCACCGCCCGGGAATGACCCGCACCCCGGGAATGACCCGTACCCCGGGAATAAACCCCCCTCCGGGAATCACGCACCGCCCGGTAGTGACCCGTACCCCGGGAATTCACCGCCCCGGAATGACCCACCGCCCGGGAATGACCAGCGCACAGGTAATAACCCACCTCCCGCCCGGTAATAACCAACTACCCGGTAATGATCCCCCGCCCGGTGTCACCCCGTGGCCGGCGGGGGTCACCTCGTACCCCCCTCCCTGCAGAGCTGGGGCTGGGGGGGATCCGCCTTCACCAGCGGAAGGACCGGAGGGACCCCTGGACTGGGCTGTGCCCGGGACACCCTCGGACCCCGAACTCCACCCCAATCCCCCCCTTTTCCTCCTGGTCCGGTTCGGGATGCTCGGGGGTCCCCCCCTGTCACCCCCCCCCCCCCCCCCACTCCGGGGATCCCCGCGCGCGCGCCACGCCCCGCCCCGCCCACCTGCGCGCGCCGCCCGCACCCGGAACCCGCGCGGCGCGTGACGGGCGCGGGGCGGGGCCGAGCGCGCGCGCGGCGGCGGGGGGGGGCGGGGCGATGGGATAATGGGCGGGGCTTGGGGCGGGGCGGTGGCGGCGCGCGGCCGGCAGGGGGCGGCAAAGACCGGGCGGGGGGGGTGGGGGGGGCAGGAAAACGCGTGAGGGGAGAAAAGGGAACAGGGCCGAGAAACGCGGGGAAAACGGAAAAATGGGAACCGGGAGAGCCAGGAAGGGAAAATCGGGGGGAAAACCGGGGGAAAGGAAGAAAAGGCCCCTGGGAGGAGGCACAAGGAAAGGCGAACGGAGGGGTGGGCATATAGATGGAAGGAGGGATGGGGGAATTGAACATCTGGCCCAGCTGGGGGTGTGGGTGAGAGAGGATGGATGGATGGATGGATGGATGGATGGATGGATGGATGGATGGATGGATGGATGGATGGATGGTGTGGTGGGAGACAACCATCCCACAGGGCCGGGTTTCAGGGGTGCCAGCAGCACGGGCAGGGTCGCCCACACTGGGGGCTGCTGTGGGGCTCCTGCCGTGGCCGCTCTGCCCCGGGCTGTACCCGTGGGGACTCTGGCAGGGGCTGTGACGGTGCCGGCAGTGTCACCCACAGCGGTGGCAGCGCCCCAGCCCTGATCCCGGCCCAGGGCTAATCCGCTTTGCCCGCGGGGAGCAGATGGTCGCGCTAAGTGGGTCAGGCCGGAGCGGGGGACACCGGGGAGCGCCGGGCCCCGCTGCGCCTCCCAACAGTGACAAAGAACAATCAACAAGGGGAATGGGGTGAAGGAAAGAGGGGCCTGGACATGGCGGGGTTGTGGGGACACAGCCCCTGGGCTGGCAGCAGGGCAGGGCTCAGCCCTGCGGAGCCTCCTGAGCTGGTAGGGAAGAGCAGCAACTGATCTGCAGCCTCTGGGGTGAACTTGCCCATGGCACAGCCGGTTGTACCCTGCCTGCACCCTGCCTGCACCTCTGCCTATACCAGTCCCTGCACTGCTGCCCTCACCTCCTGCCCAGCCCAATGCAGGGTTATTTTCCCCTCTCCAGACCAGAAAAGGGCACCAGCTGTCCCAAAAGTGGCCAACTGCTGCTGTTCCTGGTGTCCCGTTGTCCCCAAATGTCCTGCTGGCCCCACTCTCCCCAGCAGTGGCACTGGTATCCTTGTCTGTGTTGACTCCCCCTGGTCCAGAGACCCTTCCCAAGCCCCAGGCCCTGTTCACCACTGCAATGGGGGGAACCACAGAGTGGGACAGGACCCCCAGTCCGGCCCCAGCCCAGCACTGACACCTCGGGAGCCTTTCCACGCTGCCACCATCCACCGCTGCCCATCCCCTCCCAGCTGAATCCTGCTGCGCCAGGGCTAAAAATAAATCCATCAATTTCTAGGAAAGCTCCTTGGAGAGCATGAGCGAGTGGGAGCACATGGCCAGGAGGAGCATGCGTGCTCCAGGGGAAGCGGCATCCTTGGGAGGAGACCGGGGTCTGTCAAGCCCCTCCACATGGCCAGAGCCAGCCCAGGACACCTGCAGCATCCCCAGATATTTTTTTTTTTTTTTTTTTACCAATCCACGTGGACATTTTTTTTTTTTTACCAATCCGCTGCTTCCCAGAGCACCCAGGAAAAAGGGAGTCAAAGCTGGGGCAGCACAGGACCTGCTCATCCCTGGAGAAACCTCCCCCTTGCTAACCTTGGGGTGGGGAAGGATGTCAGGGGGGCTGAGGCCCTTTGTGCCCGGGGTGTACAGGGTGTCAGCCAGGGGGACAAAGCCGGAATAGCAACACAGGGTATTTATTTCTGCCCCAAACCCCATCACCCCCCCTTCCCATGCGCTCCTCGGCCCCCAGCGCATAATTGGGGACAGCTTTGCTGAGCCGCTAAGCTCCCGTTTAAGCAGCTGAGCGCAAGTGGCCGGATTTCCAGCCAGCGCATCCCCGCGGCTGCTCATCCGCGCAGAAAGGCCGGGGCGGGGGTGCCGCGGTGCCCGCGGGGGCGCAGCCGGCCCGGCTCTGCCCGCTCAGGCATTAACGCCGCCGTCAGCCCGGATTAATTCTGCCCTGGGCTCCCGCCGCAGCTGCAGCGCGGGGCTGGGGAGCACCAGCGCCGTGTGTGCTGCGGGAGGAGCCTGGACGCATCAGATCCCAAAGGGAATTTGTAAAGGCTGCCTTAGGGATGGGTCTCCGCACCACGACGGGTTTGCTTCGCAGGGAAATGCGCTTTGCTGTGGCCAGGCAGGCAGCCCCGGGGGCACTGCTCTCGGTGCAGGCTCCAGCCAGCCACTCCCACAGTTATTTTGTGGGAAGGATTTTGTGAAAGAGGTGGGAGCACTTTCAGAGGCTCCTCGAGGCTCTCTCCTTAAAATGCCCCCATTTTATTGCAGGGTGCATGCCCCATCAGAGCCCATCTCACTATCAGGCTGTTGGTGACATCCCTCCACCTCTTCCACGCCCCATGAGCGAGTCCATCCCAACACCAGGCTGCTGGTGACATCCCTCCAGTTCCTCCTGCAGCCGTGGCTGTCCCAAGCCACTGCAGGCAGAGCTTTCTCCTTGGGTGACACTTGCCCAATCTCCGAGTTCACCCACGGTGGAGAGACCAGGCAGGAGGCAGAGCCGTGTGAAATACTGGCGTGTTTATTGGTTGGCACTAGGTTACAGCCCGCACTCTCGGCAAACTGGCACCCACCAATTTTATTTTTCTCAATTTTTCACTCTTTTAAAGACAGTGACGGTCTCCCTCTCACAAAAAACTCAACAGAGGAAACCCCTCGTGACAGGACCCCGCTGCACCAGCCAGCTCCACACACGGAGAGCCCTCCAGCCTTTCTGGAGACACCGAAGATGAGAGGTCAGATCCATGAGGGGATGTCCTGCACCTGCTCCTGCAGTGGGGGGCAGGTTGAAGGTACCAGCTCAGACATAAACCAGACAAACCCCCACAGCTCTGACCAACCACGGAGAGCCCTTGTTTTGGGGAGGAATGGAGAAGCCTCAGGCAAGCACACCTATGGACAGGAGGCTGGACAATGGACCCTGGTCATTCATCCCTCAGCTGGGTCTGGGGTCCCTTCTCCTGATTTGGGGGCACTGCCAGGAGCCCCCCCCCCAGGTATACAGAGCTCATGGAAGGACTGAGCAGCAAATGCAAAGTGATCATTCCAGATTTTCTGATTTAATAAATATAAAATAGGACACACAGGAAATTCAACAAACACTCTCAGACCTCCCCAGGTTTCTGAGGCAATTCTAGAGCAAATTCATCAAGTATAACATCAAAATTCCCATCTTCCCACCAAAAAAAAAAATCAAATCCAAAAACAAAACAAAACAAAAAAACCTCTATGGACTAGCACCAAAGAGAGATTTATAAATCTCCTAAATACAACTTCAGTCCAGTTCAGTTTCTTTTTCACCAGCTCCACTTCAGTTCTGTACAGACCCCTGCCACCAGCCCAGCACAGCACTCAGAATCTCCAGAGCCCAGAGCAGCTGGATTAGTTCATTCCAAGGTTAGGAAAGTGAAGATCACACGCTGTGTGTGTCAGGGGCTCAGGGAGCAGCTGAGGGACACCCCAGCCATGAGGTCAGCCCGTCCCTGAAGGGCTGCAGCCACCAGATGATGCCATGACTGAGGAGAACAGAGCCAGGAGGGAGAACCCAGCCTGGGAGCAAGAGCAGAGCAGGCAGAGGGAAAAGCTCCTCACACTGCCACAGGCACTGCCTGGGGCAGGTCTGGCTGAAGATGCAGCTCCATCCCCCCAGCACAGGCTCCACTTGCGAGGGTCAAACCCCAAACCAGCCCCTCACCAAGTATCAGTGTTTCCTGGATGCTCTGCATCCAGCTGTGTGAAAACACCAACATGTTAATTTGGGATAAAATGGACAGAACAGGCAGGAAAACAAACCTACAGCTCTGCTCCAAGGGGTACTCGCTGGATCTGTGCAGCCTCCAGGATTTTGATCCCTGCTCGCTGTGGAATGCTGAACACAGCTTCTGCATGGAAAAGCTGAGGCAAAGGCCCAAAGCCTCTGCTAGATCCGGGAAGGGAACTGAGGATTCCTGACATTCCCTACCCACATTTTTAGCCACTGAATACTTTGTGGCCACACAAGGGAAAAAGCAACACTTGCAGATTCCAACCCCTTTTTAATTTTTCCCTTTACGGAGTTTGCTTTAAGGCACATTCCAGCTCAGGCTGAACGAGCTGCCTCAGTGCTCCACGGGAGAGTAGGGAAGAGCTCACAGCATCCACCTACACAGGAACAGAGCTGGTGGGAATGCTGATACTGCTGCTCCTTCCAGCCCCAAACCCAGCTCCCACCTTCCCCCCAGCAGCAGGGCAGACAGCAGCAGGTTTGGGTGCTGCCTGCCCAGCACCCATGGGTGAGGGACCCTGAGGGGGATGAAGAGCAGCCCCATCTCACCTCACACCCCAAACCAGCATCCAAGAGCTGCCAGGAGGGGGGACCAGAGGGCTGCTGCACCTCGCTGGCTGTCTGGGGACACCCTCTGCTGTAGCCAGCAGTGCCCAGAGAGCACAGCCAGGCTGAGAGCCAGCTGAGAACTGCTCCCAGGGGATGCTGAGACACAGAGTGACACCTCACATAAGGGTCAGGCCAGCTGAGGTAAGAATCCCACTATCCAACAGTACCAGCTCAGAACAGCACCAGTTTTAGCACAGCTGGGAGCCCCAGGCTCATCCCCTGGGACTCAGTGGCCCCAGCAGGGAGGCTGAGCAGCGCTGTCCAGGCTGCAGAACCAGAGCCACCCTCCCACAGCTCCCCTGGCCTTTCACAGACAGGGCAACGCTCAGTCCCAAACCAATTAACACCAGTTTAGATAAAACCACTCCAACTGCTGGGGGTGCAGCTGTACGAGCTCTAGAGAGAACCTCAGATGCTGAGGAAGATGGGAATTGTGTGGGACAGGGAGAGGTTCAGGGAGCACAGGGCTCAGGCCTGCTCTGAAATCTGCATCTCTTCCATCAAGGCTATTCCTGGCCCAGGAGCCATTTCCAGTTACAAGGCATAACATCAGCCACTCCGTGGTAACAGCATCAATCCATGCCACATTAAAACACTTTCTTGGCACAATTTATTTTTTCTGACCCAAACAAATAAGCCATTAGCAAGTCATTAACAATATTCTACCCTAAATTGTCAGTTTAACAGCCCTGTAAAAACATTTTTAGTTTAAAAACAAAAGTGTGCATGCTGCTGATATTAAAACTGCAGTTACTCTTTCAGGAGTACCAGCTGTTTTGCTGCAAAGCATTTCCAACATACTAATCTGTACAGTAGAGACCAAGACTCGTTGAAGGCAGTAGATGGCTGTGTCAGGTGCCTCGCAGGGCACGGGGACAGCGACTCTGGGAATTTCTTGGACACTTCCAGATAGAATATTCAAGCCCTTTTGAGAGTTTGGTTCAGGCTGACCAGCACATAGTGAGAAAGGATTGTACATTCGTCTCTAAGTTGAAGTGAGCTGAACTGGTGTAATTTGGGCTCAATTCCAGACGCTTGGGTTTGAGCTACTCCTTGAATAATGGGCTGTTCCTTACGCGTGGTTTTCCATGTCAGCGATCACTGGCACTGCTTTTGGCCTTGCTACTCCACACCGATGAAAGCAGGGAGAACAAGGAAAGGAACAGAAAAGGATCTTAAAATGAACAGCTTCTTGCCAAAGCAGCAAGGATACCATTCCCCCTCGTCCCAGGCTCCATGGATATTTCTATCAGATTTTCATATTGTAAGCGCTTCTCAGGAAGAGAGAAAACTCCAGAACAGTGAGTGTTTATTAGAATATTTTTTTGTTAAATAAAGAGCAGGAAAAAAAAAAGTACTGCAGATTTAATTTCACATCTTGGCTCTGCTCTGACAAAGGAGAAGTTACTGAACTCAGCAACCACTTCTTGTCCCAAGCCAGGGATTAATTAATGCCCCTCCCAAAACTTGTACCTGTCCCAGCCCACCCCCCCCAACCCCACCCCTTCCCATTTTATTTCCCAACTAGACAACACTGTTGGCAAATCAAGACAGCATGAAACTTACAGCAATAAAACAACAAACCCCCAGGTGAAGTGTGCCGGCTCATCGGGGAGCTCTCCTGTGCTGCTCCCCCGGGAATGCTGCCCGCAGGAGGCAGCTGTACCTTTCACGGAGGGCACACTTCAAGCACGCTCCACGGTGCGACCGTAAGTGCTGCAGAACCACAGGACAAGAGACTCAACACCTGAATTTTCCCCCCGGGATTTCTCTTCGGGGACGCGCGCGCGGTTCTCTGAGCGCGGCAGCGACGCTCGGTGAGCGTGGTCCCGACGCTCAGCACAAACCCCAAGTGTCCAGTTCAGCACGGCGTAAGGCATGTGGACAAGAGAGACACGAGCAGGACGCAGCGGGAGCGGGGACAGCGCTGCTGAGCCTCGCTGCAGTTTGTCCGTCCGACCCCCCCCGCAGCCCCGATCCCACCGGGCGCTACCGCAGCGTTGCTGAGGCTGTTTGGTTTTGGCCAGCGGCTCCAGACCAGCTCCGTGTGGTTTCCCTCGGATGGAAATGCAGAAACGTTGGTGGAAGCTGCCGGAAAAGCCGCAGGGATGTCTGCAGGGATGTCTGCAGGTGATCCGAACTCTGCCCTCAACTTCAAGTGTCACTGCACTAAATCGGGAGATACTGGTTGGGGAGTAAACTGGCCCAGCCACTAGCACTGTCACAGAATGTGTGTTTTTAAAAAACAGAACAAAAGGCAAACAGATTAATTATGAACCCTTCTTTTCAGAAGCAGACCAGGATTAAAAAAAAAAAAAAAACTCCCGCAAAATTAAAATGTTAGATCCTCCATCTAAAAAAAAGTTTATACAGATGTGCTGCGAGTAATCCCCACACGGGTCTGAGCAGCACCTTACAGTACAGACTAAGACTTGAAGAACTGATCTCACATTGGAAGTCTTTTAATTAAAAAAAAAAAAAAAAAAAAAGTGGCTCTGGCTGGGGTGACACGAAGGGGACACTTGGGACACTTCAGAGCACAAGGCAGATGCGGGGCTGGCAGCCTCCAGGCCATGGAGCGGAGTACCGGGAAAGGGGCACTTCATGCACAAAATGTATTTTACAAAATACAGATCCAAAAAAAAAAAAAAAAAAGGAAAAAAAGCAAAAAAAGCCAACAACAACGAAAAAAAAAATAAATCATCCCACCTTGCACTAAATCGCAGCACTCTGAACACTTGCTCTGCCCCATGCCTGGTGTGAGGGAGGAGGCATGGAAACGGGGAGGGGAGGGAAATCCAGGTCTCAGTCTGCTTTAGGGAATTGCTCTGGCAGGGACCTCATCAGTCATCTGATGTCGGACACGGAGCTCTCGGAGTACGGCGTGCTCATCACCGGGGTGCCGTTGTTGGCCAGACAGCCTTGCCTCAAGGTCTCAAAATACGAGGCCTGCACTGGTTTGTGATACTGCAGAACTTTTATGGCATCCTCTATCTTAAACCATTCCCTTTTCCTTCCTGGGGGCAAAGAGAGAAATCAGTAGATGCAACAGAATGGTGTTTTCTGATCTCAAGGGCCTCCCCCTCCAACCCCACACTGACAGCTCCCCATCCCCAGGGACAGGTGTTTGTTTAGGGCAGTGCATCTCCTGTCTCACATTTCCTAATTAAAAAAAAACCATTTTGCTATTTCTGCAATTTCTAGTCAAGCCAGATGCTCATTTTAAGACAACTCACAACACACACACCAAGCACCACCCAATTTCCATCAGTTTGCAAATGGACTTCAGTTTCCTGTGGACAGCTCTCAGTTCTTACCCTTTCCATAAAGAACCTGAGGGGAGTCACGTTCCATTTGCTGCAGTGCAGTCACAAACCTTGTGGCAACTACAGATTCATTTCCACTTGGGAATCCAATTGAAACATAAAGGTTTCAAAGGTAACAGGGAATGATTAACCCACACTGCTCACATGGATTTCCTCTAGAATCAGACAGGACAGTTCTTCATCTTTGCTTGGTACCATCCAGTGCAAGAATTAAACACAAAATTGCTGCAGAGGCAGCTGGACACTCACTTGGCTTCTCCTGGGCCACAGAGGTGACAAATCATCCATTTCACCACAATTTTTTTTCCCAAGCAACCAAAGGACACACCACTGCAACTCTTCCCAATGACACTCACAAAGACTCCAGGTCCCAGAGGGATGCTGAGCTGACCTGTGGTTTGTTTCCATCAGTTAATGCAGCATGCACCAAGCTTACCAATATTGACAGAGTCCTCCCAGTCCTCCAACACTTCGGTGACAATGAGTACGTAAACATAAGTCCTGTGCTTCCTGTCCCGGTTCTGGAAGGCAAAGGGGACAGAGTAACCCCCAACCAACAGCAACAACAAACCACAAACCTTCCTAGGCAGGAGGGCGCTGGGCTGCTGCAAGATGCAAACTGCCCACCCTGGGTGCAGCTCCTCCCACAGCACAACTCATTCTTAGCCCCTAAAAACTGCTGTGTTTGAAATCAGACAGGTCTGAAAGTTTTGATAGGGACATCCAAAAGTGCAGCTCCTGATCTGTGGAGCAGTGGTTTGTGGACTGATGTGCTTACAAATTAGTTCTTCAGCTGGGAAGGTTTTGACCTATTTCACATGAGTTTGAAGGCGTCAGTGCCAGAACAACAGCAAGAGCCGTGCCTGGTACCTGCCCACTGCGCCAGGTGTGGCTGTGAGTGCCACAAATGAAGGGGGGACCCCACTCCCCAGCTTTTGGCAGCACCAAGAATATTCAGCCCCACCAGTTATCACCAGTGATTTCACTGAAGTTCCCACTGCAAAGATCAGAATTGCTGAGCAGGTGTGTTTTTATTTACCAGCAAGGCTCACTCCACAGCCCTGCAGAGCCATTGTTACTCCAAGATGATTTTTTGCAACAAAATTTCACAGTGTTCACGTCTGAAACTTACCTCAAAAATTCCCACTAATCTTCCTAACGTCCCTTTCACTCCAGCCTAGGGAAGTTGAAAGAGAAAAGAAACATGCTTTAACAACAGCTCAGTACGTGTTTCCTACTTGTTGTGCAGGACCAGTTCCTTTAGGACAGGAAGCAAACGCTCTAAAATTCTGCTTGTCTCAAACCAACACAGTCACAAGGCAAAAAACAGAAATGTATCCTGAGTGCTCAACATCCAAGCATTCCCAGGGCTTTTTTTTCTCTTGTTTTCCTACATTCAAACAATTTTGAATTCAATCTGGGGGAAGAAGAAATATTTGAGGAGTTACTTCTTGCATACCAATACAGTCCTCGTGACCAGAATCTCCTCTGAAGGTTATTACAGCCTGAGCAAGGGGAATATTGGCTTTGGGGTTTGGCAGTTTTACCCCTTCAAAATCAGAGTTTAAGGAAATAAAGTATGTGTAAGACATTCACTTATACCCCAAGAGTGATGTGAAAGCTCCCAGGTATTTCAGGGGTGTCCTGAAACAAGCCAATATAAACACAAAATGCTGTGATGTGGCCCTGGCAGCAGGAACTAGAAAGGTTTGGATATAACACAAAGGGCAGATGCACACTGAAATAAAGCTCTTGAATCAAGCAGAGACACAAATGAAGAGATCTAAACAATCTAATCTGTTTGAATACTACTGAGGATGTACCACTCCATCGCATTTGGTGTCCCTTTTGGCACCTCCCTGCTGGCTCCCTCCCCACCTCCTCAGCTCTCTGTGCAAAATCCCAGCCCACTCTCCTGCCCTTGCTTTATATTCCCTCTGTTTTATGACTGTAAATGGTTGGAACTCAAGTGCTACAGACAAGATGAGATCTTGCTCCATGATTTAACAGGTCTGAACCAACCCACACAGCCTGGCACACGACCCAGCCACAACAGGGAGGTAGAGTCGGCTCCGTCTCCAGCAGCTGGAACACATCCCATGAACAGCCCAGGGAAATTGTGCCTCTTGCAGATGAGATACAGAGATATGATTATGCCAGGCTTCTTTTTTTAAAACAAAAAGTGTTTGAGTCTCATGAATGCTAAGACAAATTCTCTGTCCTACTGACCAGCTGCCGCACAGTCCCGTGCTGTCAGAAAGGAAGAACTTTCTTTAATGAGACAATTTTCCTGGTTAAGTTCCAGCCTACTGCATGAACAGGTACCAGAGAATCCAGCCAGAGAACACCTCACTCCTGCTGCCAGGCTGCTGATGTGGAACTGCCCCAGGAGCAAAGGGTTTGGAGCTCCCTCACTAGGCAGAGATCTAGAAATCCTTTTGGTAACGCGCTCGCTGAGCTCCACTTCTAGGAAGTGAATCAACTGAATCTCCCATTTCATTTTTGGACACAAGCTTTATTGTCTCACCAGTATTTGTGACATCCTGCTGGGCCCAGAGGTGCCTCACTGCCTGTGACTCTGGGGCTATTTCTGGAGTGAGCAGCAGCTCCATGGAGGAGCAGCAATTCCATGCAGGTCGGTGCCCGCTGACCTTTGAGGATTCCACCTCCTCTGCCAACCCTGCTGACCTGGCCTCAGCCCTCTCCCAAGGCATCTGGAATGTAAATGCTTCAAATGCATTTCCCTCAAGGAACTCCTTCAGCACTGGGATTTATTTTTAGCTCAGCCGTGTTCAACAGGCAGCAGAAACACAGGGAGGAACTGGAGGCTTCCACCTTCACAACATACGGACATGAATGCATTAAAAGGTGGAGCAGAATCAAATATTTCTGGAAAATAACTGTCTTAAACCAATGCTTCACTGGTTTCTGGAAAAGGTTGTTGAATTTCTGCTCACCCTACCTGTAGGCACTGAATCAGAAGCCAGGGATTTTGTTGTGATGGTTTAGTGAACTCTCAAGTCTGACTAGAAATAAATTTATCTCCAGGCAACTGGCCAACCTGGAGACGAAGGATGAATTCTGCTCAAGCAGCCTCCCAGGCAGTTTATTCCAGCCCTAGAACTGTGCTGGAAGTAGCAGAGGGAGGTGAGGAGCCCTTCCTTCTGTGCTGGTAAAGAGAGATGATGGAAATAATGCTGTCTTCAAACCAGGATCCTCCTGCTCCATCCTGCCTGGTCTTATTTGCCCAAAAAGGCACAAAAAACGATGCCAAGACAAACATGTCTTGTAGAGAAAACATGTTGAATTATCATGACACAACTGGAGAAAGCTCTAAGCTTTGCTTCACACACAAACTTCTCATGTGCAGCTGTAAATGGCGGCATAAAAGAATGGTTTGGTTCAAATAAAACACTGGGTTGATTTTATAAAGCAAGTTCTTACCAAAGCCTGCAAAACACATCAGCCACTGCTCCTGGGGGCCAGTGCCTCTCTCAGCCCATTTTCCAGGTACAGTGGATTTTAAAGACAACATACAGGACACCCAACACCAACAGGATTGTCACGCAGCTGTTTTTGATAGAGCACTAAATTCCCACACCAACAGGAGAGTTGTCTCTGTACAATGCCACAAACAACCATGAAAGTGGAATACACAGTTTCACACAGATTTCTAACATAGAAGTTGCCCAAGACACCTAAAAAATAACCTACAGCTGTTATCACTAACAAGTCAAGCTTGGTAACCAGCAAGGGAACTGCCAGGTTCCTTTCTGGGCTAGCTCCCCATCTCCTCCTTCATATGGGCAAGAAAATTTTCTTCAAGAGTTAAAGCACAGTCCCAGGCTCACCCAGGACTGCAGCAGGGTCTGAATCTTAATTTGCAGCAGATGACTCAGGAATTTTCTCCTCGATAGTAAATTAATGGGTGAGACCAGTGAGTGAGGCAGAGGCAGCACAATTGATTTTGTGCCACTCTAAGCACTGGAAGTGCTGCAATCCTCCAAGTACATGGAGAATCCCAGGAGGATCCCAGGAGGATGCTCCTGAACCCATCAGCAGGGGTAGGAGAGCACCAGCACCAACTCCTCCAGCTGCAGGTGTGGAAACAAGGCAAGGCAATCACAGGAAAGGATTCCCTGGGAAAGGCACCCTCAGGTACAAGAGGACACACAGAGCTGGCAAAATGAGCTTTTCCCCGGCTCTGCAGATCTAAATCAGTGTCCAGGGTTCAGGGGAGGAGGAAAAGGCGGCTCTGGCAAGAGCACATCAGCCACAGGCACTGCCAGAGCCAGCTGCCTGCCCAGCACACACTTCAAACCCCCAGTGCACCCAGAGGGGTGGGCTCGGAGCTCAGGACAAGGAACAAAAACCTGGAGGAAATGAAGCCTTACTAGTTCTGCTGCTCATGGAACAACTTGTTTTAATAAAGAAAAATTACTGAAGCCATCCAAGAACAGCAGGTTCAGGTTTCAAAGCTGAAAATAAGTTGGGGTCAGATGCAAAAAGCAGCCTGCAGCAACACCATCTGTTCCTCGGGACAGCTTTTATTTCCTTCCATCTGAGCTAAGGAAAATGTGGGTTGGAATTTCAGCTATTTTACTTTGCTCTATTAGGCTCAAAGCCTGCATCTACTACAGATTACTGCTGGGCAAGAGAACTGTGGTGGAACACCCAAATCTTTGCTCTAAGACCTGCACTACTGGAGGTGCAAATCCCACCCAGGAGGGCTGTGGACACGCTTGGAGGATGCGGATTCCAGGCCAGCTGGGCAAACTCTGCTGTCTCAGAGAGGGTCAGACTCATTCATCTAATCTGGTACTGCATGACACCTTTATTTGCTTCTACACTTGTGAAATAGAAATGAAATTCCCTATCAGAATGAAGAACTTTCAGATACTGCAATCGTTTTTGTGAAGTCTGAGTACACAGGATAAGGACAGTGACTTTGAGCCACCTCTTGCACTGGGTATGACCAGCTAGGAGGGGTTCAAAGGCCATCATCTCCTCATTCATCTGTGGGCCCTGCAGTACTTTAAAAAAAAAATTTCCTATTTTAGCACTGAAAGATATCAATATCTGTGTTCTAAATCACTAACAAAATACATGAAACAGGAAAGATTATCTATAAAGCATGTTTAGAAGAGGGGAAAAAAAGTTCCAGCAACCAGATCAAAGTACTGCTGTGATGGACTATTCTTGATATTGGCACCAATTGCCTGTTTGATCACAGATCAAGCACAGATTATCTGGCTTTGGACTCCCATGAAAAAAGAACAACCAACGCTCCTGCAGTGTTATAAAATTTGACATTTCCTAAGTATTTAAAGGTCAGGATGTGAAGAATGCTCTAAGTGAAAAAGGAACTGGTGCTGAGTGTCACAGATGAGTGTGGAGGCTTTTTTCAAAGTCACTCTATAATAAGTTTAAGGCATCTATTTCTAAACCATGATGTTCACCAGTTGCTCACACCCATAAAAACCCCTTATTCCAAAGCAAAGAACACACTCCATGAGCACCACGACCTGTTTGAAAAGGGCACACACCTTCCACAAGGTGAACTTTAGAACACACGTGGAGTCCCCAGCTCTGTAAGACTGACTACAGCACTGCTCAGCAACCTGTCAAAAATTAGAGGTTTCTTCTGAAGAGGCTGCTCTGACCCAGAGCTGCTGTGTGTCTGCTGTCACTCTGCACAAACAATGCCCAACAGCTCCAGTCACTTCCAATTTCATGCAGACAACAGGAGCATGACAAGTGTTGGTACCTGTCTACTTTAATACTTGTGCTGGTACAGACTAATAGAGATAAGGACTACCTCAAACTAGGACAAGGACTTGAACTCAAACTGGGACAGAGGGATCACAGCCTTCACTCAGAATCAACATTTCATTTTTGGAACAGAAAGAGGGGAAAGTTAGGTAACTTTATCCATGCAATAACATGGATAAACCCAAACACATACACAGTAAAATTAAAAACAGTGAATGCAGAATTTAAAATGTTCATTTAGGGAAGCATGTTTTGGAAAAAAATGCAAAAGAAAATGAATTGGGAAGAGACAGTCTATTGTCATCCTCAAATGCCACAAGAAACAGGAAGGGTCACAAGTTCTTACAGCTCTTACTAAAAATTGGAAAAGGAATACCAAAGTCAAGGAAAGAAACCCCACACATTTCTCCCACAGCTTTGAGCAGCATTGCTCATTGCCATGGGGAAAATTGGATTTTCCCTCTCCCACCCTGAGCAGCAAACTGGAAGTGCTCAGCTAACCTGTGTCCCCATGAATGGCTGTCCCAGGAGTGAAGCAAAGACCCCAAAGCTACTCAGAAATCAGCCTCAGCTCCAAACAACCCCAGAACACCCGGATTCACATGGAAGGGAGAGCAAGGGCTCCCAGAAGCCTCCTGAAAACCTTGCTGCCAAACCAACAGCATGAGCTGGGAAGGTGGATGCTCCTGTCTCTCCCAGCATTCCTGCTGTACTCCAACAACATCCCCCCTGCACCCAGCAAACAGCTCCAAACAGCCTGGGGCCGGGGATGTGGGGGATAATTCTGTGTGCAGCCCCTCAGCAGCAGCAGCAGCACATGAGCACAGCCCAAAGTGGGGAGGCCTCGCACCCCTAAAGCTCTGCCAGCACCACTGGCACTGCTGCTCCTGTCAGACAGCTCTGTGACAGCTCCTCCACCTGCAGCACCCAAGGCTGGGGGTGCTCAGGTGAGCCAGGGGTGAGCGAGGGGTGCTCAAGTGAGCTGGGAGTGCCCAGATGAGCCAGGAGTGAGCCAGGGGTGCCCAGGTGAGCCAGGGGTGAGCCAGGGGTGCCCAGGTGAGCCAGGAGTGAGCCAGGGGTGCTCAAGTGAGCCGGGGGTGAGCCAGGGGTGCTCAAGTGAGCCGGGGGTGCCCAGGTGAGCCAGGGGTGAGCCGGGGGTGCCCAGGTGAGCCAGGAGTGAGCCAGGGGTGCTCAAGTGAGCCGGGGGTGCCCAGGTGAGCCAGGGGTGCTCAAGTGAGCCAGGGGTGCCCAGGTGAGCCAGGGGTGAGCGAGGGGTGCTCAAGTGAGCCAGGGGTGCTCAAGTGAGCCGGGGGTGCCCAGGTGAGCCAGGGGTGAGCCAGGGGTGCCCAAGTGAGCCGGGGGTGCCCAGCTGATTCCCAGGTGCTCCCAGAGCTCCGAGCTGCTGCCGTTCGGTGCTGGGCAGAGGTGCCTCTCTGGGCAGAGCTCAGCCCTGCCAGGCTGCCAGGGCTTGAGTTACACTGGCAGCGGGCAGGGCTCCACGTGAGCAGGGAACACCAGCCGAGGAGCGGGATTATCTCAGCCAGCCCAAACCAGTTCCTGCGCGGCCGCAGCCGTGCCAGGGCTCCCTTCCAGGCAGCGCTGTCATGGAAAGAGCGCGGCTCTCCCAGGGCGCCGCTGCCCGCGCAGGGAGTGCCCCTGCACATTTATTTTAAGGGTTGAGAGGCAAAGCTCTGCACCTCCTGAATGAACCCTGGACTTCTGTATCGAATCGCCTCATTATTAATAATGCTTGGGCTGAAAAGCAGGAGTCTGCAGCTAAAAATATTTCTATTGTTCTGGTTACACTCACTTTGGCTTGTAAAGCAGTTGAAAGATTGCCGAGTTACTGGAAAAGCAGGAGCTGGGTTACAAGCTGGAAATAAAATTTGCAAGCAGCAATTCCCAGTATTAGAGGGACCTAAAGAGACTTAAAAAAATAAACTTTGACTGTATAATCTCCTTCTGATAAACTGCTAGATTATTAAAACATCCAAAGAGGAACATGCAGCTAGAGATCTGCCACATTTGGTTAGTCCAACGGTCTGAATATTCAGAGTTTTGTTAGACAGCAGCACGTACTTCCAAATAATTCAGGAAAAAACCTGCATAGACCAGACAATTCAAAAAAGCAGCTACAGGAGAAGCTTCTTCCCAAGTCCCATCAATTAGCTCTTGCTTTCTGTTCTGCACAGAGCCCAAAGATTTATAACTCTCTCAAAAGCATTTTTAATCCTGCCTTATGTAACTGTGAACCTACTTGGCCCTTCCATCTATAATCATGCAGTCATTTCTGAACCTAAGCATCTCCCCAGTTGGTTAATATTCAGAAGCAAATTCTAAAGACATGTTTTACATACACTGAAGTCAACTGCTATTTACTGCCTTTACACTTCTTATGAAGAAAAAAATTGTTCTTCCAGTAGCTTTAAGAGAAAAATCTGCCTTCTCCCTACAGCCCATTGATCTGTGTTTGATCTGCTGTTTGATCTCTTTCCTGAAAGAGCTTCAAGCAAAAAAGAGAAAAGAAACCAACCAACCCATGCACACCTTAGGAACTGCTGCTGGTAACTTAAGGCCAATTTCACTGATTCACATAAACCTCACTATGTATTCTAAACCAAAAACCTAGGTCCCTATATTTTGATTGCTTTTAGTGGCTCCTAGGGGTTTATTTCTACCTTGTACCCAAGTACTAGACAGGTCCACAAAGGCACAGCTGAATTCTGAAGCTCTCTTACAGAGAAAATGAAGCAGAGACTATATATACACTGAAGGGACTAGAGCTGAACTTTATTTTCAGTTAAAGGTATCAGGCAAGGACAAGCTCATTCCACCTGAGAGGTTTAATTACATTCCCATGTTCTCTTATTTAGGACTCCGTTTTCCTCCCACGTGGGATGGGGATATCACCAGTGACCCTGTCTGCCTCTCCACCTCGAGGAGAAGAAGGAAAAGTGATGAAAACAAATGCAGAGAAGCCAGGGCAGGGTGAAGGCACTCACCTCCTCACAGACCTCGCGCACGGCGGCCACGCCGGGCTCCTCCTCGGGCTCCATGCCACCGCCGGGGACAATCCATCGGTCTGGATGGCGACTACTGCTCACCAGCAGCACCTGTGGGGAGCAGAGACAGCGGATGGGGCACCCCCAGAGATTGTCTTTGTGCTTCACACACCCCCAGACATCACCCATCCAAGGCAGGGCCTTGCCACTGCTCGCTTCTCCCTCTGCCCCATCCACAGAGCCGTGGAAATTCCAGCAGCAGTGACACCGAGGCACTCCCACACTCTGCGTGACCTCAGCCACTGCCTCTCCCCTGCTCTGATGCACTGCAAGAAAAACTGTCCTTGCAGACCAAAACACTCATCAGCACTGGGCACAGCATCACCCACAGTGTGAGTTCACTGCAGAGTCCCACAGCTCAGGATACACCCCAGGTAACAACACAAATGCACAGATGCTGCTCAGCACCCCCATCCTTTGCAGAAGTACCTTGATTTAATTCTCCTGGTGCCTTTGGCCTTGCCTGTCCCTGCAGTTCTGTCACTAACAACACATACACATTCAGGAACTCCCACTGCACCATTTATTTGTCTGAGCACAGATTCTCAGCCCCACTGTTTGTCACTTCTTTTGCAGTAGGCACTGAGGATTCAGCTCTAGAGCTACTTTTGGTTTAGAGGAGGTTGTTTAATGAGGTAAAAGCAAAATAAAAGCCTATATTAAACCTATTAAACTGAAAACCCCCTAGGAAAAGGCTGCATGGAAGGACAGACTTTTGTGAATGAGAAAAATGGTTCAACCCTCTTCCTAGGAGGGATTTACCACACATGTGCTTTGTGGCAGGTTTTCTTGAAACAGTATTTTTTATTCCAGGGTAATTCTGCTCTGTAGAAGTTCAGGTTCTGATTTGCCACCTCCCAGCAAGACAAGCTCTAACTAACACTCTCAACTGACTACAGACTGTCCCAAAGAACAGCGAGACGCTGTGCTTATTAAATCTACTTGCAATACACCCATGAGCAGAGATGGAAACTTAAAACAACACTAATGCTGTTGTCCAGCTCTCTAAACAAAGCTCGTTCATTAGAGTCATCCTGCTGTACTTCATCATTTCACGGGCACAAAGCTCAGAGCCAAAGCGACTTGCTCCAGAAACTTTCCAACATACCAGTCCAATTAGGTTCCAGGCCAGCTGTAACAGTGTCAGACATTTGGGAGTTACACTGTGGAGACACTGAAATCCCAGGCTTTACTGGGGAAACAGTGATTTGCCAGTAGGATATGAAAAGATTTGCACTAATTACCCTAAGGAATCTACCTACAGAACTCAAAACTTCCAAAACAAAAACAAGCACAAGATTTCCAGGATTTTTCAGCTGGTTTATCTTGAAAATTCTCTGACCAAACTCATATTGGAAACAAATGAAGGTGCATGAGCCACCTCAGTTCCACAGTTCCAAGTTCCTCTGGCCAGGCTGTGACAGAACAGTGTTTGCTTTGCAGTGACATCCCAAGTGTTTGGCCCTCTCCAAGAGGAAGGCAGAATTCCTTTCCTCCAGGCATCCAGTCCATGTAAAACTCCACCAGAAAGCCATGCCTAAATAGGGAATGTAAAACTTCATTCATCCTCAGAGCCCTTGGGACAGCAGCCAGTCCCTGCCAGGCTCCCCAGCCACCTCAGTTTGCCACTGTGCCTCTTCCTAGCACAGTATTTGACTTCTACTCCGTCCCCACTCATCATCCAAAAGAGCTCGGACTCAAATTCCTGACTCCAGGTCAGTTGGTGATTCTGAGGACAAAGCTAAAAGAGCAGGAACAGCCATTTCAGGTGCACCTTTGCTGCCAGGTAAGGAAGCACCAGCTCTGCCACTTCCCAATGCAATTCTGAGCTCCAGTTCGAGGGGAAAAAAAAGCAGAAAAATATAAAAAACCTCCAAAGAACCAGATCTTTGAAACTCAGCAGAGCACATCTCACAGCCCTGAACTCCTGCCACCTTCCAGGCGTGAGAACAAGGATCTGCTACAGAATCCTGGACACAGACTGCTCCAGGAAACCTGCTCGGGCTGAGACAATGCCTCAGCAACACACCAGGAGGAACTTCTGGGTGCAAACAATGGTTTGAGGCAAAGTAAATTAACTTCAGCTGCTCTGGCAGTTGAGCATTTTCTGAATAGAATTAACATGAACAACCCTTGCTGGGAAGGAAAAACCTGTCATTCTCACACTTTTATGTAATCAGACTATTTCCTGTTTAATAAAAAGGAAATCCCATCAAGAGAGTGCAGGAAACAAGCCCTACAAGGTCATTCTTTTAAAACAACTTCAAACAGGATATTGCTACCAATGAGCTCTCCCAAGACAAAGGGGCTGAGTTCCAAAGGAGGGGGAGACATTGCTGTGTTGGAAAAAACCCACACTTCCAACACCAGTCCTGGATCCAGATACATGCAATGCATTCAGAGGGATCAAAGAAGAAGTTGTCATCCTCCAAATCCCAAAAAAGTTTGGGTTGGAAGAGACCTTGAAGCCCATCTCATTCCATTCCCTACCATCTTTCAGTAGACCAGCCCAGGGTACAGCTGGCTTTTTAGTTCATTAACTTCTTTATTACATAAATAACTTTTATTTTAATACATTCTAAAGTACTTAATTTAATCTAAACAGCCATCAAAAAATAAACCAAAATTTAGTTATGTTTTTAAATCAGGCTAGAACATGTAGGAAGGTCAGATATTTCCATTTTATCCTTGCCAGGCAACTGTGTTTAAAATGGCTACTGAGACTCTTGGCCTGCCAGGAATTTTGGAGTTGGATTTTGGAGCCATGTCCTGCAGACTTTTTGGAAAAGCATTTGCAGGTAATACACATGTCACATGGCCAAGTTGTGTTTTCCAGGATTTCAAAGACAATTATGTCATTTCAAAGCAGGGAAATGAGCAACACAAGCCTCTCTGGCAAGGCAGGAGGTGGCCCTGCTGAAACTCTCCCACACAATCCCCCACAAAAGAGAAAGTTTAGAAAAATAAGCCAAGTTTGAAGTGTGCAGCAGGGGCTCGAAGCAGAGCCTCGAGGCAAGAACCTTCAAAGCTGCACACAACAAACAAACCCAAACAAACCTGAGCAGTACTAACCCTGCCTGGAGGAGACAGGAAACACACCAAGACATCTAAGGCTGCCCAAACAGCCACATGGAATAAGGAGCTCCATGGGAAAAGGGGTAGAGAATTTGTCCCTGGGATAAATCTGGGTATCTCCCATACACAACTGACACAAACCTGCTGTATCCCCATGGAGGGGTTTTTCTGCCTTCTTTTCACAGGAATAATGGGGCTCTGCAAAGCAAGAACTGGGCAACCAGGTTCAGGCAGAGAATCAACTCCCCATTTGTGGAACAGAGGAGCAGAGATTCCCAGGTTCTTCCATGCTATGGTGGATTTAAACAACATCCACCACCCATAAATAAAACAACAGCGGCTCCACCATAAGGAACACGATTCCTCGAAAGAGGCTCCACAGCAGCACTCGAGCAGACAGAAAGGGCCACAGCCCTGTGAGGAGATGGGCCACTGCATGAGTAGAAAATGAGCTGAGAACCTTCCAGACTTCCAGGAAAAGCCAGTGCTACCCACCTGTGCCAGCCAGGGCCTGGCAAGCTGGCAGCCAGCACAGGGAACAGCAGGCAAGATGTTAAATCCAGGGTCTGGCCCAGCAGCCTCCTGCTGCCAGGAGCTGATCCATAGCTGCTGGCTCCTGACACTGCCTTACAAGCTTCCCCTCAATATTTTCAAGCTTTCCCTCAATATTGACATGCTTTCTATCAATACTGTCGTGCTCTGTATCAACATTAAGCTATAAATCACATCGTTTGCACAGCGACTGAAGCACAAACCTCCCGGCACTGCACCTCATTTCCCACTCCAGCATCATTTATCAGAGCACAGCCTGCAAGGAAACTCTGCTGCCGCAGAGGCTGCAGGAGCTGGGAGGAGAAGATGGCTGACTGCAAGGCTTTTGCTGTTCAATCTGCCTTTGTCTCCAAGTTTCAGTTTAAAACGAGTGTGTTCTCGGGAGCTGAGCTGTGCTGCCATGTGCCCCATGGCCAGGCAGATCCCAGAGCTAATGTTCTGTCCAGCATAACAAACACCTTGGGTGCTTCACTGAAAATTAACAAAATCCTCCCAATCCCCAAATATCAGTCCTGTAATGCTTTTCTACCTGACAAAAGTGGGATGTTCGTCTGATCACACCAAATCACCTTTAAGCCCTACGACCAGCAAGGGGTGAGAACTGACGGAGCAGGAGGGAGAAGAGGGACACTGCTGTCACCAAAGCTGTGCAGAATTAATCTCATTTCCCTGGCAGCAGCACAGCCTCGATGACTCCCCAACAAATCACGTGTTTTGCCAAACTGCAAAGGCAGTTTGCCCCAGGGTGCAGCACGCCAGGGCTTACGGGAGGGCTTCTCCCACCCTCTTGCTATTCCAGGCACGTTCTGGAGCTCGCACATGGTAGGAGTGAATCCAGCCGTGGGTCAGCAGGGCTGCAGCCCGCCCTGCACCTGCCAGGGTCAGCAGCTGGGACCACAACACACGCTCTCACCAGAAATCCCTCCCTGCCCATAACAGCCTGTCCTGCCAGAAGCATTCCAGCTCCTCAACAGGATACGTTTCCTTAGACAAGTGTTATTTTTGCACATGCACCTGCACCAGGCTCCGTGGGATAATGGGATTTAACTGATAACGAGGGATCCAGGAGCTGGAGGTGGGAAATTCACGGCAGGACGGCACAAAAAGGGAAAGGATTTGTACTAGAGAACTTGACAAAAGTAAAGCACAAGTTTTGGAAAGGGAACAAGAGGTGAACTGGAAGAAGTTCAAGTCATTTCAAGTGCTTGGATCGCACCTACAGTCCTATAACCAGAGAGGAAAAAATACAGCAGATTCTGTTGGTTTTTAGGCTGCTGGTTAGAATAACAATAATAAATCACCATGCTGCTGCTCTGGCTCCGGAGCTCCACAGGTCCTGTTACTGCTACTGCAGAGCTCCTGCTGCTTCAGAGCCACTGCCTGCTCCTAGCAGGGAGGAACACAATCCCAAGTCCTCCCCCTCCAGCGAAATTATGGTTTAGATAACCACAGAAATTATCTGCAACATGCCTTCCCATGCTTCAGGAGCAGCTGAACCGCCTGCAGCAGCAGCAGGCTGATAAGGGGCACTCCCAGAGAGAGACCCCAAACCCCAGAACCTATTTCTGCCTGTCAAAACCAGTTTGGTGACCACTCAGTGCTTACACAACTTGTCCAGGCGCACCTTTTCCAGGACAAAGGCTGGCTTGTAAAGGGCCTTTTTGAGTAAGGGAGGAGAAAAAGCAATGAAGAGGTATTTGGGGTTTTTACAGAGCCCAAATGACTCTGGCTGTCAGCAGCTGCACACTGCTCTGATTAACCACCCTACTCAGGACATACAGCACTCACAAACTCTTGGGAAGCTGCTCAAATAGAAGTAGTTAATTCTACACACAGCATCAATACATGTCACCTGCAGGAGGAGAAATAACCCCTGAAACATCTGATAAAAATCTACCCAGCAGGTAACTGTACCCCTCCAAATTTCACAGGTTAATGTGAAATTGCTGAGGACAAAGAGTCAGTGTGCCATATCCAGTGGCAGGGACAGGAATTCTGAAAAAAACACACACAAAATCTGAGAGATCTTTGCCTGGTCTGTGCAGTCAGTCCTTCAGCTGGGTTGAAAAAGAACAAGTGTTTTAAACTAACAGAGGCCCTGTTTCCCAACCACTGGATGTCACCTACAGCACTCCCACATGGATGTTTGCTATTTGTAAGGTAGAACTGAGTTTGCTAATTTTGCTCTATCCAAGCAAAGCAGGAGAACCCTCCTTATTTTAAAAGAACATAAAGTCCACACACGGGGTTTTTTTTGTTTTTCTTTTTTGTTGTTGTTGTTGTTGTTGTTTTTTAATAAGAAGGGAAAGAGTTGTTTTTCCAGATTGTGAGAGACCATCCATGGAAAGATAAGGTCCCCTGGCAGCAGTTCCTGCTGGGTGCACCCCCAAATGCTGGTACCAGTGTCCACACGGCAGGAGTTTATCTGAAGGGTGCTGAGATGAACAGAGTCAGGCAACCGGGGTGTGGGGTTTTTTTTTAAAAAAGGGGGTACAAAACACACAGGGTGAGGAGAAAAAGGTAGGAAAAGCAGCTCCTAGTCAAGCACTAAATGGATCTGAGGTGGAGAAGATTCCAAAGCAGTGTTCTGCAGAGAACAGACACAGCCACCACTGTTGGGTCCTTCTCCACAGAGCCAGGGTGGAGCACACCCTCTTTCCATAGTCATCACTTTTCCCTGAGCTGCAGCAGAACAAAACTGACTCAGTTCTTCAGTTTCACAACAGCTCGCTGAGCTTCCAGTAAATGAAGTGAAAATTTAACAATTTTCATTCTTTTGTTGTCTGGAAACGTACAAGAGACCATGGAATTGCTTGTAAAACTGTTTAGTGACAGCTGCTTTTGTGGGAAGGCAAAGCACTTTTTAAGATGAAAGCCAGGTTTTGCAGAGGTTTATCCATGCTCCTGCTCTCGGAGAACACAACCTACAGATTCTCCACAATCTACAGGGCTGAGAGGGACAGGAGAAGCACAGGCAAGAAAGAGACCCACTTCCAAGCTGGCCCTTATCCCTCTGGAGATGTGGAAACAGGTTAACAACAGACCAGGAGAACTTCACTTGGGTTCAACCTCAACCCTTTTATTCAGCAGATGGGAGCACAGAGCCCAGCGCAGCCATCAGAACAGGGATTCTGAGGCTATTCCACGGAAAGCAGGATGATCATATGATGCTGGGCTCACTTACACCGGAGTGGTTCTGGCTGTTATTGGTTTACACTGGAGCCAAGGCACAGAGGACAGCCCAGGAGCACCTCGTGATCCCCACCACACTCGGCGGGTTCCAATCCCAGCTCTGCTGTGTTACATCACAGCTGGAGGGAAACCGGGAGAGGAGAGGCCAGGAGGAAAAGAATAAAGGTTCGTTTGCATTCCAATGGCTTTCCCAGGGGCCACCCGGCCCAGCTCTCCCCGTGACCACCGTGACCACCGAGGCTCAGCCCGTGCCAGGGCACCGGCCCCTGGGTGAAGCCTCTCTTCTCCCAGCTCCATTCAGGCCTCATTCACCGCTCAGAAAAGATTCTTCCCGAGGCATTTTCTCAAAAAGAAAAAGTCTTTAAAAACGCCCGCGGTTAACGAGCAGCTTGTCCTTTCACAGACACAATGTGGGCATGTTGAAACCTGCACAGACCCAGGGCCCAACGGTGCCTCTTTATCCTGCCAAACACCGCCCGAGCAGGGCTCCAGCTGCTGGGGCATGAGGGGCATTTTCTGGGATGTTTCCTCATGGAACAGCTGGTCCACACCAAAAATACGTGTGTTACGTAAAAATAACACCCTGGTGGTGATGCTGAGGGGCAGGGACAGCCCAAGCAATGAAGTGACTCCAGAGGTACCACACAGGACTTGGGAGTTCTCCCTCCACTCTCCTTCCACAGTTCTGCAAATATTCCAGGAGTTCAGTCCATGTGAAAAGATGGGAATAGCAAAGTCCTGGTGTCTGGCTGCTGGAAGGTCCTTTGAAATCTGTTCCCACTCTCTGAATTAATCCCGTTGCTGCCTCAGCTCTCCCTGTTGCCCAAGGACGTGGATCGTGGTTTGGGAAACCACACACAATTTGGGGGGTTTCCACAATGCCCAGAAAAATGTAAATTTTTTTTCTCCATTTGAGATTCACGTTGAAATGAATTCTCCCTGTGCCGCTTTTTAAAGGAATATATAACAAAGGCATCTTTTCAGCCAATGCTTGGTCTTCCAAAACCGTTCCAGAGCTTTTTTCGTGCCCAAAAGCAGCGGCCTCCAAATGCAATGCAGAGACAATGTGCGACCTCCAGCAGCATAAGGAAAAAATAAATCACTTAAAAACTAAAAAAGAACAAAGTATTTTTCTGTTAAGCCTCTTTATTTGCAAATGTAACACCAAACCAAGGACATGGTGTTTTATCAATCTCCAGGGATTGCAAAGATTTCAATGAAAAATATATCAGTGAACTGAAGAGTCAGGGGGAAACACCTAAACAGAAGAAAGTAGCCTCCTCTGTAAGAGCAAACAGAATTCTCTTATTTCTTCTTGTCCACTGACAAACTTTTTTAATTCGAGAACTAATGAGGGGTTAAAAACAGGAAAAAAATGGGATTTTTGAATTCATAGCAGGAAATGAAGAAGAAAGGCAAGACCAAAGTTCTACTATTTCTTAAGCACTTAAAAGGAACAGTAATGAGAAACAGCCAGTCCTAGGAAAAATCCAACTTTAATATAGAAAGTTTAATTTATTTATCAAAACATGCTTCTTTTCTTCTCTCTTCTTTTCAAACACTAAGCTTTTAATAGCTCTTTAATGTACATACTTTGGCTCTGGCTCTTTCCCCCCTCCCTGGAGAGATCTTTTAAAGAGATCTCAATTTCCACTTAAATAGAATCAATCAATAATAAAATACGTCAGTAACATTAAAACGTATTATTGTCCAAGAGCAAACCAAGAGATCTTTCACAGCCATTTTATATTCTGTGCTTAACTGTGTACAGGTAACACGTTCCTTGCTGTAAAAAAAGTGCAAGTAGCAGTGAGTGGACACCAGTCAGCTTCTCTCAAAGTTTATTTAAAAGCCAACAAATGAGAATGAACCCAAGAAATAATTAGAAAGGAAAATTAATAAGGTGCCCTGCTTGCTGATTTCACTCATGGACACAAGTTTAACTTCAACGCCTTTTGGCCAGGGCCAAGTGCAGGATCTGGGCACAGAGTCCATCCCAGTGGGTTAATTCCATGGGACTGGCTAAGAACTTTCCCAGATGTATTTGTGCCAAGTCCCCTTCTTGGGCAGCTCCTGCAGCAGGGCTGTAACAGGTGGGAACAGAGGATGCAGCTTCAGCCCAGGGTTCAGCTCACAGGTACCACACACAGCCCCTCAAAGGCTCTGAGATCAGACCCATCCTTCCCTGCCTCATTCCTCATCAGCAGCACACAGAGCCCATCCCGAGAAAACCACCCCAGCCCGGAGTGCAGCCCTTCCACAGACACCACTGCTCCCTCCCCGAGCTATCCCAGGGCAGCAGAGCCACTGCCAGCTGTCACTGCGAGCTCAGGGACGAGGCCACCAACAGTCAGACAACACCAGCTCAGCCAGAGGCTCCACTGCCCTGCACACAGAAACCTCCCCAGAGCTCACAGCCCCCCGGGAATGGCCCAGCACAGGGAGCCCGCTGCCTCAAACCCTGCCTGAAACCAGAAACAGATCGTTCTGCTCTTACCTGGAAACCAGAGCCTGAAGGAGTTTAAATCCAATCCACTGTAGGTGGAGACCACAGCAGAGACACAACTGACACAAAAGTGGTTTTAAATCTCAGCCTTAGACCAACCTGACAGCTGAGCCTGCTGGAAGCATCCATCCCACGCCAGCGTGCCTCGGGAACGAGTTCACTTTCCTCCTTGGACCGCCTGGGTCAGCACTGAGACACTGCCACACAGCCTGGTGTCCCAGCACAGGGAGGGCTCTGACCCCTGCCATGAACACACCTCGGTGTCCCCAGCACCACGAGGGCTCTGACCCCTGCCATGAACACACCTCGGTGTCCCCAGCACCCTGAGGGCTCTG
Organism: Calcarius lapponicus; assembly: GCA_039654755.1. Classification (NCBI taxonomy): domain Eukaryota; kingdom Metazoa; phylum Chordata; class Aves; order Passeriformes; family Fringillidae; genus Calcarius; species Calcarius lapponicus. Next base: position 14,286,422 of record JBBFKN010000012.1, on the reverse strand, counting down.
ACCCCTGCCATGAACACACCTCGGTGTCCCCCAGCACCACGAGGGCTCTGACCCCTGCCATGAACACACCTCGGTGTCCCCAGCACCACAAGGGCTCTGTCCCCTGTCATGAACACACCTCGGTGTCCCCAGCACCATGAAGGCTCTGACCCCTGCCATGAACACACCTCAGTGTCCCAGCACCACGAGGGCTCTGACCCCTGCCATGAACACACCTCGGTGTCCCCAGCACCATGAAGGCTCTGACCCCTGCCATGAACACACCTCGGTGTCCCCAGCACAGGGAGGGCTCTGACCCCTGCCATGAACACACCTCAGTGTCCCAGCACCACGAGGGCTCTGACCCCTGCCATGAACACACCTCGGTGTCCCCAGCACCACGAGGGCTCTGAGCCCTGCCATGAACACACCTCGGTGTCCCCCAGCACCACGAGGGCTCTGTCACCAGCTCCCAGGGGCTGCAGGGATCAGCTGGAGCCTGTGCAACACTGCAGCCTGAGGTGTGTTAAAATAAAACTCACAACCAGTCACATGCTGACTGCCTCAGGTACCTGTTAAAAGTACTTTTCTACCCTAAACCACCCTGCAGTCACACATGGCCAAGCCTCCACCGCCGGAGAAGAGCCTGCAAAGTGCCCCAGTAATTGTGTACAATTCATCGGGGCGCTCCAACACCTTCACCCACCCATGCTGAGCATCCCCAGCATCACCACACAAAACAATGATGGTCTTCTTCACGCTCAGTCCATAAATTTCCTGGAAGTCTGTGGGAAGGATCAGTTACACTGAACACTGCACCGGCCACACCGCTGTCATTTCAGACCATTTCTGCTGAAATGCTGACACTCCTCATCACGCCAGCACAGCTACAAAGGGCTTGTGCAGTCTCCTTCGCGTTAAATAATAACTGGATGCATGCTAATTGCCTTTCCTCCAGTGAACTGTCTGCATTCCCTTCCGATTTCCTGTAGCTACAAATATGATAATCAGGAGAACAAAGACTTTAGCACAGCCACCCGGGCACAGCGAATGCAGCGGAGTGTGTACGCCTGACTCCAGCAGCAGCACAGAAGGCAGACCTGCAGCCTTGGTGCTCTGAGCACCCCGAGCCCACCTTCAGGAGGTGTCAACAAAGACTGGTGTAAAATCGCACATGGGAGCGAAGTTTCTCACTGTAACTTCCCGGACAATGCAGCCCCTTAGCAACGCGGCCGCTCTCAAACCAACCAATCCACCTTTAATTCCCACTTCCTCCCAAACTCTCTGGACAGCAACTTCTGGCACTCCATCAGTCCCCTTTTATCCCAGTTTCTTTTTATAAATCCAAGGTCAGGTTTCCTCTCCCATCCCATGTGATGCGCTGGACCGAAGTTCTGCCAGCGCGGTGGGTCCCCAACACTGCCAAACCCCCTCCGCGCTCCCCTCAGCCCGTCCCGCCGCCCACCGGGCATCTCCCCGGCCCCGGCGGAGAGCAGGAGCCCAGTGGGAAGCACCAACTCTCCCAGCGACGCTGAACGACGCCTGTTAAAAATAAAACCCCGCTGGGACCGAGTCCCCCCACCCCGGTCGCTCGGGGGTCCCGGGCCCGGCCTCGCCCCTCACCTCCTCCTCGCTCTCGCTGCGGAAGCACAGGCAGGCCGCCCGCTTCTTGTAGCCGTCCCCGTCGTAGGTGCGCGTCTGGTTGGACTTGAGCTTCATCATCCTCCGCTCCGGGGGCGGCGGGGCCGGAGGACGCGCGGCCCGGAGGGCGGGGGCGGGCGGGACCCACCGGGCGGCGAAGGACGGGGGGGCGCGGAGGGACCGCCTGCCCGCGACAGTCTCTTTCTGGGTCTCGCTTCGTGGGTCTCGCTACGCGCTGCCTCCCTTCGCCCGCCTCACCCCTGCCCTCGCTCCCGGCCGCGCCGCCGCCACCGCCCGCGCTCCGGCCACCGCCGACGACGACCGCGCCGCCATCTTGGGGCTCGCTACGCAAACGGCGTAGCGCCGCCGGGCGGGGAGGCGGCGCTGCCCCCGCGGCCTCGCGGCGCGCCCGCTACGCGAAGTGCGCAGCGCGGCTTCCAGAATCGCTCCCCCCTCGCTGGCGGCGCCGCCACGCCCCCGCCCCGGCTCGCGCGCTCTGCGCCAGTGGCGCACGCCGCGTTCGGGAATAGGGCGGGCGGCGCAGAGCGGCGGCGGCGGGCGCTCGGCCTTACGCGAACGGCGCAGGGGCCGGGCCGGCCGCGCGCACGTGGCCCCGCTGTGACAGCGGCTCCGCGGGGAGCGCAGCGCCCGCCCTGCGCCGCGCGGGGGCGCTGCAGGCACCGCGCCAGTCCCACCCCCGGTGACACCGCGGGGCCGCGTCCGTTCCCCGGTGACATCCCGTGTGTGTGTGTGTGCGTGTGTGTGTCTTCATCCCCCCGCCCTGACACTGCGGCTCGGTGTCCATTCCCCCCCTCAGGTGACACCCTGCTGGGTGTCAATGCCCCTCCCGGTGACACCGCGGGTCGGTGTCCGTGTGTCCGCTGCTCCGGTCAGTGACACCGCGCGTCGATTCCCAAGTGTCGCTCCCCCCCCCCGCCGGTGACACCGCGGCCATCCCGGCTCCGTTACCGATTAGTCACCGGCTGCTGAGCGACATCTGGCGGCGGGCGGCGGCCACTGCGCCATTCGCCCCCCCGCCCCGGTGCTGCCACCAGCCCCGCCCTCGGTCCCCCCCCAAGGGACAGCCCAGGTGACAGCGGTGCAGGACACGCGGACCGGCCCACGCGGGCTGTGTCCCCATCAGAGGGACACGGGCTGGCACAGCTGAGTTTTCCATCTGCAGCACAGCTCAGCCCCAGCGCAGCGCTGCTGCACGGCCAGAAATCAGCATCGCCCTGGGCAGATGGGAAACGCTCCTGCATTCCTCCAGGACTCACCTCCACACCCCCTGAACTTGGAGAGTTCCTGCACTAGAACCTGCATTTAGTCACTCCCAAAGAGCTGCTCCAGATGCCAGAGATGTGAGTCACGCTGTGCTTGGTGAGCTCTGTTTGTGCACTTCAGACAGACACAGGCATGAACCCAGTGGCATTTTCACCTCTTTTATTATACACAAAACATGAGCACAAAGTTCTACTGCGGGGGCTGACCACGTCCACGACCGAATCCACCTCTCTGTAATAGCAAAAGGAGAGTGTTAGAAATCATAGTGTCAAGTAATGACAGCAGAAACAAACATCAAAGCTCTCTAATGGCACAGGTCAGCCAGGTGAGTGCCACCAACATCAACCCATTCCAGCCAGCTCTGTGGATCACATCTAAAATGCTTTTATTTTTTAAGTATAAAATCATGGTTTTCCAAAGAGCTCAGCTTGCTCTCAAACTTGCCCCTGGCCTCTGTCCCACCACATCCTCTCCCCAGAGCAAGCAAGCTGCCTGTGAAGGATGACAGCTTCCAGTCCCTCTGACACCCTCAGAATCCCACAGGCAGGACCTTCCAGCTTCTCCCACCAAAGCCTTCAAAAAAGCAAGCAAAGTTCAAATGCAAACACTTACAAACTGGAATTCTGTGGCAGCTCCAGCACCAGCCTCAGCCTTCTTGTCAGCACCAGCTGAAGAAAGAGAAGCAGTCAGTGCCCACAGAACCCCCTGCCTGGGAGCAAAGCTTTAACCATCCCAAAGAACAAAAACTGGGGCTAAACACAGCAAAGCAACAGCTGTAAATGAGCGTGTTTGAGAGTTACTGAACCAGAAGCTGGACAAAACTCCAGCACACCTCACATACGGACTCTAAGCTATGCCAAGAGTCTCATCTTCCCCTTTTCTCTCTGAGAGGAGCCCTCGAGCTGGGACAATTGGGGGCACACTCACGTGGCACGGCGCTGCGGCGGTACGTGTCCCGGTCAGCCTCGCCCCGCGTCAGCCGCGCCGGGCGCTCGCCCTCCAGACCTGCAACACAGAGCACAGCCTCAAACCCTGCTCTGCCAGGGCACCAACACAAACTTCCTGCAGCCCGAGGTGCAGAACAGCACCGGGTCTGACAGCAGTGCTGCACCTGGGGCAGCTCGGGAGAATAAACCTACTGAGAATGGTGATTTACTAAAGGAAACGTCACTTGAAGGGTCAAATCCGCTCAAGTGTCCCAGCTTGTAGCAGGGTGGAAGTTAAATAAAGTGAGAACCGGGTTTACAGCATCATCTCAACAGTCTTCTGGCCATCAAGCTAGTGCTGAATGTTACTGTTGGTAAAAATCCCAGAAATATTGGGAATCTGCCATGGCTGACAAGCCTGTGCACAGCTGAGTCCCAAACTGCAGGAGAGAATTCTGACCCCAACCTGAAACAGCCACACTGTCAGTACGTACCCCAAATCCCCCTCAGAACAGGTTCAGGACAGTAAAAGCAGATTATTTTGGGATCTTAGATTAAAACCAGACTAAAACTGCTGCAGGAACACCCAGCCGTGGTGGGACCACCACCTCTCAGGGACTGCAACATGTCCCCAGAGCCCAGGCCGGGGTCTGCCCACCCAGGCAGGACCCAGCTGTGCCTGGCACACCCCAGTGCCCTCCTGCATGTCCACATGCATTGGTTTGGCTATAAAAAACCCAGTTCTTGTAATAATTATTTTACTCCACCACCTCTGTGTCTCCCAGACTGCTGCTGCCTCAAGCAGGTCACCCATAGCACAAAAAAGCACCAAGGGCAGCCCTTCCAAACATCCCTGCCCAGATGGGGCTGAGGAGGGTTCCAGCAGCAGGACAATCCTGTGACACCACACACAGCTCCTCCTGCACAAACCCCAGCCAGAGACTGCCACCCCTCCCTCCCTCCTTCCCAGCAGGGCTGCAGCTCCCTTAAGCTCACTGGATAAACACAGCATCTGAAGAACAAATCTTGCAACATCCAAGCAACTCAGAGATCAAAGAAAGCAGCATATTCCCAGTTTCTCTGCAATTCCTTTCTTTGAAGCAGGTGATGCTCCTGTTTGGCCCAGACACAAATTGCAGCAGCTGGGGGTGAACTGCCAGCACCCCCTGGCCTCAGCAAAAATGCACAACCCATGTGATCCTCCAGAGCCAGAGCACATCTGGCTGCACCCCCTGCACCTGGGGGTGTGAAAGCCCACCAAGGGAAAATCAGAGCTGCAAGTCCAACACAGAAAATCACAGAGCAGCTGGGGCTCATCTGGAGGTCACCCAGTTCAACCCCTCTCCAGGCAGGGCCACTCAGAGCAGGTGACACAAGAATGTGTCCAGGTGGGTCTGCAGAGGGAGACCCCACACCCTCCCTGGGCAGCTGTTCCAGTGCTCTGCCACCCACGTGGAAAGTTCTCCCTCACGTTGAGGTGGAACTTGCTGTATTTTAGTCTCTGTTCCTTGTCCTGCCATTGGGCATCGCTGAACACAGTCTGGCAGCACCCCCTGGTACATCCCCTGGGCATATCAGTGGGCATTTGTCTCCTCTCCTCCATTCTAACCAGGCCCAGCTCCCTCAGTTTCTCCTCAGAGATGCTCCAAACCCCTCAGCATCTTTGTGGGCTCTGCTGCTCCTCCAGCACGAGTTTGCTGTTAACCTTTAACAACGAGCCCTGTCCCAGGAGGAGCACATTCAGCGTCCCTGAGGAACGCAGCGTGGGGACACCCAACACAGGTGACACCCAACACAGGCCACAGGTGATGCCAGGTGGGGCTCACCAGCCCTGGACAGTACCCCCCTTCACATCCCCACCCTCCCAGGCGTGCTCCCAGCAATCCCAGTCCCTGGGGATGGCCAACCCCACTCCGAGCATGTCCCAGCTCTCCCCACCCCTCTCAGTGAACGCCACTCCACTTCCAGCTGAAAAATCCACATTTCCTTGCTCTGCTCACAATTCCACACCCAATCCCCGCAGATCTGGCGGCGTCCTGACTGCCCAGCCCCCTGTGCCCCCCCGTGCCCCCCTGTGCCCAGCCCAGCTGACCTTTGGGCCGGGGCCTGCCGGTCTCGGGGCGGCTGCGGCGCAGCGTGGCCGGGACGATCTCGGGGGGCAGGTGCAGGTAATCCCGCAGGTACTGGATGCCCTCGTTGGTCAGGTACCAGTAGAAGTGTCTCCAAGCAAACTGCTCCTTCACGTACCCTCGGGACTTGAGGGACTGCGGGGAGAGCTCCCAGTTACTCCCAGTCACTCCCAGTTCCAGCCTCTCCCAGCTCCTCACACACACCGGGGTTCAGCAGGGCAGAGGGGGACAGGGGACAGGAACAATTCTCATGCAGGGGACACCAGGCAGCAGCACCCCAGGGACCCCCACTCCCGTGCCCCTGTCTCCCTCCCCCTTATCTCTGTCCTTCTCTGAGCACAGGCTTTTCACCAGAACAGGCAGACTAAACAGCTCTGTTTTCAAACCACAGACTTAACTCAAAGTGTACATTTCACCTAAACCAAATTGGATTTCTCCTCTGGAAAATCCCTACTCTGTCTCACGGCCGTGCCCTCCCACCTGCATGGCTTTCATGACGTGCAGGTTGGGCACGTTCTTGTCCACCAGCTCGGGGTGCTTGGGCATGTGCACGTCCTTCTTGGCCACCATCACGCCCTCCTTGAACAGCAGCTCATAGATGGCGATTCGGTTCTTCTTGGGCATCAACATCTGCACAAGGCACAGCAAACGGGGCTCGGTGACATTCGGGCACCAACATCTGCACCGGGGACAGCGATCCCGGTGCCCCCCGAGCTGCCCCGGGACGCAAAACCGATCACTCCCAGCTCTGGCTCCTTAAATCATCCCGCGCACACCGGGCACAGGGCCGCGGCTCGGGGGAGCCCCGCCACGGACGCTGCTGCTGCTGCCGTTAAGTCAAACTGAACGCGGGAACCGGAACCGACCCCGGCAGCGCCCCCAGCACGGGAATCGGCTACGGGCGGCGCTCACGGACCCGCCGGGCCCGCGGCTCTCCGTGCTCGGGCACGACTGAGCCCCCGCGGATCACGGACCACCCCCGCGGCAGCGCCCGGGCCGGGAGGCCCCGGTGCCAGCGCCGAACATCCCGCCCCGCCCCGCGGCCCGGCGCCCCCGCTCCCTCCCTTCCCGCACAGCCGGGCTGGAGCCCCGATGGCGGAGATGCCCCGCGGGGGGGCCCAGGCCCCGGGATGGCGGCGATGCGCGGCCGATGGCCCGAGCGCGGCCTCACCGTGGCGGCGGCGGCGGGGCCCGACCGGAAAGGACTGCGCGTGCGCCGGACCGCCGCTTCCGCCGCGCCAAGGACCCCGGCGGCGGGGGTGGCCGCGGCACTGCCTGAGAACGGGCCGCCCGTGGCGGTGCCTGATGGGGACACCGGGAGACCCCTGCCCCCCGCCCCGTGTCACCCCAGCCGTGTCACCCCAGCTGTGACATGCCCGTGTCACCCCAGCAGTGACATCCCCGTGTCACCCCCAGCAGTGACATCCCCGTGTCACCCCAGCCGTGACATCCTCGCACATCCCCAGCCGTGCCATCCCCGTGTCACCCCAGCCGTGCCATCCCCGTGTCACCCCCAGCCGTGCCATCCCCGTGTCACCCCAGCCGTGCCATCCCCGTGTCACCCCAGTTGTGACATGCCCGTGTCACTCCCAGCCGTGACATCCCCGTGTCACCCCCAGCCGTGTCACCCCAGCTGTGACATCCCCGTGTCACCCCCAGCCGTGACATTCCCGTGTCACCCCCATCCGTGCCATCCCCGTGTCACCCCCCATCCGTGCCATCCCCGTGTCACCCCCAGCAGTGACATCCCCGTGTCACCCCAGCTGTGACATCCCCGTGTCACCCCCATCCGTGCCATCCCCGTGTCACCCCCAGCAGTGACATCCCCGTGTCACCCCCAGCTGTGACATCCCCGTGTCACCCCAGCTGTGACATCCCCGTGTCACCCCCAGCAGTGACATCCCCGTGTCACCCCCAGCTGTGCCATCCCCGTGTCACCCCAGCCGTGCCATCCTTGTGCCACCCCCAGCCGTGCCATCCCCGTGTCACCCCAGCCGTGCCATCCCCGTGTCACCCCAGCCGTGCCAGCCGTACTCCCCCAGCCGTGCCCGGTGTCCCTCGGAGGGGGACTGTGACGCCCTGCCCGGGATCCCGGAGAGCCGCGGGTCTCAGCCCGGGCCGAGGGCTGGGGGCTCCCGGAGCACCGGAGCGCTCCGCTGCCCTCACCGGCCCGGGAGCCGCGGTTCCCCCGAGCGGGGCTCTCGTTCCCGAAGGGTTTCACTGCAGCCGTGTCCCCTCGGGCACACCCCGTGTCCCCCCCGGCCCGTTCTGTCCCGCCCGGTTTGGGGCTCCGAACCCCCGGGAGCGAACGGAGCGGCTCCGGGGGAGGGGGACACGTCCCGAACACGGCGGGCACCGGGCACCGGGCACCCCGGAGCAGGGCTGGGGGCAGCAGGAGGGTGGGGGGGGACCCCCGGTGCCCCGGGGCTGATCGCCGTCCCCGCGGCGGGCGCGCTGTCACCGTGCGCGGCCGAGGAGCCGCCGCGCCGGGCCGGGGATTGGTCGGCTAAAAATGCCGCCCTAATCTCCGAGCTGATCTTTACCCCCTCCCTCCGCCCCATCTGCCGCGACCTGCCCGCGATGCGCAGCGCCGGCCCCGGGAGAGGCTCCGCCGCTGTCCCCGCGGCCCCGAGGTACGGCCGGCGGGGCGGGCGGGGGGCGCGGGGCTGTCCCGGGGGGCGCAGGGGTGCCGGGCGGGCACCGGGGCGCTGGCACAGCGCTGTCCCCGCCGCTGTTTGAACGGGGTGCGCGCCCGACCCGGTTGAAGCGATTTCCAACTCGTGCCGGACCGTGCCGGGCGGGGAACGGGAGGGACCGAGGGATGCGCCGCGCTCCGGGAGCTGCCCGGTGCCGTCCTGGGGCTTTGCTGCCGTGTCACCCCCTCCGTTCTTCTTTTCGGGGCCACCATGGACGGAGCTGGGGCGAAGCTCCCGCGGGGTGACCCCAAGGATGCCGCGACCATTGCGGCATCGCCCCGGCCCGTCCCGCGGGGCAGGAGCTGTCCCTGCTGGCCCGGACACGCTGCAGGCGCTGGCGCTGTCGCCGTCCGTGCCTCTGCTGCAGCAGATCGCAGCTCCTGCACCTCCCGCCTCGGAAATGGCAAAGCAAGTGCTTTGCTAAACGGATTAGAGCTCTCCCGGCAGCCTCCCCGGCTGCTCCCGCATCCCTCGGCCCCCGCGTCGCCTTCCCCGGGCAAAGCCCAGCCCTAAGCCAAGAGACCGCGGCTACAGCACGGCAGAGATCGGGCACTGCGGCTCCCTGACCCCGAAACCCCGAGGGTCGTTCCCCCTCCTGGGGTTTTGCGCTCCCTTTGGAGGAGCGCAGAGAAAATCGGGGAATTCACCCGGCAGCGGCTCGGCCGGAGCTGGAGGCGCTGCCCTGGCCCGGGGTCCGCTCTGATCTGTGCCCCCCTGGCCGCTTTCTCTCCCTCCTCTTCCTCCTCTTCCTCCTCCCGGGTGTGCGGCCGCCGGAGGGGCTGCGGCAGGACGGGAGCGGGATTGAACCGTGAGAGGATTGAGGGAACGGAGCCCGGGCACTGACAGCGCACAAGGGAAGGGACATCAGCAAAGCGTGGCAGCACCGACCGGGGCCGCGTCCTGAGCCCGGAGCCTGCGCTGGGCTCTGCGTGGATCGCCCTCGCTGGGAATGCGCCGTCCCCAGCCGTGCTGCTCCCTGCCCGGGCACGGGGACGGAGCCTGGCACGGCTCTGCCCGGGGACAGACTTTGTCCCGGGGGTGCCAACCTGGCCGGAGTTTGTGCAACACCTTGAAGGCAAACTCTGCACCTGCTGAGCTCCTGCGGATGCTCCTGGAGGAGGAGGAGAGGCCGCATCCAGCCGGCAGCCTGCAGGGGAGGCCGGGCAGTGTCCGTCTGTCCCCGGCGTGGCACAGCAGGCGGGGCCGGGGGCAGCGGCGCTGTGCCCCGGGTGGAATGTGCGGGCTCCTCGGGCAGCTGCCTGCAGCCAGCCCCACGCTGCTTCCCAGGAAAAAAATGGAGCCTTTATGTCCCTGCCGCAGCCCCTTCCCCGGAAGGGCTCGGAGGATGCCCCAGCCGGTCGCAGGCGGACAAGAAGGGAATTGTTTCGGTGGGATTTGGGTTTCTGGGAGCACCTGCCCCGCGCGGGGCCCTCCACAATGGCTGCCTGTCTGCCGCAGAGCCGCCAATTATCCTCCGCGGCTAATTAGAGATGCAAAGTAGCGCTTGCATTCTCCCAGCTCCCCGGAGGGCTCCTGGGACCGGCGGCACATCCGCAGCGGCGACGCAGCCCCGGGCATGGGGCGAGCGTGGGGCACTGGCCCCATCCGGCCCCCGAACCGCAGCTGCCGCTCTGCCCTGCCCTGGGAAGAGGCACTGGAGGGCAGGAATGGGCTCGGCATCCTCGGTGCCCTCTGCCCCCATCCACACCAGCCTTCCCTGGATCACCCATGGGCGCTCCCAGAAACAGCTGAGCCCCGTAACTCGGGGCTCTGCCGGGATTTGGGGAGCGCATTTCTCCTCCTTGCTGGGGAGGCAGAGCTGGCTGTGCTCAAACCTTCCCCCCATTCGTGCGAGGGCCGGCACTGCTGCCTGGCTGATGGGCAGGCGGCTGATCCCTGGTGGCATCTCTTCATTCCTGCCTGCTCTGGCTCGCCGGGATCACGGTGTGGGCTCATGTGCTCTGACTCCTCCGTGCTCACGGAGCTGTAATTCCAGAGAGGCAAGTGGCCCCATAAATCAGGGCTTATTTCCTGCCAATACCGTCTGCTGCTTCCCACAAGGAAACTCATTTACAGGAGGAGAAGTGACTTACCACTGCAAACAGTAAACGGTGGGATGGTGAGAGCCGGGGAAAAGTTTGTCGTGACCGAGTTTTTGGTGAAGGAACTGAGGAGGCAGAGCTCCCACCTGCTCCCTGCGTGGAACAGCCCGAGCTGCAGGGAAGGAGACCTGAGCTGGTGCCACCTGCACAGCTCACAGAGCTGGTGGCAATGTCTCTTTGCACTGGCGAACCTCCCCAAGTCATTGAGGTCCCCCTGCCACCATCCTGGAGAGCGTTTGTCACCTCATGTTTAATGGCAAGGACATTTCCTCCTCTGCAGCAGGGATGCTGTCAGGGCAGGTGGCAGCTGGGACATCCCAGTGGTGACCCTGTGCTGAGAACTGCCAACTCACTGCTTGAAAGGACCACGAGCAGAGGGACTCAGCACGCTCTGGTTCCTCCCCCTGAAACACCAGCAGGCAAAGATCCCCTGCTCCTGAAGGAACCACCATCCACCCCACTCCTGTTTGGGACTGGGGACATTAAACCCCCGGGCTCTCAGGGGGTTAAACCCTCCTGGGGACATTCTGTTGGCCATGAGCTGTGCCGGCTCGGGTGGCACGGAGCTGCCAGGGGCCGGAAGGCAGGCGGGCTGGAGAGCCCCACCGAGCTTCATTAGGCAGTCCGAGGCGCTTGTCAGGGGAAAGCTGAGCCGGCGTCGGAGGCCGGCAGAGCCCCCCGGGACCGGGTCGCATTCTCTGGGCAACCCGATCCCGGCGGCAGCGGCCCCGGCAGCCTCATTACTGCGGCTTCTGCAGCGGCTTCGGTTACTCGCCTGGACGCTCTCGTCTCCTGCTGGCTTTTAATTTCCCTGACATCCCCCGCGAGCGGGGGGATGCAGGCGCAGTGTCGGGGAGCCTGTCATCACCCCCACCCGCATCCTGCCTGCCTCCCGACGGCTTCCAGCCCCCTCTGCCCCCGGGAATCCCATCCTGTCACGAGCCTGGTGACCCCGGGCATGAGCCCCGGGGCTTGGGAGGAGGCAGATGGGCAGATGGCAGTGAGGGGGAGCTGCCCTGCTCCCCTCCAAGAAGCCTTGGGGTGTGCAGCACCCTCACCCCCATCGCCAGCCCTGCCGGGGGGAAAACACTGTTCCTGATTCTCTTGCCAGCCTGTTCCCAGCTGGCACATTTGGCAAGGAGGCGGCACCGGCTGCCTCTCCGAAGGCGTTTTGGGGTGTTTGTTCCTGCAAAAGCTGTGGCTCAGCCCCAAAACCCCCCTGCATCCGCGGGGGTGACAGAGAGGCCGGGGCAGCGGCGGAGGGAGGGCATGGCTCTGTCCCGTCCCGTGCAGGAGGGACAACGACCCCCGGGGTAGCAGGACCAGGAACCCCGGGGGGCTCCCCAAAGAGCCCCCCCGCCTCATGGCCCGGGGGCAACGAGTCCGATTAGGCCCGAACGGAGCCCGGGGCCCGACCCCGCCACCGCTCTGCCGTGGCACCCCCGCCCCCCCGGGCTGTGGGGCGGCCCCGGTGGGTGCCCTGGGCGGGGGTCTGGGGCCGGGGGGTCCTGCGGGGGCTGCCGGCAGCGCGGAACCTCGGGGTGGGCGCGGGCGCGGGGATGGGGGGGTCCATTCCCCCCCTCCGCCCCCCCCCCCCCCCGGATGATTTTCGCAGCAGCGGCTCCATCCCGGTTGCCATGGCAACGGGCGGCTCGGGCAGGCGCGTGCCCGCGGCCGTGCGCGCCGCCGCTGCCCGGCGGGAGCGGAGCGAGCGGAGCGGAGCGAGCGGAGCCCCGGCCCCGGCCTCGGGCCCCCGGCCCCCCCGGCCCCCGGCAGGTGAGCGCGGCCCCCGCGGGGACAGCCGGGTCCACTGCGGCGACGAGGCGAGGGACGCCCGGTCCCTTGCGGGGATGGGGTGCGGGATGCCCGGGTGCCTTGCCGGGATGGGGTGAGGGATGCCCGGGTGTCTTGCGGGGATGGGGGGATGGCGGGGGGCTTGCTGTGCAAGGACCGGGCAGTAAGGCATGGCTTTGCACCCCCCGGCACGACACGGTGTCCCCTGATCCCTTCTGCAAGCCAGGGAGGTTGGGGGGGTATATGACCTTCACCCCCTCCGTGTGTCCAGTGGGGTGCTGGGCAGAGGGACACCCCTTCTGCAATGCTGCCGCACTCCCGGGCTTGTGCCTCAGTTTCCCCATCTGCAAATAACGGGGTGAACTTGTGCTGTCCCTGTCATTGCTGTCCCCCTGCCCAAATAAACACCTTACCCATCACTGACCCCCCTCCTTTCAGCCGTGTCACCCCAGCTTCTCCCTTGCTGCCCCCCCATCTCCCCACTTTCCCATCCTCTCTGGCTCCAGGTCTGCTTCCCCACCACAGACAGCTGAAATCCCACTGTCCCTGCACCTCCCCTGCTCCCAGCAGCCCCATTTGCCTCCTGTCGCCACCAGCCCCGGGTCCATCCATCCCCCCGAGGCTCAGGGGACGGGACCCCCGTGGCAGCGCGTGACGCTCCGTGTCCCCTCCCTGCTGCGGGGGGATGGCACCGCCGTATCCTCCACCATCCCCGTTTGCCACTTCTGGCTTTAATTGCAAACCTCATCTCTGGATTTCTGCCTAAACCCAGCTCCCGGGACTGCACAAATCCCTGCTCGCTGTCCGAGCAGCCTTGTTTACCACGGCAAGGATGAGACAGAGCTGCGGAGCTGGGCAGCCAGAGCAGCCCCCAGCTGAGGCTGAGCTCCCTGTCCCTTCCCCAGGCCCGAACCCATGCAGGGTGTTGGCAATCCTGCTGCTGCTGCCCCTCCAGGGATCCCCATCCACGTTCCCCATCCGCATTCCTGGGCTGCAGGCTCCCCTGGAGAGACACTTGCGTTATCTGCAAATGCCAAGCGAGCTTCCCAAAATTTTTGCACAAGGCTCCTAAAATCCCTAGAAGATTAATGGGTACCCTGAGCAGGGAGGTTTTGGGAGCTCAGGGGGAAGGGGAAGCTCTCTGCAGAGCCCACATGAGCTGTGAAGCCGATCCCTGCCAGGGCTTGGAGCAAATGCATCTCCCCTGGCTACTGCAACCTGGCAGCACCTGGCCCCCGGCAGCCTCCCGTCTGTGCACAGGACACGAGGCTCCTGCTGCTGCTCCTGGGTCACTGAACCTCCTCTCTGGTTTGGGGGAGCCCACAAGCCCTGACCCCACATGGTCCAGCAGGCCTCAGATCCCCCCATCAATGCAGATGACCCCGATGGAAGCAAGGAGGCTGCCGTAGGCACATCCCACCCAGGATTCCTTGGAAAAGTGGCTCCCAGGAGTTTCCCAGCATTACCAATGTGTCCCTTCCAGGGTCCTGCTGCCCTTGCAGCCACCTCATGCACTGCTGGGTCCTGGGCAGCCCCATGGTGCTGCTCTGGCTGAAATCCCATGGGGAACCACCCACTGTTCTGGGTTTGGCTCTTTGCCCAAGGGCTCCAGCCCTGCTCATGTTGCAGCCAAAGGGGTTTTGCCAGGGAATGCAGGAGGGGCCCTACACGGGCCTGCTCCCATGGAGGCAGTACCCTGGAAGGGCTCAGGCTCACCACCTGCCTGGCACTGGGCTTGGTTTGATGATGAGGGGGCAGGATGGGTGCTGAGGCTGCTCAGCCCTGAGCCCCGGGCGCTGCTGATGCGGAGCTGCCAGCGTGAATCAGCAGCACCCACTTAACCCTTTCCTCACAGGGTCCCCGTGGGCTCTGGAGGGGGCCATGCTTCAGCCACACCACAGCCAAACCTCTCCACACCCCCTGGCTCCCTGAGTTCCGACCCCTGCTGGCCCCAGGAACCCCATGGGACATGCAGACCAGCCCTGGGGTGGGAATCCCACTCAGCTGGGTCAGACTGAGCAGCAAACCAGACACAGCTCCTGCAGCTGCAAAGCCTCTTGCGATGCACGTCGGTGTCACGGGTTTTCCCTGGGACCTGCTGCTGTGCCTTGGCCACTTCAGGCCCCATAGGTGGCCACTTCACCCTCCATGTGCAGCCACCTCAAGCCCCTTGTGTGGCCACTCCAAGCCCCGTTTGTGGCCGCAGTGGGAGCAGCACATGGGCGCTGGTACCCACGGTGGATGCAGCACAGCAGCCCCAGCATCTCCCACGATGGGAAATGCTGCTGCCAGGCTCCTCTGGACCTCCTTGGCTGAATCCATTTGTCTTTGCCACAAATGGCCACAGTGGTGCATCACGGTGGCATTGGCTCTGCACCCCAAAATGGACCCTCAAGCAGTCCTGTGCTAAGGGAGAGCAAATGACCTTTCCTGTGGCCAAAAGCCCGAGGCCCAGCCCACTTGCTTGGATTCCCACAGATCAGTACAGCTCCCATGGTATGGGGACTCCATCTCTCCTGTGCTCTGCTCCTCTGCTTGCAGTGCATCTGCCACCATCCTGCCTTAGCCAGGGGCTCTTGGCAGTGGAGAAACCTTCCCCAGAGGCTCTGCAGCCGCTCCTGCCCTTGGTCCCCAGCAGGCTCTGCCAAGGTGCCCAGGGGCAGGAGTGTGACATCCCCATCCCCTGCTTCTTGGCTGCAGGAGAGATGCTGGGTCTGAGACAACAAACACACCTGGAGAGAGCAACCTGGGGACAGGGGACAGCAGGACTGGACTGTCCCACCTTGCTGGGGACAGGGCTCTGCCAGCCAGGGCTCTGCCATGGGGGTGCGGGCAGCTGCCCATGCCGTGCCCGCGGTGTCAGCAGCACCAGCCTCTGCATTGCAGCAGCCTCCAGCCTGCACAGGGCCACAGCCACGGCCCGGCCCGCACAGAGGGCAGAGACCCCCCCTGCAGCAGCAGCAGGGCAGCAGGAGCTGCCTGGAGGGTGAGGAGAGCTGTGTCAGTGCCCAGCACCGAGCGTGCTGACAGCAGAGACGCAGCGGGGCCGCTTCTGCAGGAGCAGCAGCCCAAGGGCACGTGGAGCAGGAGCTGGGACAAACTCTGCCGTCACTTGATGCCAAACACTCTGTGGCTTCTCCCTGGCAGCTCTGTGGAGGCGAAGGGCTGCAGCAGAGCCCCCCAGGCCCAGGGTACCCAAGCAGCAGCGCCTGGCTGGGGCTGGCAGCTCTCCACGCCGCAGCTCGGCCGCCGGCTCTGCAGGCGCCAGGCATCACTGCCGGCCGCCCTGATGCGAGGTGATGGGCTGTGCTGGCAGGGCCGGGGGCTGGCAGGGGGCTGGCACGTGTGGCACAGGTGGCCGAGGTGGCCTGGCATGATGGGGGCACACACACGTGCGAGGATGGTCGTGCGTGGGGGTGCGTGGCGGGAGCGTGGCGCCGAGGCAGCAGCGTTGGCTGGGAAGTGATGCAGAGCCAAAAATAACCCCCAGGCTGCAGCTCGGACCAGGTAGTGGCTCTGAGAGGGAGCTGCAGCAGCCACGTCTGCAGTGCCCCCTGGCATGAGTGGCTCATTGGGGCAGCAGGAGCTGGGACTGTCCCCGTGGGTGCTGGGGTACACCCAGCCATGGGTGTGCTCCCTCCCTGCCGGCCCCATCCCAGCCCTGGCACGCTGGGGCTGTCACCCTGAGGGTGCCCTTGCCATGCCATGCAGCAAAACCCAGGGCACAACACCCTGTGCCTGCAGCTTTCAGGGGGGACAATGCACACAGCACCTGCAGGGTGCCCTGGGGCTGAGCCACCAGGTGCTCTGTCACCACTGCAGGTGCACTGGGGCAGCCTGCTGGGGTGGGGACAGCAGTGGCAGTGCTGTGGGTGCCAGGCAGCAGTAGTGTTGGCGCTCTGGGTGCCAGGCAGTGGCAGTGGTGCTGCTGTGGGTGCCAGGCACAGTGCTCCTGTGGGTGCCAGGCAGGGACAGTGGCCGTGCCGTGGGTGCTAGGAGGAGTGGTGGCAGCGCTGTGGGTGCCAGGCGGTGGCGGTGCCGTGGGTGCCAGGCAGGCGCGGGCGCTGCGTGCTGCCAGCTGCGGGGGGACACTGCTGTCCCCCACCCATCTGCGTCTCGGCGGCGGAGCGAGGGACAGTCACGCGTTTATTTTTAACCGTCTGGGGAGGGTGGAGGGGATTGGTGCCTCCCTGGTTATATCACTAAATCCCTGCCGGGCCCTGTTACTTCCAGCACAGCGAGCCCTGCGCTGTGCTCCAGTAACTGTTTCAGGTCCCCGTCCTCCTGGGGCCATGCCCTGCCCCAGCCCGGGGATACCTCAGAGCCAGCTGTGCACACAGCTGGAGAGCGTGGGCACTCACCAATGCTCCCCATGGGACCCTGTGCTCCCAGCTGTGCCCTGCCACCCCACCGCAGGACAGAGCACAGGCCTCCCTCTGCCCTTTCCACCTCCCCAAGGAAGGGATGGTGTGTGAGGTTCACGGCCACATTCCTCTCAGCCCTTTTGGAGATGGGACAGGAGGAAATTTGAGCTGTCCATGGTCATCCTGTCCCCATCCCGGTAGCAGATAGGCCCAGTGCTTTCCTGTGGAAACAGCGTCCAAATCCAGGTCAGGATGGGGATGATGAGGAGGACGCCTAGGAAACCTGCACCACAGTCCCTGCTCTGTCCCTGTGCAGTGCCACCCCCAGCCACCAGCCCCCTCCCAGCTCTCAGCAAAACAACAAAGGGTTAAGCCACGTGGCGCTCCGGGGATGCCGTTTCTCTGAAGATCAGGACGGATTAGGGTGGAATAGCAGGACGAGAATTTCTTGGGTGGCGCATCCCCTGACCCTGCCATGGCCCCTCGCCCAGCAGCTCCCAGTGCTGAGCCAGGCTCTGCCCAGTGAGCTCCCGCTGTGCTGCTGCCCATGACTCCCTCCCAGCACCGCTGGCTCCAGGGGTGTTTGGATGGCACCGAGTGGGTGGTGGGCACTGGAGGAGCCTGTAGGTCCAGAGCTGGAGTGGGCACTGTCCCCTGTACCTGGATGCTTGTCCCACAGAGCTGTTGACAGGAGGAATGAGGGTCCCCTGCACCCCCCGTGACGCCCCTCTCCTGTCCCCTCAGTGCATGAGGCTGGTGTTTGCCCAGGAAAGCCCCAGCGCCTGCTCTGCTGCCCGAGGCAGCGCCGGGAGCCATGTCGGGTTCCTATGACGAGTCGGCATCGGCCGCCGAGGAGACAACCGACAGCTTCTGGGAGGTGAGTGAGTCCCGGCCATCCTCTCCTCCCACAGACCCCACCGCCACTGTCACTGCACCCCACGGTGTCCCCTGGGCAGGGGGCTGCCCTCCCTCCTCGGCCTGAGAGCATCCCTGCTGTAGTGGCTCTGCCAAAGGTCTCAATCTCAGCTGCCTCTGAGTGACAGAGGGGTCGGAGCTTGAGCAGCCCCAACCCAAATCTCCATCCCTGAACCCCCAAATTGCCGATTGGTGCTTCCCCTGTAGCCACCCCAGGGCAGCTGGGGCTGAGCCAGGCGGGGTGGCCACAGCCCCCACAGCTGCCTGTCCCCGTGGCCATGCCAGGTGGGGAACTACAAGCGCACGGTGAAGCGGATCGACGATGGACACCGGCTCTGCAATGACCTCATGAACTGCGTGCACGAGCGGGCCAAGATCGAGAAGTCCTACGCCCAGCAGCTCACCGACTGGTCCAAGCGGTGGAGGCAGCTCATCGAGAAAGGTACCACGGCTTCCCCACGGGAAGCTTTCCCCAGGACGCCTGGGTGTGCAATCGCAGCTTCACCCGGCAGAAATGGAGCGGGTGAGGGCAGTGGGGTGACCCCCAGGTGTCCCCCCGGCCCCCAGGTCCCCAGTATGGCAGCCTGGAGAAGGCCTGGGCCGCGATCATGACGGAGGCGGACAAGGTGAGCGAGCTGCACCAGGAGGTGAAGAACAGCCTCCTGAACGACGACTTCGAGAAGGTCAAGAACTGGCAGAAGGATGCCTACCACAAGCAGATCATGGGAGGCTTCAAGGAGGCCAAGGAGGCTGAGGATGGCTTCCGGAAAGCCCAGAAGCCCTGGGCCAAGAAGCTCAAGGAGGTGAGAGAAGCACAGAGTGTCCTGGGGAAACCCTGTGTCCCCAGTCCAGGCTGGGAGAGACACGTGGCACCTCCCCACAGGCAGAGGGGTTGGCAGGGGGCTGTGACCACTACTCTGATGTCCCTTCTGTGTCCTCCCCACAGCTGGAGACAGCCAAGAAAGCCTACCACCTGGCATGCAAGGAGGAGAAGCTGGCCATGACCCGCGAAGCCAACAGCAAGGCAGATCAGTCCAACACTCCTGAGCAGCAGAAGAAGCTCCAGGACAAAGTGGAAAAGTGCAAGCAAGACGTGCAAAAGGTGTGAAGCACTGCCCTGTGCCAGATGCATGGGGCATTGGGCAAGGGAAACCAGAGGAGATGGCCATCACACCCCTTTTTGCACCATCAGTTCCCAATTTCCCATCCCTGTGCTCCTGGAGGATAAGGACTTGCAGGCAGTGCTCAGGGGAGTGTGAGCTGGGCAGGGATTTACCCCACTTTTGGGGGCTGATTCCACTCAATGAAACTCCTGGCTCAGTTTGGGCTCCCCAGCTCTGGTGACCCCCAAACTAGAGACCTCTCAGCAGGCAGAAACAGCCTCTGAGGTGCTACGAGGGTCTCTCCTGTGTTTTTGCAGACTCAGGAGAAGTACGAGAAGGTGCTGGACGAGCTGAACAAGTGCACCCCGCAGTACATCGAGAGCATGGAGCAGGTCTTCGAGCAGTGCCAGCAGTTCGAGGAGAAGAGGCTCAATTTCCTCAAGGAGATGCTCCTGGACATCAAGAGGCACCTGAACCTGGCCGAGAGCAGCAGGTAGGGGCAGCAGATTCTGGCCATGATGGTCACCAAGAGGTACCAGAGTGGCAGGAGGCTGTGCGGGTGCCTGGCACCCCCCTGGGGACAGGTTTTGAGGCCCCACAAACCCGTCCCCAGGTGACACAGCCTGGGCCTGTCCCTGTCCCACGCTGTCCCCAGGGCTCCACCCTGACCCTCAGCCCCCCAAACACATCTCTCCCCACAGCTACGCCAACGTGTACCGGGAGCTGGAGCAGACCATCCGCATGTCGGACGCGCAGGAGGACCTGCGGTGGTTCCGCAGCACCAGCGGCCCCGGGATGCCCATGAACTGGCCCCAGTTTGAGGTGAGGCTGGGAGCCCTGCCTGGGTGCTGGCAGCCCTGTGGAGGAGCCAGGCACTCAGGGGTTGGTCACTCTGTGCTTGCAGGAGTGGAACCCGGACCTGACGCACACGATAACGCGGAAGGAGAAGCAGAAGAAGGGCGAGGGGGTGGCCCTGACCAATGCCAGCAGCGCGGGAGACACGGGAGCTCAGGCGGGCGAGCGCGGGAGGTGAGGGCCGGCGTGAAGGGGAGAGGAGAGGCACAGCCTGTGTGGGGTACAACCTGTGGGGGGCACGGACTGTGAGGGGCACAGCCTGTGAGGGGCACAACCTGTGAGGGGCACAGACTGTGAGGGGCACAGACTGTGAGGGGCACAACCTGTGAGAGGCACAGACTGTGAGGGGCACAGCCTGTGTGGGGCACAGACTGTGAGAGGCACAGCTTGTGTGGGGCACAGACTGTGAGGGGCACAGACTGTGTAGGGCACAGACTGTGAGGGGCACAGCCTGTGTGGGGCACAGACTGTGTAGGGCACAGACTGTGAGGGGCACAGCCTGTGAGGGGCACAGCCTGTGAGGGGTACAGCCTGTGAGGGGCACAGACTGTGAGGGGCACAGCCTGTGAGGGGCACAGCCTGTGAGGGGTACAGCCTGTGAGGGGCACAGACTGTGAGGGGCACAGACTGTGAGGGGCACAGACTGTGAGGGGCACAGACTGTAAGGGGCACAGCCTGTGAGGGGCACAGACTGTGAGGGGCACGGCCTGTGAGGGGCACAGACTGTGACGGGCACAGACTGTGTGGGGCACAGACTGTGAGGGGCACAGACTGTGAGGGGCACGGCCTGTGAGGGGCACAGACTGTGAGGGGCACGGCCTGTGCCTGTGCAAGCATTTGGGATGACCTCGGTGACAGCCACCCCTCCATCTCCTCTCCTCTCCCTCCCAGCGTGAGCAGCCACGACCGTGGGCAGACCTACAGTGCCGAGTGGTCCGATGACGAGGGCAGCAACTCCTTCAACACCAGCGAGGCCAACGGCGGCGCCAACCCCTTCGACGAGGAGTCGGCGGGGAAGGGCGTGAGGGTGCGGGCTCTGTACGACTACGACGGGCAGGAGCAGGATGAGCTCAGCTTCAAAGCAGGTACGGTCCCTTGCCAGTGCCAGGTAGGATGGGGCTCGTCTGCTGGAGCTGTGGGTGTGGAATCCCTCAAATAATTTCTGGGTTGGCCCAGCCCTTCCAAGAGTTGAGGTGTCAGAAAGGGGAGGGCAGAGGCTGAGCCCAAAGGGAGAAGGGACAGGAGCAATGGGAGGGGACAGGGCACGTGAGAGCTCATGATTCACCCTTTGCCTTTGTATCCAACAAACTGGTGTGCCCAGGATGAGTCCTGCAAACCCCCAGCAGCTCCATCCCAGGGAGAAAAAGGGGGAGGGAGAATTCCCAGCACCTGCAATGAGCTCTTCCCTTCCACCTTCCTCTCCAGGTGATGAACTAACCAAACTCGGTGAGGAAGACGAGCAGGGGTGGTGCAAAGGGCGCTTGGACAACGGGCAGCTGGGGCTGTACCCCGCCAACTACGTGGAGGCAATCTAAGTCTTGTGGTGTGCTCCTCGTCACCGTCAGCAGATAAATCCACCCTCCGTTGTCTCCATCTCTCCACCAGCCAACCAGCCATTCTGCCGTCTGGTCCTTCACTCCTCACCCTTAGAGATTCAGACATATTTTCCGACCAAGCTTTTATTTTTTTAAGAGTTGTCTCTGAAGAGTATTTTGCATAGTCGCTTTCTTCTAAGATAACGTGAAGCGAAAGATGACGTTGTCCGTTCGTCTACGTTAGTTGAATTTTTTTTTTTTTTTTTTCTGAGCGAAAAGCCGATACCTCAAGATCTTAAAGCCCAACCAGTGAGAGCTCCTGACTGGTTGGTTTTTAAAGATACTGAAATCATGAGCCGCCTTCTGATTGGCTGGAACTGTTCCGAAACGCACGGCGCCGAAGCTCCTGGGACCAACCAAATTCATCCCAGAAAACCAAGAGGGATTGGAGTCTGACTCCGTTGGTTATTTTTTTTTGGTGTTTCCATGTTCTCCCCAGTTCATCCTCCCGCCCCGAGGAAGGGGGTGAATGCCCCCTTCAGCCCCGTGGCCATCCTTGAGATGCCCAGGTGAGGTGGGACCAGCCCCGCCATGGAGCTTGCTGGTATCTCCTCAGCTTCCTCCTCCTCCTCCTCCTCCTCCCGGCTGGGCTGTCAGCACACCTGGAGCGGGCGGAGGCTCCCGAGCCGATGCCCGGTCTGTGCTGCCTGCAGGGAGCAGCATCGCCCTTCGGGTGGCCCGGTATCCAACGCACACCAGATCCAGGTGAGATGGCCCTAAAATCCAGCGCTGTCCGGAGAAGGACCCAGCAGGGCCCGGTGCTGCTGGAAGCAGCTTCATGCCCAGCCTGGGATAGCGAGGACTGCCTTGGGCACTGCTGGGGACGGTGCCCATCCTCCCCTTCGTGAAGAGAGGCAGGAGCAGAGCAGGGACTGGCGATGAGCATGGTCCAGCCTTGCAGGAGCTGCAGCCCAGGAGGAGGGCTCAGGATACAGCCCAGGCAGAGCAGCTGTCCAGCAAAGACGGCCGAAATCACGACACGCCAAGGCAGGGAATGGCCGCAGGCTCTGCCCTTTGCTTGTCCCCACCGAGCTCTACCCCCTCCTCCCCTGGGCTCTGTCCCCAACCCCGCAGCTCCCGCTGCTGCTGCCACCACCCCACCCCCTGCCTCGGGTGCGTTTGCCATCCCCAGCTCTTCCCTACAGATCATCTCTCATTTCTTTCCATACCATCACCCTTAGCAGCATCAATGCCATCGGCTTCCCGCACGTTCCTCCTGCTCCTTTCCTGCCCCCTCCGTTGGTTCGTGAATTTTTTGGCCCCAGGGATCCCGTGTTCTCGTGGATGCAGGGGAAGCACCGTGTGCTGGGCACGGTGGGCGGGAGCCATCCAGCCCCTGCCAGGTACCGGAAAAAAACCCCACAAAGTCAGAAAAGACCCAACCAACCACCTGTCTCAGCAATGCACCCCGGTTTTTGTACATTGATTGTGTAATTTAAGAAGTATATATATAATATATATATCTCTCGTGATTGTATTTCCGTGGATACAACAACAAAAAGCAGCAAGAGAAAATAACCGAGCTCTGTCAGCGTCCTTGGCTCTGGGGTCTCCTTTGCTGTGCGTCTGTCCCACCCCGAGGGGGGGGGCTGAGGTGGTTGTGACACCCCCAGGTAGTGACACCCCCTCCCCAAGGTTTTGGGGTGCAGCAGGATGGGGATGCATTGCTGGGGGGACAAGGGGAGCAGCCCCTGCCTTTGGGGACTCCTGTGCCACTGCAGGACAGAGCCTTGGGACACCCATGGCGGGGCTCAAGGTGATGCAGGTTTGGGGGCTGTTCCAAGCCCCAGCCCTGACCCAGCGCTCTCCTGAGCCTGTGAAAGCAGGGTGATGTCACCTGCTGCCCTCCCTCACCCTGCCAGGGTGGGGGGACACAGGATCTGGGGCACCACTGGCACCCCCAGCCCATCCTCACAGTGCCCCCGCACCGGCTGCCGTCAGGTGCACCCAGCAAATCACAAGACACAATTTGCTTTTTTTTTCCCCTTCCCATTTTTTTTTTTGCTTTTCCACTCCCTTTTCCAAAGGCCAAGGCAGTTTTCCTCCCTGCCCTGCTCCTTGCTGTCCTCTATCCCTCCTGCCAGGAGGGGAGCGGCATGGAGCAAGAACAGAAAGGAAAGGCGGTAGCTGGCACCGGCGGATATTTTAAGGAAAAAAATCAAGAGACCAAGAACCAGGTGGTTTTTTTCCTTTTAAGCTCCCACAGAACATCCCTGGAAGCCCAGGTCACCCTTGGCATTTGAACCTAAACCACAACTCATCACCAGCCAAAACAGAAAAGCAAATAACCAAATAAAAAAAGCCTATGATATAAAAGATCAACATTGCCAGGTAAAGCTGACTCTGGTGCAATGAGCAGGTGAAGCAATTCCCAGCTCTCTGCCCCAGTCCAGCCTGGATGGATCACACTCTGGATTTATTGTCCAGAGGGAAATGACAAAGCTGCCATCTCCATTTCCCCAAACTCCAGAATCAGGCAGTCCAAGTAAAATCCAAATCAAGGGAAGAGCTCTGTGCCACGGCATAGAATGTGGGGGCTTGGGAGGACTCTGGTGGCCCCGTGCACAAGGATGGGGGACCCAGCTTGGGGATCCCCGCTGTGCACAGCCCCACATCCACATTTACGGCCGCTCCCATTGCAGAACTCCTGTTTGCAGCCCCGAGTCCCTGTGCAGGGGAGCAGCTGAGCATCCTGGAGTGAACAGCTAAGGGGGGATGCGCCTGTCCCAAGGGGTGCCCAAGGTCCCATGGCAGTCAGCATCCTGGGCTGGTGCCAGGCTGCTGCCACAGGGATTGGGACAGGAGCCCACCATGAGCAGCAGTGGATGTCCCTGTCCCTGTGGGTGTCATTGTCTCAGCTCATGCCCCAGGCTTTTTCCTCCCTGAACAATGGCTGGGGTGAAGCCACCTACAGCCAGAAGCCAGCGGGGAGGAGAGGAGGGGGGACAAGCCCACGGTGCCCACCCTTCCTGTGGGGGACAAGGGCTCTGCACGGTCCTTGCCCCACACCAGGGCGTGCTGGAGGTGAGGGGGTCCCTGTGTCCGGTGCCAGCAGGTCCTGGCAGGGGAAGCCTCGCACGGTCCTGCTGCTGGCAGAGGCTCTCTGTGGCTGGGGCAGAGGGAGGCAGCCAAGTTCCCCCCGTCCCTGCCGGCGCTCAGCCGGTCCCGCCGCCGCTCACACTGGGTGGACGAACTGGTAGACGAGGCGCTGGGAGATGTCGGGCTTGCGGATGATCCCCTTCTTGTAGTACTGCCGGATGGAGCGGCTCAGCTTGTCGTAGTTCATGGCCGGGCGGTTCTTGCGGATGCCCCACAGCCGGGCCACCTGCGCCGAGTCCTCGATCTTGAAGATGCCTGGCAGGGGAGCGGGGCACGGAGTGTTACAGCATCTCCTGCCCCGCCTCAGCCCCCCAGCGCCCTCCCCGGGCCTCTGGAGTGCATCGCCCACCTTTGTCCTTGTTGAGCCAGCGGATGAAGCGGCCGTAGTTGTGCGGCTTCAGCAGCAGCTCCTTGAGGAACTGCCAGAGGTGGATGGGTTGGCCAGCACAGGACGAGTCCACCTCGCTGTCGGCCCAGCCGGTGTCACCTCCTGCCACGAGAAGGGACGGGTGAGAGGAGGGAAGGGACAGAGTTCGCTGCTGTGCTCCATGCCAGGGAGCTGCTCGAGTCCTCATCAGGGAGACCCGCTCGATGTCAGAGGGACCCCGGCGCTCAGCCCGGCTCTGGGTATGGAAGATTTGCTTCCCTCTCGCTGTCTTGGAGCAGGGAGAGCAGCTCAGTGCTGTCCCTGTGCAGCCCGCAGGGGTGCAGGGGTGTGGGACAGGGCCAGGGAGGGGATGGAGCCTTTCCCCCTTGGCTGGGTTGTGCAGAGAGCCCTGGGGCTGCTCAGGGGCAGAGGGAGTGAACCGCAGAGATCCCGCAGCAGCAGCGCCTCCAGTGCCCCGGGTATTCGCAATTCGGCAGGGAGGGACCCCTGAGGCACCCCGGACCGGCCCGCAGCAGAACTCACCGCAGTATCTGACATCTCCCGGGGCAGCCTTCTCCTTCATCCAGGCGGCTGGAAGGGAGGAGCGGGGCATCAGGGGGGCATCTCCCGCGGCACAGCCTCGCCCACCCTCCCCGGCTCCCTCCCCGGCACCCACCGGACTTCCAGATGTCCAGGTGGGCGTGCAGGATGTCTCCGCAGGCGGGCGAGCGCTGGCAGAACTGCTCCTCGGACATGGCACACAGGTCCTTTCCCGACAGCTCCTGGAAGGACTTCCCGATCTGCGGCAGCCGGTACTGGTGCTCCGTCCACAGGATCCACTTCTGCACATTGCCGGGGCTCCAGTCCATGGGGTCTGGCGGCGGAGGGGGGTGAGTGTGGCCAGCCAGGAACCGTGTGGGGCAGCCACACTCCCCCAGACCCTCACAGGCGGCTGCAGCCCCCAGAACCATCCTCTCCTCCCGTGGGGGAGCGGCTGCTCTCCCCTAGAGGCTTACACGTGGCTGCAGCTCTCCAGAAACCATCGTCTCCACCCTCTCCATCCTCTCCTCCCCTGTGGGGCAGCCACACTCCTCCAGACCCTTACACAAGGCTGCAGCCCCTTAGGAACCGTCCTCTCCATCCCCTCCTCCCGTGTGGAACAATCACAGTCCCCCAGACCCCCACAAACAGCTGTAACCCCCCAGGAACCATCCTCTCCATCCCCTCCTCCCGTGAGGAGCAGCCACACTCCCCCAGACCCCCAGAGGCAGCTGTACCCCCCCAAACTCAGCGAGGCTTTGGCTCCCACGCCCGCACACCCACCTCTGCCCCGGGCGCACCCACCTGCGGCGATGTTGAGCAGCTTGCAGGCTGTCTCGATGTCCTTCAGCACCTCGCCCACCACCATGCTCTGCACCTGCTCCAGCGAGTGCTCCTCCAGGTGCAGGCTGTCCTGCAGGTCCCCCTCGGTGCCCAGCCCCAGGCCCTGGCTGTCGATGATGGGACATTGCTCCGGCTCCTTCCTCGCCTCCTCCCGCCCGCCCTGGCCGCCGCTCGGGGCCGGTTCCCCGGCGCCCTTGGCGGCCCAGGCCGTGTCCTCCGGGTAGAGCATGTCGAAGTAGTGCAGGCAGAAGGCTGGCAGGGGCTGCTCGGGGGTGCTGGGGGGGCTGGGGCTCTCCGGGCAGCCCCAGCGCCGGGGGTCGGGGTCCCGGGGGGGCGGCAGCAGCGCGGGCTCCGGCCAGGAGAGGCGGCCGGGGGGCAGAGCGGGCAGCCCGGGGCTGGCACTGCCCATCCCGCTGCTCAGCGCCGGCTCCAAACCTGCCCGGGGGTGAGAGAGGGGCAGAGCTCAGCCCGGCACCGCTCCTGCCTTCCCGCCCTGCGGCCAGGCACAAAGGCACGGACTAAGCCTGTTAGAGGGGAAAAACCCTGCAAAGAGCCCCACTGTGCCCGGCAGCTGCGGGGGAGTGCGGGCTCAGCCGCGGCTGGGGGGGCTGGCCCCGCTTTGGGACAGCAGCAGCAGCCAGCAGGGAGAAGGAGCTGAGGAGATGAGCAGGATCTGACCCCTGGTTAGGGTTGGGGTGTTTAGGGTCGGGGTGTTTAGGGTCAGGGTGTTTAGGGTCGGGGTGTTTAGGGTTTGGGTGTTTAGGGTTTGGGTGTTTAGGGTCGGGGTGTTTAGGGTCAGGGTGTTTAGGGTTTGGGTGTTTAGGGTCGGGGTGTTTAGGGTTTGGGTGTTTAGGGTCGGGGTGTTTAGGGTTGGGGTGTTTAGGGTCGGGGTGTTTAGGGTTTGGGTGTTTAGGGTCAGGGTGTTTAGGGTCAGGGTGTTTAGGGTCGGGGTGTTTAGGGTCAGGGTGTTTAGGGTCTGGCTGTTCAGGGTCTCCCCAGGGGCTGCACCCCAGGCTGGCAGCGGCTCAGTCCCAGGTGGAGCTGAGGCCTGGCTGGGAGGCACTGTGGGACACTGGGGGGGCTCCCCCAGGACAGCCCTGGGGTGACACTGGATGCTTGAGCTTCAGGGACACATTTCTGAGCATGGAAAGCATCCTCTGCTGCTTCCACCTGAGGCACAGCAGCCCCCAGACCCAGATCCCTGGGACGGACCCAGCCCAGCCCCCAGCCCTTGGTCACTGTTATCAGTCCCCAGATGAGAACTTTCCTTGTAAGACAGGATAATTGCAATTGCCTTCACTCTCTTGCAAGAAAAACTACCCCAAATCAGCCTGGGAGTCCTGGAGGCCATGGAGGAGAGGATGAACCTGCTGAATTTCCATGGCAACACCAGGGAATGGCTCCATCCATGGAGAAACCTCCCCAAAAACCATCCTGAGACTTTGGGAAGGGGAGGCCCCTGCCAGGGAGAAGCTGTTGGTGGGCATGGCCAGGGCACTGCCCAGCTCCTCCGCCTTCAGCACTGCATTTTACAAGGAGAATAACCATCCCAAATTGATGGTTTAAAAGCAGAAAAAGGAGCTTTAACAATCGAGTGTGAAAAGTTTGAAACCCCTCAGGACATCAGGCAGCTCTGAAGGGGAATGGGGGCAGTGGCCAGGGAAAGGAGGCGCCCTGTTGCTCCAAACCCCAGCTGAGGGGGAAAGGTTTAAAAGAAATGAGAGGAAAAGGTCCCACAGGGTTCCTCCAGGCAGAGCACAGCCCCCAAGCACGGGGTGGTCAGTGGAGGAGGGACAATGGGGACCCAGCCCCGTGTCCCTTGCTCAGGGGGGAGCTCCTGAGGATTCAGTGCTCCCAGAAATAGAGGGTTTGAAGTTCTGCATTGCCTGCACTTGGGGCAAGCTCATCACTTCATCCTTGGAATAGCCCAAGGAGCTCAGAAAAACCCATGGAAGAGCCAGGGAAACCTAAACAGCACCAATGGCAGCCTGAGCCCATGGGGACCTGAGAAGGGATTGTGGGTTCAGGAGCTGGAGCCCACGACCCTGAGTGGTTTTGGTGGCACTGCAGCAAGGAGGATGAGGGAGAAGAGGGAACCCAGACGCTCTTCTGGTCTGGGGCTGCCCCCACCATCCCCAAACAGTTTCCCTGAGAGATGGTGCCTGCTTCCAAACCTCTCCTTGATTTGCTCGGGATTAAAAGAAGGGCTTTAGGAGATCAGCCCTAAATCCAGCCTCACGCTGCTCCCAACACAAAAGGGAAGTGGTAACAGCTTGTGCAGCTCCTGCTGCTGCACAGTGCCGGCCGTGGGGGTGTCTGGCAGGGGACAGGTGCCTCATTCCCAACGCCTCTGGGATGTTCTGAGGTCACGGTTCATCCTCACCCATGGGGGAGCAGGGCTGTGGAACCATTGCCAGGAATGCCACAGGATGGGCGGCCCCAGACCCATCTTCACCCTCATCCTGTTCCCCTCCTCCCAGCAGGGACCAGAGGGACCCAATTCCTGGGGAAGTGTCCCCAAAAGGCTGAGCTGTGCCCCACCAAGGGTGCTGTACTCCCAGGGCGGGGGCCGCTGTTTGACTTTCTCCCGCTCTGGCACGCAGGCGGCCGGGCTGGGTGGGACCTGTTTGCGCTGAGAAGCCACTTCAGGTGGCCTTTTCCCCCTCTTCCCCTACCCCTTTTTGCATTTCCCTGGAAAAGGAGAGCTGGAGGGGCAGCCCCAGGGGCACGGGCCCACATGGCACCCAAAACCCTCCCCGTTCCCTGCCCGAGCCGAGCGAGGCTGAGCCGCTCGTTGCATCAGCCTTGGCAGCTCCCTGGCTGCTGCTCCACGGGGAATTCTGCCTGGGATGGGGCTGGGATGGGGCTCCTGCACTCCCAGGGCACGCAGCCAGCCCGAGCCCGGGGCTGTGGGTGCTGCTGGCTCACGGCTCAGCCCCACACAGACCCCGCAGCCAAGGGGGACAATGATGGGGACGAGGACCCCCGTGCCACCCCCAGCTCTCCTGGCAAGTGCAGCCCACCATGGCTCAGGGTGGAAGGCTGGGATGGGCCCTTGAGAGCGAGAGGAGAAAAATAATAAAAAAAATAAAAGAAATTCACCCACCCCCCACCCTCGAACAATGGGTCCGTTAATTAAAATCCAATCAGCGGTGGAACAGGTTGTGCCGGAGCGCTGTGGGACCGGCAGGGTGGCCCCGCCGCGGGAGGGGCGCTGCCCGCAGAGCCCGGGATGGATCCCAAGCCCCCGGGCACTTCCGAAAGCCCTTCCCAGGCAGGGGGGAGAGGGACCAGGGCCAGCTCCAGGGTCACCTCCAGCCCCAGGTGGGGACAGGGATGTGCTGTGCTGTGCTGTCCCAGGAGGAGCTGGGGATGTGCGGGACCCTGAGCTGTCCCAGAGCAGCCTGGATGAAGCAGGAAAAGAGCCCCGGGGTCCCTGCAAAGCCAGGGCTGCAGCAGGCAGCCAGGTGGGTGATCAGAGGCTGCTGACAATTTGAGATCCTGCCAGCATGTCCCACGCAAGCCCCAGAGTGACAGCTGTGCCACGTCCTGCTGCCAAACCCTGTGCCACGCACCCTCCTTATCTCTGGGTGGAGGAAGGAGGATTGGCCAGAACCTCCCCACAGCCAGGGCAGGGACTGGGGACGGCCCTGGGGGGCTGGGGAGGTGACAGCTCGGGGGCTGCGTGGTGACAGGGTTGGGGCCAGGACAAGCCTTAGGCTCACTCAGATGTACCCCTGGGGGGATGCAGCCCGTCCTGGGGTGCCTGGACTCAGCTCCCCACCAGCTCCAACACCACCGAGGTGCCCTGGCTCCTCCTGCATTACCTGCGTGGCTGCTGGCACGGGGACCAGGTGTCCCCAGAGGTCCCCACGCCCTGGGTCAGGCTGCCCTCTCCATCAGCGCAGGGAGGCAAACAGCAGTGACAGGGGACAGGCAGCACCCGCCAGTGACCTGGGCAAAGCCTGGTGCTCGCTGTGCCCCCGGGGAGCAGCAGAGCTTGGTGTTCCCCATTTGGGGCCAGGGAGCCCCAATTTATAGCAGCACCTTCCCTCCCCGTGCTGCCAGCCCCAGAGAACACCGGTATTGTGGGGATTTGGCACCCTCACGGTGTTTGTGTTTCACTAACCGAGCAGAACCACGAAAACCAAACCTGCGGCCAAAGTGACTTTGGGGCTGACACAAAAAACCACCCCAGCAGGAAAGCAGCTGGGACAAGGGGTTCAGCTCCACAGAGACACCCCGGAGCTGGCAACTCCTCAACAGCTCCCCAGGATGCTCCATGAAGGGTCCCAGCTGCTGGTTTGTCCCACGGTGTCCCAAAGCTCATTGTCCCCTGCCTGGCACAGGGGCTGGTGGCACCCTGGGTGTCCCAGCTGTCACCAGGTGGGCTCAGGAGGAGCTGGCTCCAGGAGCCCGGGCTCCATCCCACCCTCCCTGCTTGAGCACGAGGAGGTTGCAAAGGCACAAAAATGGCAAATCCCGTTTCATTTTGGGTGACACCATGCAGAGAAATGCCGGGAACCTCACACCGAGGGACAACCTGTCCCTGCTCATCTCCAACAGCACCTGGAGGTGCTGTGGGGTGGGATCGTGACATGGGACAGCTCCAGCCCGGTGCCAAGAGCAGGGCCCTGGGCTGGGCGGGCACAGGGGGAGCCGGGGGTCGCGGCAGCGCGGGCGCCTTACCTGGAGGGGGTGCGAGCTCAGAATCCTCATGGGTGCCAGCGCAGGCTGGGCACAGCCGTCCCTGCGGTGCTGGGCACGGTGTGTGCGGGGGACATGGCCCCGGGTGAGGGGTCCCAGCCCCGGTGAGGGGTCCCAGCCCCGAGCCCCGCTCAGCGCCGGCTCCGCGGCAGCACGGCCGGGCTGAGCCGCATCGGCCCCGCGGGCACCGGCGGGGAGGGCACGGCCGGGAGAACCGGGCACCCCGAGAGGCTCCGGGGGCAGCGGAGGGACGAGGCCAGCGGCGGCACAGTGAGTGTCGGGGCTCAGCCAGAGCCTCCTTTGCCCATTATATCCGATTCCTTCCTTATTTACCTGAACAAACAAGCAGCGCTTACCTCAGCCGAGGTGTTTGAACAGCCCGGGCCGGGTTAACCCTTGGCAGGTGCGTCCAGGGCGGGCTCGGGAGGGGAATGGGGCAAACCCGGGCACCGTTAACCCCTTCCCACCCTCACATGGGATGAGACGGAGACGGGGACAGGGACAGACAGACACCTGGCTCCTCCTGGAGTCAGAGCTGCAGCACAGAGACCTGGCAGGTGTGAGAGGTCCATGGCATGACATCAATCCCAGAGCAGACTGGGCCATGCTGGGGCCAGGAGCATCCCTGAGGGATACCCCAGGAGCACCCCTGACCCAAACCCCAGAACCACCCCCTGCCCACGTGCTGCAGCCAGGGATGGAGCCTGTGAGTGAGGGTGCACAGAGATTTTGGGGGTGAAGGGAGCCCCTGACAGCGCCCAAAGCCTCCCAGCTCAGGGACACGGCTCTGTCCCCTGCCCAGGGGTCTGTGACTGCAGGATGGGGCATGGGGGCACAACCAGAACGTGCCACACTCCAGGCCCAGGTTGTCTCCACCGGCACGAGCAGGAAAAAGCAGTTCTGAGCGAGACAGACACCGAGCTGGTATTTATTGTCTTTTTTTTTTTAGCACATGAAGCAGGCAGGGCAGTCCAGGCAGTTCTCCTGTGCACGTAGCTCTGCCAAAACCAAACTCCCCCGTGCCCTAAAAGCCCACGTCAGACCAAACCCCGCTGCAAACAGCCACGGGCTGGCCCCACGTCACCACAGCCCCGGGCACGTGGCTGTCCCCAGCCCACACAGGGTGACAGAGCTGGCATCCCTCGCTGCCCTGGCCCGGGGCAGGCACAGCTGATAAGCCATCCATCGGAAATGTTTGCCCTGAGGAAATGAAAGCCCTGGAGGAAGGAGACCCCGGAGCGGGCTCTAGGAAAGGGCTTCGCTGCTATCGGCAGCGCCAGGAGTTTCTGCCTCCCTTTGAAACGCCTCAATGTTATCTTATCGTGGGGAAAGCTCCCCCTGGATCGGGGCTCCCGTGTCCCAGGGGAGTTCTTTTCCCCTGTTTTGGTAAACACAACTGGGCCTGGGACACGTGGAAGTGGCTGTGGGGGGACCCCGGGACAAGCAGCTGCGTTGGGAAACTGCCAGCCCCTGCCTGGGCTTTGCCAGGGGTTGGGCAATGTTTGACTGGGATGTGGCACAGCCAGGAGGGGGGTCCAGGCTCTCAGTGCCCTCCCAGTGCTCCTGGCAGCCACAGCAGAGCTCCCCAGCCCACTCAGAGCATCCACAGGCACCCAAAGCTGTTCCTGTGTCACACCTCAGGGTTCCCCAAAGGTACCCAGAGCAGGAACACCCCAGCACAGCCCTGGGGCTGCAGGCCTCCAGCCACGGCTCCCTTCCCCACAGCACAGAAACACGAGTGGCTGTGGAAACTGCAGATGCAGAGCGGAGTCACGTGTAAACTCAACAGCAGCCTGGCACCAGCCGTGCTGGGAAAGCACCGTGGCCATCCCGCCCTTCCTGCCCCACAGCCCGGCTGTGCCTTGGGGGATGTCTGGGGAGCAGGGTTTGGTTTGCACAGCCTGGATCTGCTGGGACACCACTGCCAGGTCACCCGTGTTTATTCGGCTTCTTTACAATTTTTCACCAGAGCAAACACCAGGCCAGAGCACCAGAAGGAGTCAGAAGCAAAGTGGAAGAGAGCACAACTGGGGACACTGGACAGTGTCAGGTGTCACCAAGCAGTGGGGAGTTCCCAGTCCCAGACCCAGAGCATCCCAGACCTGGGTCATCCTGGGACCTGCTGCCAAACTCACACCTCAGTCTGAAAGAGCTTTACCTACTTCTCCTATCGGTAGCAGTGGGATC
Source organism: Calcarius lapponicus (assembly GCA_039654755.1). Classification (NCBI taxonomy): domain Eukaryota; kingdom Metazoa; phylum Chordata; class Aves; order Passeriformes; family Fringillidae; genus Calcarius; species Calcarius lapponicus. Next base: position 14,253,296 of record JBBFKN010000012.1, on the reverse strand, counting down.
TCGATAACAGAAAGAGATTAAAGGGAAAAACATTTGCTTTTCTGGGCTCGGAGAGAACTGGGCAGTGCAGCACAGCGCTGCAAAACTGGGTGAAAGGCCCCAAAATGAGAGCTCTGCTTCCCTCCAAGAGGGCTCGGGGGCGGGAGCCACCCAGTGTCCCCAGTTTCCATGGGCTGGAGCCACCCAGTGTCCCCAGTTTCCATGGGCTCCAGCTGTGCTGGGCTCGGCTGTCCCCAGCACCTTTTGCAATCGCAGCTCGGCACAGCTCTGCTTGCACATGCAAACCAGGAAAAGGAGAGATTGCAACACCTGAGAACAACAAAAGAGGGAAATGAAGTCTGGCTTTTCTGCCCCGTGTGCGCAGTTTTCGGTACTTTTTCCTTGTCCTCCCTGTCAACCCATCAGCTCCAATTCCGGTGTCTTTTGCCACTGCTGGAACTTCAACGCTTGGGAATGCAGCCGGCCGGAGGGGAGAGATGGAGAAACTCATGAATCAGCCTGGAGGAATCCCTGCCCACCTGCCTGGAGCTAATCTCTGGCTGCATCACAAGAATAATAGATAAGCAGCCATGTCACATATAATAAAACTATTGAAGGCCCTTGATGTCACTGTACAAACCACGGGGAGCATGGAGCCCGACCTGTCCCACACGCAGCTGTTTCCTGGTCCCCTGCATGGTGGGGTCTCCAATGCTCCAGCTCCTGCACAGCTTTTGGGACAGGGTAGAGCTGGAGGCCCTCTGAGAGGCCACACGCTGCACCCCATGTGACAATGGGACAGGATGAATCCTCACTCCCTGGCTGCAGGGTGGGGGCTCTGAGGCTTTCCAAGGAAACTGGAAATGGTTGAAATGGTTGAAGAACCTTTAATGCATTCTCCCCACGCCTTGGAGGGGTCCTGGGAGTGGAGAAGGTCTCTCCAGCAGCGCCCAAAATTACCCAGAGGGTCAGGGAGCACAAGTGCAGGAAGCCACAGCTGTGCACGGAGGAAAAGGTGCTTTTTGAAGGTGCAATGTCCCTGTGCAGATTCACCTGGGAGAGCCTCCAGAGCTCCCGAACTGCTGGGATCTCTCCAGAGCCCAGACCACCGGAATCCCCTCTGACTCCTCCTTACCCCAGCCAGACCTACCCACTTCCCGTGCAGCCCCAGGGCGAGCGGGGCCGCTCCTCTTTATCCTCTTTATTACCTCCCTGGCTCCCCCATCTCCCAGCTGCTGCCATAATCGCTGTTTACGGGGCCGTGTGTGTGCTCGGGGCAAACAGCGGCGTTATTGCCGCGCCGCCCGCCCGGAGCCACCCCGGGGCTCCCGGCCCCGCTCCGCCGCTCGCTCCCCGCTCGGAGCCGGCTCCAGCTCCCGGCTGCTGCTCCCACCCTCCATCCCCGCCGTATCAGGGAGCTCCCGGGTGTCCCCGTGCCGCTGCGAGGGGACCGTGGTGTCACCTGCGCTCCAGGGCAGCCCCGAGCCTGCAAAGGGGGAAATGGAGGAGAAGCGGCTCCATCCGGCAGCGCTGGGTTTGGTGTCTGCTCCCCGCTGATGGCACCGGGGGTCCAGGAGCCATCGCTTTGCTGAGCACAGAGACCTTGGTGGCCACCTGGCACCTTCCAAAGGCCGCTTCGCACCTTGGAGGTGACACGGGGATGCCACAGTCCCGCTGCTGCAGCCTGGCCGTGCCTGGGAGGGCAGCTGGGAAGGACGAGCGGGGGAAGGCGGATGAGGACTCCGGGGTGAGCGCAGCCCCTGGACCAGCAGCTCCCCTCCATTCCCAGCCCGGTCCCCCCCAGCACCCCCAGGTTCGGTGCCACCCCGGGTGACGCGGGGGAACTCGTGGGACACCCAGGCGGGCAGGGAGCAGCGGATCCACCGCCGTGTTTGCTGTTCCCTTCCCAAAGCCCTCCTCTTTTCTTCCTCCGGTGGCGTTAAACTCCTGCTTTTGTCTCTTGGGATTAAAAGCCTGGAAATGGTTGCGGGTCGCTCGGCGGTGCCAGGAAGAGAGGGCTCAGGGCGGCGTGGGCACACCCCGCTCGCCGCAGGCTGCGGGCAGCTCACGGCTCCCCCCGCACCGCCACCCGAGATTTGGGGTGCAGAGGAGGGGAAGGATCCTGCTCTGGGCTCTGCTGCATCAGCACACGAACCCTAAATCCCATCGGGCGGGAGAGAACCCCCAGAATAACCCGCACAGGCACGGCGCTGCTGCGGTCACCGTCCCTGCTCCCGGCACCGGGGCTGGGGGCTCGGCAGCCGCGGTTCCCAGGCACACACGGGCAGCCAGGTGAGACGGGCCGGGCCCGGTGCCAGCAGACGCGATGTTGTCTTTTCACACAGCCCCGCTGCGGGCCCGAGTGGCAGCGGAACCCTCCGCGGCTTTGGTTCCCACACTGGGTGCCATTGAGAAATGCAAATTCATTCTTCTGCTGCCGGTTCTCCCCACATGCAAAACGATCCTCGGGCAGAACGGCCCCACGGAGCGACAGCGTGGGAGCCGCCGGGCAGGGAGAGAGCCCGGGTGGGACGGGCTGGGATGGGCAGCGCTGCGGGTCAGGGCAGCACACGGTGACCCCAGAGCTCCTGGGGGTGATTTCCCCTTGGGTTCTGCATTGTCCATGCCAGCAGAACTGCAGAAGGTTCCAAGGACAAACTCCTAAAAGTAACCCCAAAGCCACAGCTCAGTGAGCTGGAGGGGCTGCGTGCTGAGGGGGGGTCAGCAGGGACCCTCTCCCATCACTCCTGAGCCGGGTTTGCAGGGCAGGAGGGTTCCCCTGTGCATAGAGGGCAGGGACCCCACATCCCCTATGGGGCCGCGGGTCTGGGTTGCAGGACGGGGCCGGGGATGCGGAGCTGCCCGCAGAGCCAGCCGTGAGTCAGCGGTGACTCAGCGAGCCCCGAGGGAACTCACCGAGCCCCGGGGGAAAGGCGTCTGTGTCGTGCTGCTCCCGTGAGCATCGCCCGGCTCCCGCACCTCGTCCTGGGGGCTCAGCAAGGTGCCAGGACCCGGGGGGCCATGGAGGGAAAACGGGGTGTGGGAGGTGGGCAGGACCCCAAACGAGGTGCCGTGTCTTAGCTTCCCCCACTGTGCAGTCACTGGGTTGGCCACAGAGCTTGGAGGAATTTTTGCTGGTGGACACAGATCCTGGGGGCAGCTCCTGGGTATTCCCAGCCGTGTCACCTTCCTGACACCAACAGGGCAGCTCCAGAGGCAGCTCTGGGGAGGAGGGAGCTGTGATGGGCACCAGGAGCTGGGCAGGGGGCCCCTGCCAAAGCCTTGCTGGACACAGGCAGCATTCCTTGTGGCATCTCTGGTTGCACAGGGCAGGATATGAAAGCAGAAAGTGATTAATGCTCTGTGAGGGAGCAGAGACAGAGCTCTGGCCCTGGTGTGGGACGTGACCCGAAATGGCTCCGTGTTCCCCTCAAAGGGCTGTCCTGGCCCCGAGCCCGGCTCTCCCAATCCCAACTCCCCATCCCAGCGCTGGCTCAGGCACCAGCAGAGCAAGGACATCACTTCTCTCCTCAGCAGCGGATTTTGAGCGCAGCAAAATGTTTGTTCTGTCAACACGTGCCTAATCCCCAACCAAAAGCTGATGAAAACACCATGGGGGGGAAGGATGGGAATGAGCTGCCCTTTGAGACAAAGCCCTGGTGGTGACAGCCCCAGTCACTGGGATCCTCCAGTGGCTCCCCAGTCCTGGGGTACCCTGTGCCAGGGGAAATGCTCTCCATGGGGCAGGGATGGTCCCAGCTGCAGCTCTGCCACAAACCCCAGCAGGATCCTGAGCTCCTCGGAGGAAGTGCAGAAAATATCCTTGAAAAGAAAATATCCTTGTTCTGCAGGGCTTGCCCAGCCTCAGTGACCAGTCCTGGCTCCTTTGCCCCTCAGAATGCAGCCAGCAGGTGCAGGCAGCACCCAGCAGTGTCCCCCCAGCAGCCAGGCCTGTCTCTGTCCCTGCTGACCCAGCACCTGCTGTGACACCATCAGCAGGCTCACCAGCGTCACAAATGGGCTCACCTGAGATTAGCGTTTCCAGATGACCCATAAAACCCTTTTCCTTGTGGGATGAAACAACACTTTGTCCTGTGGGGCTCGTTTCCAGCCTGGCTGGGGCTGGGCTGAGCAAGCAGAGCTGCCCCAGTGCCCACCCTGGGGTGGTCCCAGAAGGGACCCACTCCCAGCACCCAGAGACATCAGCCCTGCACCCTTCACCCACAAGAAAAAAAAAAAAAAAGAAAAAAAAAGGGAAAAAACAGGGTACATTTAGCAGTTTCCATTTGTTTGCTCTTTAAATAATTGTTTCCTTATCACTATTGATTTAGATCCCTTTAAAATTCTGACAAACCTGCTTCTCAGGCACCCTCAGCTGCTTCCTCCCAGCCTGCTCCCCATGGGCAAGGCAGAGCAGCCAGGCTCATCCTAAGGGGAGTTCCCTGCTTGGGGAGGCAGCTGCAGCGAGGGCAGGGAGCCCCCACTCACCCCTCCTTCCCAGGATGGACCAACCCAAGCTGTGATTTGGGGATTCCTCCTCTCCCCATCCCACTGTGGAGCAGACACGGGGGCTTTGGGGCTGCTGCCATGCCCTGCCAGGCTCGGGGGGCTCAGGGGGGCACAGTGGCCATGATTGCCCAGCTCCCTGCAGAATTCAGCTCTGGCCATGCACAGCCCCAGTTTGGGCAGCACAGGGACTGCTGGGTGGGTTTCAGTGTCCCTCTGGCACAGCCAGGATGTCCCTGAGGCCTCGCTGGGGACAGGGACCCTCTCTGCTGCCCAGTGCAGCAGTGTCACTCCTCAGGTGCCTCTCACTGTCACCTCCCAGGGGGTTCATGGCCCTGCTGGGCTCACAGGGGTCCGAGGGGCTCATCCCAGGGTCCCTCCAATGCCACACAGGGTCTGGGGCTGCAGTGCCACAGGCTGGGGTCACAGCCCAGCCTGCAGCTGTCAATTAATTGAGGAAACACGGCCACAGCAAACAGCGAGGAGGGAAAATGCTGCAGATTAGATAAGGAATGGGAGTTCTGGCTGTGCTTCCCCTGGATTCCAGTGCTGCACAGACCCTGCCGAGCCCAGCTGCTCCACACCAGAGGTGCAGAGACCCAGGAGAGGCTGAAAGCTCCGTCCTGTGGGATGGCTGTCCTAGAAAACAGCCTGGAAAAAGGGCTTTACCCCAGCCCCAAGGTCTGGGGGTCCCTCTCTCCCTCCCACAGAGCTGTGCACCACCCTGGGGCCACAGCTGAGCAGCCAGACCCCCTTTTGTCCCCAACCCTTCAAAATGGGACAGCACCTGGGTCTCCAGGTGTGCAGACCCCTCCTCACTCCCAACCCAGAGGAGTGTCACACCCATGCTGTCACACCCAGCCGCTCCTGCCTGGCTCTGCAGCACTGCCCCAGGCCCCCGGCGCTGGTGACAGGCCAGGTGACATGTGCCACCCCACTGCCCAGCCAAGCCAGCAGCTGCTCTGGGAGGTGCAGACATGGCTCTTGCCTGCCCAGCCACTGTCACCAGCAGGACTCAAAGCCTGGAAAAGCCACATCCAGCAGCTCCGAAGGGTTTTGCGGACGAGGAGCAACCTCAGCTCCCTCTGCTGGCACCTGCCCCAGGCTGGGCCTGTGGCCAGCAAACGCTGTTTGAACACCTCGGCTGGGAGCCTCCGGGTCCAGGTCACCCCCCAGCCCAGCCCCTGGTCCCAACACCCTCCCCTGGCAGCACATGGAGCTGTGATCCCACGGTGTCCCCGCTCCTGGGCACGGCTGTCCCGCCTCACAGCACTCTGCACCGGTCAGTCGGTGAAAACCAAACTTTGCTCCCCCTGCTTTAAGTTTCTGTGAAGGCATCACTCCTGCAGGGAAGAGAAAACCAAAACATGGAATACAATGAGCAAAGAGGCAGCTCTGGAGCCAGCCCAGCTGCAGCTGCTGTGCAGAGCTGAGCCCACAGCCCTGCATGGGGCAAACAGGGCTGGTCCGTGCCCACGCGTGCCATCTGCCTCCCTGCTGGGCTCTGCTGCCAGCTTTTACTACTCGGCTGTTTTATCAATGGGGTAGGAAATGTTTGAGATTAGATTTCCTTCATTAATTCCTGTGTAACTAGGAATTTTCCAACGAACGCACAGGCAGAGAGAGCAGCTTGTGGAGAGCTTCCAGAAAGATCCCAGGTTCCCCCTGATCCTGCTCCTTCCCCATGGAACCCTGGTGGCATCCCAGGACTGGCCTGGCCTCGTGTTCCCCTTGGCCCATTAATGTTCCCCTGTGCCTCCCAAGGGATCTGCAGAGATGCAGGAGCAAATTGTTGAACACCACAGGCTGCTGCTGCAGGGTGTAGCAGGTAGAGAAGGAAAAATAAACAAAAATCACAAAAATCCCCTCTGCCACTGTTGCAGGTGCTGCTCCTGGATGGGAAGGCACCTATGGGAGCCTTCGAGGTCACACCTGCAGATATGAGGACATGGTGGTGCTGGGGAGGTTTTGGAGCAGATCCTGCTCTTCCCTCCAGCCCGAGGGACATGAGTACCCAACAAGGCACAGGGCATGGGCCCGAGCAGTCCTGGCTGCTGAGCACATCCTCATCCCTGCAATCCACCACAAAAACCTGGGAACACCCTCCCTCCGACTGCCATCGCTTTGGCAACCAAAAACAACTGCATAAAACCAGAATGAATTTTGCAACTTTTAATGGAAGACAATCTGGTTCCCCTAAAAAATAAAAATAAACAAGCAGCAAAAGCAGCACCCAAGCAGCTCCCAGGTGCCTGTGGCTGCCGTTTGCCTTGGCCTCCTGCCCAGCAGCTCCACTCCTGGGATCGCAGGATGACCTCCACCACCACGGCAATCCCGCCGGGTATTTGCCTGCTCAGGAGATTCCATTAAAGGTGTGATGGGATTGTCCTGTGCTAGCAACCTCTGACAGGTTGCAACCCTAAAGATAAACAGATTCTTTCGAGCAAATAAGGAGTAAATGCAAAGCTGGGCAGTGAGCGGGGCGGGCAGTGCTCCCTGCCCAAACACAGCGGCCTCGGGACACCCGGAGCACCCCGAGCTCGAGGGGCTCGTTCTGCTCCAGGCACAGAACAAACACCCCCAGGCACAGGGAGCAGGATGTCTGTTCCCAGTCAGGCTTTCAGTCAAGCTTAACCGGCACATGAAAGCTCCAGGCATTTATTCAAATGATAAAAGCAAAGCCAGCACACACAGAGTGAGGTTTCTCGTGGGGATTAGTAACAAACTCCCAGGTAAGCAAAGGAACGGCCTCAGCCGAGCTGCTCCATGGTGCAGCTCATCCAAGTCATGCTTGGGCTGGGTGTCCTGAGCAGCAAGGCCTCACCTGGGAACTCAGATCCACTTTGGACAAGTGTGCAGGTGCCCAGCAAAGTGAAACCTTCCTGTGCCCCCATCCCGATACACAGTGTCAGCTGTTTCCTTAGGGATTGTGAGCAAATAAAAACCAACCTTCCTCCCTTCAAACTCCTGCTCCTGCCTTCCCGAGCCACTCAGGAGATGGAAGGTCTGACCCCTCAGGACTGGGCTGTTTGAGGGGTGAAGTATCACCCTGTCCTGCACCAGGCTCTGGGGCAAGGGCTGGGATGTGCATCAGCCACCCCAGGAGCACCTGGTGCAGCTGTGGCATCGCTGTGTGCTGGTGCCCCTCGCATGGAGATCCCTCAGACCATCCCACTCCTCCTCAGGAGCTCTTCTGGAGAAGGGACCTGACCTTGACCCAAGGGAATCTGGAGTCCCCTCCCTCCCCCAGCCTCAAAACCACCCTCAGAGCCTCTCCCCACCCTCACTCCCACCCAGGTGGTTCGATAACCTGTTTGCACTGAATTGGGTCTGGTTTCACAGCAATTTGGACTAAATTAGGGCTGGAGCTGGGTTTAGGGGTGTTGTGCCTGAGTGTCTGGAAACATTCTGGGAATGGAGCAAACCAGGTACATTTAACTACAAGGTGACAGACTCAGAAGTTTTGCAGCTTCAATAAAACTCTCGACAGCTACAGAGCTTTTTTTTTTTTTTTTTCTGTGTTAATTTAATCATACAAATATTCATTTATACATTAAGGAAAAAGCTTCCTTTATTTTCACCCCCAATGTGCTATCATAGGGCTTCTCCCGGACTCAGAGAGGCAACACACCATCCCGTGCTACACATGCACTGCCCCGGCGAGCACAGACAGGCTGGGAACCACCCACGCACTCACACACGGAAAAAATGAAACACAACAGAAACCCAGACGTGGGACAGCGTGCATTTCCACCCACACCACTGCTCTCTGACTGCACGGCTCTGCCCCGGCTCCCAAACCTTGGCAGGGTTCCAATCCAGCACTCCTGAGGTGGGGGCAGAAGATTCTTCCCACTCTCTCACCCCCTCCCACGGCACTGCCACTTCAGGGCCAGTCCCAGGGACATCCTGCTCCAGTTTGCCAAGGCTGGGAGGTGACACTGCTTGAGCTGTGTTAGTGACAGGGTCCAAGTGGCTCTTGCTTACCACAGGGACCCACTTAGAGGCCATCAGAGATGTTCTACATTACCTGTTCCCTTATGGGAGCTGATACAAACTGCAGTGTCATGAGGTCACCTGGGCAGAACTTGGCCAAATTTATCTCAATCTCCCCATTAAAAGTTGGACACCTGAAGCACGAGCAATCTGAGGGCCAGCTGCAACACGAAGCTCCAAGAAACCAGGAGATAAAACCACCTTTGGCCTCAGTGAAAGTTTTTACTCGAGGAAAAACACAGAGATAGAGCAACCCGTTTTAAACACCCTTGCAGTGCCACAGCAGGAGCCACAACCCTGGCCCCAAAGATCCCTCAGCTGCCTGGGCAGAGCAGGATGTGAGCAGCAAGAGCTGCAGATGTCAGAGCCCTGCCTTTCCTCACAGCCTGCAACGTGCACCCCTTGTCACCAGGACACCACGGACTGCAAACGCGTGTGCCTTCAGAGTGGGAAAGCACATGGCTACTTGGGGCACATGCAGGTTTTGGTTTTTCAAGACAAGGGAAATAAATTCAGCCCTAGGAGGAGCACAGGAACATGAGCGTGGCAGCCAGGGAACACAGGAGGAGCACACGTGGCTGGGAGCAGAAAGCCAGCGTGGGGGTATCCGAGTGCAAGGGTCTCCCAGGTGCCTCTGCTGACAGCAGGCAAAGGTCACAGCACCAGCTCTCAGACTCAGACTCAGACCTTGATTTCCCCTCCCTTCCACTACGCAGCTGACACAAGGAGCCAATAAAGATAAGGAATCACCTCGTCACTTGAACCAAGAGCTGTCTCCAGAGGTTCAGTGCCCTCAGAAGGGGAGCAGCAGCGCTGCAGGTGTGAGGGGCATTTCCTCAGAGGGGCTCGTGAGCCCCCTGTGAGGAAAGGAGGGAGTGAGCAAAGATTCCACCCACCCACACCACACTGTGGGGCTGCAATCACCCCCCAGATCAACGCTCAGATCCAATACTCAGAACTAATCCAAGGCAAAATGTTCCATCACAAGAACTGAAGCTTCCAAGAAGCAGCACCTTCAGCAGGTTCACTCCAATCCCAACACTCGCCCAGGTCCAGGGGACAGCCATGTGCCCACCAGACTGCAAGTGCAAGTGTCAGGCAGTTCAAATCCTGTGGGGCCACTCCTATGCAGGCAGTTTCTGATCTTATACTTGTTTCCCCTAGCTAACAGATTTCTGAAGGGAAGTTTCAGCTAATGGTGATCTGTAAGAACCCAACCTCTGAAATATTAACAAAATCCATTGCCCAATCCTTCCTCTGTTGGACACAAGGAACTCCCACTGGCCCCACGAGCTCCATCCATATGCACCCAGGTACCAGTCCTTGGTAGCTGCAATGAAAGATTCCCCCATTCCAAACCAGCCACAAAAACAAAAGCAGCCAAGAGCAGCGAGGGCAAAGCCATGCAGTGTGCAGCCCTGACACAGGGAAAAGCCTTCACTGGGAAGATCTGGAAGAAGGTAAAGGGAGCTTTGCATATTCCTGTATCTTTGGCAGATGGCTGTCCCAACCTGGTTCTTTTGGGCAGGATGGTGCTGCAGGGCTCACTCCCCTCTGTTTGTGGGGTCAGCATTTCAGAATAAATTCACCACAGTGCCTGAGACCAAGCTGCATTCCCTCACACTGCACTTTGCAGTCCAGAACGGGAGGAAAGCATGCTGGAGGAACAGCAGAGCAGCCCAAATCTTCTGCAATCCCTCCCCTAACGTGAGCCCACTCAGAGCCTCAGTGCAGCCCCAAGCCCAGATGACAAAGGCAGAAGAAGAGGAGGTGACAGTGGGACCCAGCTGGTGGCGTCAACTCCTGCTCTGTGCTCCAGAACACATGGACCAGCCTCTAAGCTACACCTCAGCACAGGAGAAACAAATGCAAACTTATGCTCTGAAAGAGAGAGGGGAGACTCCAAATGAGAAGGACAGGATATCTGTGAAGCTTTACAACTATCAGCAGGTGAATTACAGCTACAGAGATTCCTCTTGGCACACAGCTCCAGGCACAGCTACTGCACACGAGAGTGAACAAAAAGGGATTTTTAACTGCTAACCACACAGGACAGCTCAGGAACTTGAATAAATCAGTTTCTTATCAACATGGGTGTGTATTTGTGTACTTCATGTACAAGAGGGAAGGGAGATGAGCCCTCCATGTTATCCCAGAAGTCCCAGTGTCTCCCTCTCCAATTCTGATACTGAAACCTGTCCATAACGTGGATCCCAACGACACGCAGGACAACTTAAAAGCAACACCCAAACCAAAAGGAAAAGAGGAAATAAAAGATTAAAAAGTTGGTAACTAAAACCAGCAGATGCTGTTAAAAACGCAGTGCTGGGTGCAGACCCAACCTGGCATTAAAAAAGCCTGACAGAAGCAGTCCCTGCACAAACCCCAGCAGGTGCTGAGCCAGTCCTGTTCAGCAGCAAACCAGGACATTCTGGGAAAATGCACGCTGTCCCTTAGGAAAAAAAACCAAAAAAAAAGAACAAGAAACAAACAGAAATTAAACATTTGCTCAAACTACAACCGCTCTGTAGGCAAAATATTCTTTTTTTAAAGATGGCTTTTAAATTTTCATTTTTAAACTTCTTTTTAAGCTACCTAATTACATGTGAAGATGATTTCTAAAAACCCATAGTGTTGGTGTCTCTTCTTCCTCATAGCATTTACACCACTCTGAAATCCAGCAGTCACACATGCATACTCAGGTTTTGGATTTTCCTCTGGAAACAGCTAGTCTTAAGTTACTGGGCTTTTGTTTTTTCTTCTTTTCCAGAACACGGAGGCAGAGAAGGGGGGTCCACGCTGTGTCTGTCTGCCACATGAATCCCCCTCCCTTCCCCCAAAAGTCAGCTTTTTCTTAAATTCTCCTCTTGTCGATACCCGTTTTGTGTTTTTGTGTTTTAAGACTGTCCGAAGTGATAAGGACCGTGGAAACCCTGAAAGAAAGTTGGAGACATAATCAATTTTCAACAGGCAAGAAACAAAATATAGTGCCCAGCCCAGCCCAGGGCTTCCCACCAACCCCACTGTGGCTCCAAGGACACTCTGAAACCAGGGTTGGCTTCCCCAGAGAGGGCAGATGCCACCACTTACCTCTGTCAGATGTTTTTTAGGCCAAGGCCACAAAATAACTTGTGTTTTCTACATCAAAATTTCCTACAGATGCTACAACACCTGCAGGCCCAGCCCCTGCAGTCTCCCCAGTCTGTCCCAGACATGGGGCTGTAACTGGGTAAGAGGCTATGCCAGAAAAAACTCAAGGAAAAAAAAAATCCACATTCCCACAAGCGCCATGTGTGCCTCCTCAAGGTGACAATGCACATTTGCCTCCAGTGAAATCAACCAGAGCATTTACCAAAACCCCCAAAATGCTTCCTCGAGAATCCATTTCCCTCCTTTACATCCTGAAGTGAGTCACCTAAATGTCAGATGTAGTCACAGGTCTCAAATTAACAGGAACTCCTTTTGTAACTTCTATTGTCCAGATCTGTTATCTGGGGTTTCATAAGGAAGCAGAAGAAAGACCAAAAGGCAGCAAGGGATGCCCCAGCTCACAGCAGATGAAGTTTGTCAGTGAAGAAGGTACAACCCCCACACAAACCCAGACACACACTGAGGTCAGGAGGGAGATGAGGGAGAAAAGCTTGTTGTATCTCATGGCAGAGCTGGAAGATCATTATGCAAATGCTTCTAAACACAGTCCAGCTCTACCCAGCTCACTCTGGGTAAGGCAGTGAGAGCCCAAACCAATCCTGTTCTGGCTGAATGGGAAGCTCTGACCTCAGTTTTCACCACTCTGCCTTTAACAGGGCAAATTTCCTAGGAAATACCATTTCCTTCATGTTCTACAACTGCAAACCCCCTCACTGCAGGAGCCAGGGCTGTGGAGCCACGAGTGGGAACACGGATTATGTAAAGAATCAACGTCACTGGCAAACCCCAGGCTGGAGAGCTCTGCTGCAGATCTGTCTAGGAAGGAAGTGCCACGAACAGTCTGTAATCTTGCTACAGCTGGAGAGAAAAAATTCATTTTAGGGATATAATCAGGTGGTAAATACAAGCAAATGGCAAAATGAAGCAGCTCTCAGAATCCAACCAAGAGGAGGATCAGCAGACAATTAACCAGGACATCTCCTGAACTGCGTGGGAAGTATGAAAGACTGGGAACGTGGAAATTGCTGTTTGCAGACAGAAATACACCCAAGTGATGGAAAAACAAACAGGCTTCTCCCCCAGGAATATGCTGCAGTGCCAGTTTGTAAAGCTTTTCAAAAGAGAATAGCCAGCAGATTCCAGCATGACAGTTCACCTGAGGAAGGAGATGCTCCCATCAAAATCCAGAGATTGAAAAATCCAACATTTCCAAAAACACACTCACTGAAACAGGGGGAAGGGCAGGAGCAGGAGAGAAACATTAAGATGCTGTGAGCAGGTGCACAAGAAAAGGACACAGAGGAAAAGCAACGTATAAACAGGATCCCAAGGAGTCTCACCTCCCAGGGATTAAGCTATTGCGCTTAGCACTCTGCAGAAGGAAAACAGGATTTGCTGCTGATCACCTGCACAGACACATTTGCCACAATTTGCCTCATCTCTGAACTACCTGCACACAAGGCTTTGTTTGAGGCACTGCCTGGTGAGCTCAGGAGGGGTTTTAACCACCCCCTGCCCCTCTGCTGGGACCACCCTTACCCTGTGTCACCTCATGGGGGACGCCAGAGGCAAAACAAACTTGCTTGCTGTAATTTGGGGGTTCCACAAGCATCCCCTGTGGTGTGAGGAACTGCCAGTCACCCTCAGTCTGACATCAGAGCAGCTCATTTGTGCTTTTGGATGCAGAGACCCTGTGAAGTCACCGTGAGCTGGTTTTTCTCTGGATTGCCACAGAATGGTTTCTGGAGCACCTAATTTAAAGCTATGGAATTATGCAAAACCCAGAGTTTAGCTCAGCACAAGAGATTCCTCAGCATGTACAGCTCTGCACCACCTGCCACCCTGCACTGAACACCTGACACCCTGGCAATGCCACGACCATAGTCAGCTCCTCCTGACACAAGGAATTTCACCATGGAAAAGCCCCAAATCTTTCCTTTTGGAATTGCCACTCTTCACTGCATTTCATCGACCCAAGATTCATTAGTGAACATGGGAACGTGGCAAAATTGAACCTCTCTTGCATCTTTAAGGTGAGTGAGAGCTGCTTTAGGGCAGAGCGGTGCAGGTGACTCCACCTCCCCTGTCCCATGACATTTAGTCACCATGCACAGTGTAAGGGTTTGATACCAGAAAACTTCAATTACTGCCGCAATGCAAATACCAAACCCCTGTATGAAATTTTCAAGCCCAATTATCCCCTCTATGCAACATTTTACATCACAAACGTGCAAAAATAATTCTGCAGACAATTGCAGTTTTTCCGAGTTGCTTCAATGATAGGATTATTCCCAGTATTTTTGGTGCCTTCCCGTCTATCCTCCAAGTGGGGGTCACTGTCTTTATGAAAAGCTCAGCTGCAGCTTTGCAAACTCGCTTTCAGTTCTTCCAGAATGTTCCCCAGAAGTAACTGCTCACTTGCTGGTGGGAGCACTGGCTCTTCACACAGAGCAAAACACAGGACTGTGATTGTCCAGGCATGACAACTACTGGTATAAATTATCATTTGACTCGTGCCTCTAGAAGGGAAGTGAGATGTTTTGTGAAGTTAAAACCCTTTGTGAATACTGAGCTCTGCAAACCGAGGTACCTGTGCTGGGAACAAAGCGAGGATTAAGTGAATCTTTCACAAACCATCACACACAGGCTTTCAGACAGCTCTTTATTTCACCTCTGTGACTGAGTCACCACCAATGCAGGTACACTTCCAGGGACAGGAGGTGGATGCACAGCAATACAGGAGTCTCCCAGTGGGCACTGACAGTGGCCCCAGCCCAGGCTGCAGGTCCCCATCCCCTCAGGCCGCTCCTACCCCGCGCTGCTCCAACCTTGCTTACGTAAAACTGAGCACAAACAGAGAACAAAGCATCCAGCACTTGTGTTTTATTCCATGCATGCTGTGCAAACATGGCGTGGCTGGGAGACCACCAGGAAGTTCAGGACCTTCTGGGAGCAGGCAGTGGCAGGGCTGGGTCAGGTGCCTGTGGGTGAGGAGGGGCAGGGCTCAGGTACCTGAGTTCCCTGATGTGCTGCTGGGATGAACAACAGGCAGCTCTGCTGGGCTGCAATGGAGCCAAGTTAGGCTAAAACCAGATTATCTGGTACTTCCCACAGTCTGGAAGGACATGGATTTCCTGGATGAGCTGATATGCAGCACCCAAACCACCAATCTCTCCCACTAGAGAGGCAAACCAGCTCATGCCAGGCTGCAGTGCTGTGGGAGCTCCAAGTCCAACCTTCTCCCAGTGTGAGATGGATGGAACCACACGGTGACCAGCCCAGAGTGAAGCCCAGACACCAGGATGGAAGGGGCTTCAAAACATTTTTGGGGCATCATCCTCATGCATGAAGACAGTTTGATGCCCGGTTTCCAGTAAAAGTATTTCTGTCTATAGTTTACAGAGGTACTCCAAAAATCTGTAAATTGGAGGCCCTGGTTTGGGAGAAGCATGGCTTTAGAAGCAGCAACAACATTTAAGCTCAGAGAGGGGAAGCCAATTAAAGGCTCCAAGGACACAGGGTTGGTTTCCCCTTATGTACAGAAAGCTGCCAAGTAGCTCAACTCCACACAGAACAGAGGGAGATGGGGAGCATAAACACAGCAGGAAAAAAGGAGCTCAGATTTTAAAGCTGTGAACTCTAAATATGTTTCACTGGGCTTTGAAGAGCAGCACAAGCAATGACCAGGACAGCCAGGCACCATTTGCTTAGGTGGGGATGATGCTCAGTGTCCTGTCTGGGCAAATCTTTGCAGAATCACAACCTCCAGGTGCAGTTTACTGCATGACATAGAGAGAAGTGATTCCTCAATTCATCTGGGCAGCAGGTTTGGATACAGATCTGTTTATTTTATACAGAGATGCTAAGTACAATCTCAGTGTCAGGATATGGCTATTCATTTCTGATCTTCTCAAACATGGAAACCTGTACATTTCTTTTCTCAGTTAAGCAATTAAACTCTAACTCCCAGGCACTGTAAGACTGGATCTTGGGCTTTTATGGAAAAGCCAGTCACAAGAGAGCAGCAGTGACTGTGCAGGGTTGCTATGAGACAGGAGTAAATAGGAGAAACCTGTATCAACCTCAGATCTCTGGAGAATCCAGGGAAAGTGACTGCCAGAGAATAAAGTATCTGTGCATGGGGATTTCTGGGCATCCTATCCTGCACTTAGGCACATCTTTACATCTAAGAACATGCAGAAACTCCA